>OX578153.1:12719094-13016594 GCA_951213105.1 Amaurobius ferox
CTTTTGAGCATGCAAAATCTGCGTTTCTGAAAGAAACGCTTTCGATTAATCCCTGTCATATTCACCTGGAGCATTCCCGTTCATAGGAAGATCATTAGCACTCAGCATTTCACAAATGTTATATCATTTAAAACAAATGACTTCCACTTCAACTTGTGAATCTATACCCAGGCCACAGAAATGAACTGGCGAAAAGGGAAAATAAGATTTTTAAATTTGTATTTTATGAAGAGTGAACATTAAAGTATTTTTGAGGAATATCAGTGAATGGGATGAAGTAGTAATATTATTCAGAGGTTTCAAATATATACACTTTGATATAATGATTTTAATGATATATTAGTAATATATATATATATATATATATATATATATATATATATATATATATATATATATATATATATATGTATATATATATATATATATATATATATATGTGCGTGTGTGTGTATATATATATATATATGCTTATATATATATGTTTATATATATATATATATATATATATATATATATATATATATATTGAAATATGTAATAATAAGAATTATGTAAAAATAAAGAAAAAAAATATAAAAAAACAATTCAAGTAATATTAACATCACCATAGAAGCAAATTCACAGCCACAATATATATATATATATATATATATATATATATATATATATATATATATATATATACATATATATATATACATATATATATGTATATATATATATATGTGCGTGTATATACATATATATATATATATATATATATATATACATATATATATATATATATATATATATATATATATATATATATATATATATATATATATATATATATATATATACATATATATATACATATAAAAATAAGTATATCACGAACGGAACTCCTATTTAACGGAACTCCTAATCTAAATATTAAGATATCCTATCGCTTTGTAAGAACCAACGGAAGAAGATTATTCAACTACAATAAATTATGTAAAACTGTGTCTTCATTTAATATTGAATCCTGTCAATGTCATAAAAATATACATTGTGATCCCTACCACAAGCATATAATTACTGGAAACTTAGATTTTATAAAAGATAATAAACTCAAAAACTTATTACAACTTGGTACTAAGTACCGAATACAAGAATTTAATAATATTTATAATGAATTTAATTACGATCTGGAAACCTTCATATACAAGATGGCAGTCAAACACAGTATACCTGTACAAACTTTTAACGCATGGAAATATGCCTTTTACAGTGCTTTTTGCCAATTCTACCCGAGAAGAAACAAGGATTCAGGAGGTTCTCGATTTCCCTCTTCAATCAAACATTTTAATGAAGAATTCGTAATGACATACACCGACAAAATCGTATCGAATTTTGCATTCACGTGTAAAAAATTCTATGTCGATACTTTAACACAATGCTATAAGGATAGTGCCATGTATACCTTAATTCCTAGCAACGAATCAATCATCACTAATAGAATAAAAGCACTGTATAAAAGAATTGGTATGGATATTAAATCAGTAAAATTTCCATACTTGATCCTTATTCCCAAGTTACACAAAAAACCAGTCAAGTTCCGTACTGTAACAGTGGGATGCGGATCGTACCTGGAACAAGCAAATAAAAAACTTCTGAAATTACTCCAATATGTTATAACTGATATTAAGAAGCAAAACTCCATAATGTTAAAAAACGGACAGGAATTGATAGACCGATTGAAATTTTGCCATAAAGATTTGAACTTCAGAAGCTACGATTTCCGGGATCTGTTTAATAACATCGATTTAACAAACCTACAAATGATCTTGAAAGAATTACATGAGGAATATAATTTAAAATCATATATAACTCTCAGAAGATATTTGGATTTGATTGAGTTAGTATTGAATGAAAACATACTATATGACGGTACGCATTACTACAAACAGGTCAAAGGCATACCCATGGGTGGTGCATGCTCATCAATATTGGCGGATATTTATCTATCCAAATATGAAAGAGGAACCCATATATTATCGGAAATACCTTATTTCCGTTATGTTGACGATGTGATATTAGGGGGTTATGCAAACACCCCTGACATAGATTTTGCATTCTACCCAAGGGAATTAGACTTAATTGAAAACCCGATCAATGAGGATGGATCGACAGACTTCCTGGACTTGTCAATAAGAAAACACCAACAGTATGGAATTTATACAACCATACACGACAAGAGAAATTCATACAATATCAAAATTAATAATATTATTGATTGGAATTCAAACCTCACTAAAAATATATTCAGAAATATTATTGTCGGGTACTTCAGAAGAAACAGAAACTACAGTACTTTTAAAAAAGACTGCATTCATGAATGTAATAAAATAATAAATGATGCATTAAAAAGAAATTACCCTAGATATTTTTTACAACATTATTACTATTCCTTTTTCAAAGAAAGAAATTGTGCATTGTTTGATTCTAAATGAGTATTCTTAATCATATATATTTTCATATCTGCGATCCTATCATCATGAAGTCTTATCGCGCATGTGCGACTTTCCCTTATAAAATGTTGTGTTTTCAAGCTGGATTGTAGGGTGTATCTCTTCCATGCTTGGTTCCATCTTTGCTTTTGTGTCCGTTCGGGTGCTTCTGTCTTTGCACATGTGGGAGATTGACCATTGAGTTACATTGGTGCCGTGAGCGTTGCCCGGGTCGTAAAAGCTGCTTTAAGCGGGAAAGGGGTGTCGCAATCCACCCCTGCCATTCTATGCAAATCATATGGTCACTCCTGTTCTCGCTTATTTTTTCTTCTTGTTTATATCCTTACATATATATATATATATATATATATATATATATATATATATATATATATATATATATATATATATATATATATATATATATATATATATATACATATATTTGAAATGTAATAATAAGAATTATGTAAAAATAAAAAAAAATAAAAATACAATTCAAGTAATATTAACATCACCATAGAAGCAAATTCACGGCCATAATGCCGATAAGAGAAAAGAACAGAACCTTCCCAAATTCGATGATTAATCATAATTAAATTCATCTTCAGGTCTGAGTATTTAATTCTAATTAACCCAAACAAATGCCTGTTTCAGATTAAGCAATAGTACATTACTATAAATGCCTAAACTCAGACTACAGGCATCAAAAAATGAAAAATTGAAAAAAGGATACATTAAGAAAATTGTATTACCATGCGGCAAGATATATATATATATACGTATATATATATATATATATATATATATATATATATATATATATATATATATATATACATATATATATATATACAGAGTGAGTCCAAACTTTAAGGGGTGATAAATCACATTTAAACAACCAATTTTTTTCATACAAAGCAGGGTCGTAACGCAAGTGGTGAAGCGCTAGGTGATAGCTCTTGAAATGAGGCGATGATGACTGTCGTGAAAAGAGGAAACACAAAAATGACAAAGTAGGCACGAAGTACGTTTTACTGAAAGAAATTGCAGAATGCATTTACAAAGTTACAGAAACTTCTCAAAAGTGCGAACACCAGCAGTGGGGAGCGGCGCACGTTAGCAAAAACACCCGCCACATCTTGGACAACGCCGGCAGCAACAGCAATTCTAGCAACAAGGTCCTCAACGAAGTCGATGGGTCTATCGTAAATGAGACTTTTCATATGGATCCATAAGAAAAAGTCGAGACAGGGGAGATCAGGCGATCGTGCAGGCCAAGCTATGGGACCACCCCGACCAATACATTTCTCTGGGAATGTAGCATCTAATGTGTGCCACACATCCCCGCTGAAATAGGGCGGTGCTCTGTCGTGTTGGAATCACATGAATGCTTTAATGTTGGCAGGAACAAGTTGCAGTAACTGTCGCAATACCTCCAGTAAAAATATGAGGTGTGTTCTGCCTTCCAATCGGCATGGTAGAAGATATGAGCTAATCAAATGATCTCTAAAGAAATTTTAAACTCAGCTTAAACCCTGACTAGTTCTGACCGCAGTTAACTGCGTTCAGTGTCAACGACGTCAAGCGGTTCTCCTCTTGGGTTACGTTCCTGCTTTGTATGACAAAAATTGATTGCTTAGATGTGACTTATCACTCCTTAAAGTTTGGGCCAAGAGTTCTGACTCACCCTGTATATATATATATATATATATATATATATATATATATATATACACAAAAGTCAATAAAAATTCTAAGAAACAGGTGCAAAACAAAGAGGAAACGACAAATAAGGCGCTTAGCAGCCGTAAACACGCGTTCACCAATATGCAAATTCACCAAAAGGAATATATGAGAAAAGAACAAAAAGGTACCACAAACTGCCGAGGGGGTTTATTGCCCTCCACTCCCCGGTTAAAGCATGCTTAGAGTCGCTGCAAACACTCCCGGAGGCCTGTACTAATTTGATAAAGGTAGCACACCATAAAATTCAAAACAGCACAAATAAATACATACCAAACCACTAGAAAGGACGCGAAGAAATAACACCAGTTGAAATGCCAAAAATCCAAGAAACTCTCTCCATGATCATTGTACACATATAATCAATACCACAACATTTATTCAAATATGTTCTCCAATATCATGCGTTTTTACCATGTACATCCAATTCCATACCAACCACTATCGTCAACACACTCTCGTCAACCTGACATATATTCACCACCGTTATTTATACCCAAATCTCCTTCTACACACGGTTGCAGTTACTTTGTAGAAACCGGTGATGACGTCTGTTAAGAATCCACTAGGATATTCGGTTTTTATTGCGTCCTCCGCAAAATTCTCAGTGCTTAAGTCTTTGTCTTCAACTCTGCTGTTCAGCCTCCTGATTCTCGTGACATGATTAATTATTATATTTCGATAGACATTTTTATGCAAGTTTGAATTCCAAGGCATTACACTGTTTATGTTAAAGTTGAAACCGTCTCTTTTATTATAAATTTTATATTCTACTCTATCCGTCTGACTCTTTAAGTCCAGGAAGTCTATGCTGTGATCCAAATTTGGTAGAGTTTCCACTAAAGTCAAAGTATCTGGATAAAAACTGAAGTTCATTTCATAATTAACGGTTTCCGTTGCCAATAATACATCGTCAACATAACGAATATATACCATTTCGTTCAGCAATCCCGTCCCCATTTCGAACTTGTTCAGATATATGTCTGCTAAAATGGAGGAACAACTTCCCCCCATGGACGGGACTTCCACTTTAAAAATAAGACACTTCGCTGAACATGTATTGGAAGCCATCGAAATAACGATATTGGACATTGTTATAGATTTACGGAAAAGATTGTAGTGGGAAAACAATTATATTGTAACTAACAAAACGTTATATCCTTATGGATTAAACACAGTTTGTTATAATATCAATTATAATCGTGAACATTTTGAAAAAAATTGGCACCGATACTGTTATGGACAATACATTATATGGAAGCATAAGACGAGGAAAAAGGTGTGGAAGAAGAAGGAAGTTAAATTATGAAGATACAACAGATGAGATTAAATGGTTTTTGAAGCAATATGAGCATTTACACGTTATTACGCACAGTTGGATCAAGAACCTGGTTTTTGGGGTGGTCAGAATTGGATTCTTGACTAAGATATGGATAAAGTAGGCAAGTCACAATTTTAAATCTGTCATAAATAACGAATCTACAACAACAGCAGTATTCCAAGACTACATTAAATTAAGAGCAAAAGGATTGGGTATTGATTTAGAGAAAGAAAAACCAGTGACAAAACAAAAGGAATACTTATTCATAAGATATCAAAATAAAAGCTTTGATAATTTACATTTTGGACGAATTTTAAGTGATTCGCGGGAATATTTGTCGATGGGAGACTTTGAAGTTAGAGTGACATTTAGGTGCAACGTTCCATTGGGAAGGAAAATTCTTAATTACAACGTTTTTTGCAAGTCTCGGGAAAAAAACAGGATTGAAGTGTGTACCTATGCAACAAATGTAGAGTACGTAATAAATACATACGGACGTATAGTAACGGGAGATTTGGGTCTGGTAAAATCTGACAGATTGAAGACAATATTCAACATGGGAGCCAAATGTCGATTACAATGATACAAAGATGTAATCCGTAATATTCAACATGGCATCGATGTATTTATAAACAGGGTAGGTATAAAACAGCTTACCTACAGAGTGTTTTTACAATTGGAAATACGAGTTTTTAGAGAAATGTAAAATTAATTGTGTATTAAAGTACGGAAATAATGTAAATATACATAATTTTATCATCAAACGCGATATAGAGAAATTACAACAAGAATGCATTATCACGTATGTAGACAAAGTAACTTCTAATTATGCTTTTACATTCAAAGTGCTTTATGGCGATTTACTGGATAAAAATTACAAGGACGAACGAACGTACAAATTGTTAAACACTTCTCAATAGAAAACGAAAATCGAATAAAGGCTTTATACAGAAAAACTGATTATAACTTGAAAAGTGTTAAATTCCCATACTTAACTTTAATTTTAAAACTACATAAGGATTCTATCAAGTTCAGACCTGAAACTATCGGATACAAATCTTATTTGACAATTGCAAACAAGCGTTTACTGCAGATTTTGAAGGTGGTGGTTGCCAAGCTAAAGTTGGACGGAGCTTACATGGTAAAAAATAGTGGTGAAGTAATTGATATACTGAAAAATATGACTAACAAACATTATTATAAAAGTTACGACTTCAGCGATCGATTTAATAACATAGATACAGATCGCTTATATAAGATCGCATTGGAATGTTTCGAAAAATATGATATACAGTCTATTTTAACGTTGTGTAAATACAAAGTTTTATTAGATTTGGTTTTAAAGGAGACGATTCTTTTTGATGGGAAAAAATATTACAGACGAATTCGAGGTATACCTATGGGGAGGAAGTTGTTTTTCCATTTTAGCTGACATATATCTGAACAAGTTCGAAATGGGGACAGGATTGCTGAACGAAATAGTATATATTCGTTATGTTGACGATGTATTATTGGCAACGGAAAACGTTAATTATGAAATGAACTTCAGTTTTTATCCAGATACGTTGACTTTAGTGGAAACTCTACCAAATTTGGATCACAGCATAGACTTCCTGGACTTAAAGAGTCAGACGAATAGAGTAGAATATAAAATTTACAATAAAAGTGACGGTTTCAACTTTAACATAAACAGTGCAATGCCTTGGAATTCAAACTTGCACAAAAATGTCTATCGAAATATAATAATTAATCATCTGACTAGAAGCAGGAGGCTGAACAGCAGAGTTGAAGATCAGAACTTATGCATTAAAAATTTTGCGATTGACGCAATAAAAAACGTATAACCTAGTGGATCCTTAACAGACGTCATCAACGGTTTCTACAATATAACTGTGTCGTCCAGGCGGTGAAGTGAATAGCGTCTTCGGCTGCTGTCTTGTGGGCTCGGGTTCGAATCCCGAATAAGGCATGGATGTTTCTTGAGGATAAAGTCAGTCTTCCGCCTTCTGGATCCTTGTCAAATGTGGAGCTGCACCCCCTCCGACCTTCGTCAGTGATGCTTTCTTGTAATAAACTTTGTTCTCTTGCCTTGTGTATTTCTTCGTTCTTTCCTGCGTTACTGGTCCTGAATTGGCTCCGCCGAAACAGGAGGTCATGTAGTCAACAACAACAAAATAACTGCAGCAGCGTGTAGAAAGAGATTTGGGTATAAATAACGGTGGTGAATATATCTCAGGCTGACGAGAGTGTGTTAAATATAGTGGTTGGTGTGTAATTGGATGTACATGGTAAAAACGCATGATATTGGGGAACATACTTGAATAAATGTTGTGGTATTGATTATACGTGTGCAATGGTCATGCAGAATGTTTCTTGGATTTTTGGCGCTTTAACTGGTGTTATTTCTTCGAATCCCTTCTGGTGGTTTGGTATGTATTTATTTGTATTGTCTTGAATTTTATGGTGCGCTACCTTTATCGAATTAGTACAGGCCTCCGGGAGTGTTTGCTGCGGCTCTAAGCATGATTTAATCGCCGAGTGGGGGTCACCCTCCGGCCAATTTGTAGTACCTTTTTGTTCTTTTCTCATATATTCCTTTTGGAGAATTTGTATGCATATATATATATATATATATTTATATATATATATATGTATATATATATATATATATATATATATATGTATATATATATATATATATATATATATATATATATATATATATATATATATATATATATATATATATATATATATATATATATAGGTATATATGTTTATATATATATATATATATATATATATATATAAACATGGATTATATATATATATATATATATATATATATATATATATATATATATATATATATATATATATAGGTGTATATAAACTGATGACCAGAACTGTAAGGGAACTTATAGAACTCACCAAAACAAACATCTTTCACAATACAATGTGGAGTCGGAAAGCAACCGGTGAGCCACAAGAGAGCCCTTCAGTTTATATATACCCTGTATATATATATATATATATATGTGTGTGTGTGTGTGTGTGTGTGTGTAAAAATGAATACTTATGACAATGATCGTTACAACTGTATAAGGAATTATATGAACTTAGCTATGAAAAAAGAATATCTAGTGGGATATTTAATCGATATCGTTTGCAGTTATTTTAAAATAACTGTATCTGTGGGCCTGGATAAGTTCATCGTTAAATAGCGATCGAATGAAGATCTAATATTATATTGAGCGGCAAACAGTGATGTTTCTGAGCGTTGATGGGTGGTGTTTCCGTGATATCAGTAACGGATTTAGATGTTTCAGTTTTTAGGGTTTTAAAGTGATTTTACGGTATTTAACATTAATTAAAATTGTTTCATATTTGGGATACCTTTTTATTGGAAGCGTTTTTTAGATACCAGTGACTATTAGTAAGATTGTGATGTATTTGGTTTTATTTGTTTTGTATTTGGGTAATTTCGATTTTTAACTTCATTTTGACATCATGTCCTTTGTGGTTTCATTTCATTATATTTCGAAGCTTGATTGTCTTTCTTTATATGGAATGGTACCGGCTACCGAGAGTGTTGTCATGACGCAAAGCTTTCTTTTACCGGGGTCTGGGGGTCACAATCCCCACGGCCAAATTGTAATGTTTTCCTTTCTTTTTCATATGTTACTTTTTATGGATTATATATACATATATATATATATATATATATATATATATATATAATATTGTAAATACCAAAGTACGAAACGTACCCGATTGTAAACTAATAGAAATATGCCAAGTCATAACCGGGAACAAGGGTCACAATCCCCCTTGGCCACTTGTTATTTCCCTGTTGGGACTTATATCACATCTCGATCTTTTTTGACCTTATATATATATATATATATATATTATTTTTTCTAAGCAATATACAGGGAGTTTCAAAACTAATAAAACAAATTTTCAAGGGTGATAGAGCACATCGAAACAAACAATTTTCATCATACAATGCATGGTCGCAAGTAAAGGTGTTGCGCTCTGGAGGGTGTTTTCAGGCTATAGAGGACTGTTTCAGGCACGCCTGTAACAAAGGAGTTTTCGCATGTAATATCATTAATGATCGGTAAACCAATGTGGAGAATTCGGACATGCATTTTGTTTGCGGTTTCGCTAAAAGTAATGGCAGGGAAGAGCAAATGCTTTGCCGAGGGAGCTTCCCCAGAAGGCGTGTATCCGGTCACGGAATGTTTTTTCGCTTGCACCGCCAACTGTCTGAAAAGGGAAACTTCAGTGTTAACATATATTTGTTTTGTCTTAAATAGAGCTTTGTTTCGATGTTTCATGCCAGTTCTGTTTTTGCATTGCGTGAGGCTGCATGTGTGTGGAGAAAAATGAAAAGCACCCTCTAGCGCGTAACCACTGCACTTGCAAACGTATTTGTTTTGATGTGTTCTATCACTCCTGAAAGTTTGTTGCATTAGTTTTGAAACACCCAGTATATATATAATATATATGCCCATATACATATATATATACCAACGACCTAAAAATCTGACGCTTGTGATCATTTTTGTGGAATTGCAGCACGTCTACATAGGGCATAACTAAGGATCTTATTTAGGGCGTTGCGGGGTTTATGTTTGTTTGTTTGTGTGGGCTGAACCTGACATGCGGTATTAATGCCCAGCATAATCCCCCGACATTTGTTGTTGTTGTTTTGTTCACTATGTAGAACGTTAACTTGCGTAAAATAACATTTATGTACATTAAATTTTACAAATATATATACAGCATACTAATACTTTGCAGAGAGATTCTGCGGCAAGCGGATAAATCCTGTTTGTTGGAACGTTAAGTTCGAAGCAGTCGAAAGGAGGTTTCGACTGCGTAGTTCCAAAGTTCGAAAGCGAGTCGACCGATCAAGTTGAGATTTTAGGAGCGAGTCTCTGTCCGAAAACATGAAAGTTCTTTTCTAAACTGAATTTTGTAAACGCCCCAGAAGGAGTGACCGACCATCTTATTGGTCTTCGTTGGTCTGGGGCTCATTAATGGGTGTGCCCCCCATGCACGCCACGTGTTTTCGGTGTGCACCATCGTATTGTTTTTCACACATGCCGGTGACGAAAATTATGGCCTTCACATGCCAACATACTGTCACTGGCGTTAAAGTTATGTGTAAATCCCCATCGGGAATCTTTGGAAGTCAGGCGTCCCAAAACAGGAAATGGTATGCGGTTTCCTCAGTTATCAGATACACAGAGAAATGCCGCTTCTAGTTCGTTTTGGTGCAGGTGGCATAAATGGCGATAGTTAACCGCCACAGCGTACTAAAGGAGCGTTTTACGCCCATATTTTGTAACTGGTATTATGGCGCATGGGGAAAAGAAAGAAAGGCGAAAATGATCTTGGTTCAATTTAGAAATTTAGTGAAATTGCATGTGTGATTGAGTGAAATTGTTTGTGAAAAATGTATCTGAATTATTTAGGACCCATGCAACGGCGGCTAATTCGGTCAAATATTTTATACTTGCGCTCATATCACATACGTCTCGTTTACTTCTGGTTCTTTCATTTCAATGTATCTACATTGTTTAAGGTTATAAAATGTCCGTGATTTTTGCTCATCACACTAATGGTTCTACATGGAAGTGCTGTCTGAACGTCTGCCAAAAGGATGCATCATTTGTTAGTCTGCAACCTCAGACGAAAGCAAGATTTTTGACATTTTATCGTGCTCTTGGGATTTCATATTTTACTGTAATGAAATAATTCTGTATTACACGGCGTATATATGCAATAAAAACGAAATTTTGGCAGAACTGTTGATTGATTGCTGAAAATTATGTTTATGTCCAAGAAGAAGATGAGCTTTTTATTATAAAACTGATTTAATATATTCGTTGGATTTGTGTTTGAACTAACGCGTATTTAAAAGGAATTGCAGATTTATCATTTAAATGGATATGAATAAAAATGCTTTTATAACTATAACAGAATTTATTCGGAAGTGCATAAATTTAATATACAATCGTGTGTATTATATATCGTTTATTAGAGTGAAAAAAAAATTTTGACTTTCTGAGCCGAAATAAAAGTTGAGAAACGTGTGTTTTATTTAATAAAATTTATAGCTCTTCGTTCGAAGAAAGTTTTTGGGAAGAAGTTTAATAGAGTCGTAAACATAGGCGTTCAACTCATGTTGTTGTTGTTGTTGTTGAGACCCAGACCGTTCGATCTACAAGAAATGTGTAAAGTAACTGTTTGGACCGCCGGGAAGAGCCGCCCAATTTGGACAGGAACCCAGTGACGGAGGCATCCACAAGGACCATAACCTCCTTCCCCTATCACCAACCTCTCGGCAGGACTTACAAACCCACATGTTTAACGTGATCGTACTCCGCGTAAACACGGCGGCAGTTTTGGAAGCTGAGGGAATCGAACCCAGGCCTACCGGGTGCAATTCCCGCGCGCTAACCACTGGGTAACCGCGCTCAGGCGTTCTACTCATGTTGTTGTTGTTGAGACCCAGACCGTCCGACCTACCAGAAAGGTGTAAGGTAACTATATGAACGGCCGGGAAGTGCCACCCAATTTAGACCGGAACCCAGTGGGGGAGGCATCCACAGGGACAGTACCCTCCTTCCCCTACCACCAACCTCTCGGAAGGAGGCGTTCTAGTTATGTGTAATTTTTAAAGAAAAAACGATAAATAACAATAAATAATAACAAAATTATTGAAATTTTTGGAGAAATGAATACAGTCGTTTTATCACTAATTCGTCAATGATCAAGTATCAGTTTCTAATTGCACTGGAGCTTAGTTTCAAAGAGTATACATTTTAGCTTGACCTAATAAAGGTAATGCATCCGGATTACATGCGCCCTGAATGCTTATTTATGGCGTATTACACATGCGCAGAAAATTATTTATTTTTGTTCTTAACAGACGCATTGTAAAAGCGTTGATTGTTTTTCAAGAATTCTCTATGTATTAAGGTACAATTTTAATTAGAGGTTTCATCTTAAATTCGTGGACACATCCGGTACAATTCCAGTTAGTCATAAATAAGTGCCGTCAGAAACCGAAAGGAATTATTTTGACAGGAAAAAGTGTTATTACTATTATTAATTAACTTGTTATAATTAATAATTTAATTAAATGTGTGTATTTTAAATAAAATTTTTAATTTCTTTTATTTACAGCTTTGCTTTTATGTATGTTAAATTTTAGAAAAACTGATTAAAAATAAAAAAAATTTGATGTAGGCAACACATGACTTTCCTTATATAATGCAACGAATTTACTACTTTTACAGTAAAAAAATAGATTTTTCTTATAGTAGATACTTTTATTCTTTCCAAGATATTGAATTTTCGACAATTAGTCGTCATTTACATTGATTTAGCGTCATTTTTATCCATTTGACGAGATTTTCGTTAATTTGGCAACATTTCAAAAAGTCGCGAAGTTGGCGACATTCCGCCAAATTCGTCGCCAAAATCTCGCCAAGCGTTATGGACGGAGAAATAAGTTATTCTTATAGCATATAAATGACTATTAGCGTTCAAATACAAAAGTATTACTTAAAGTACCTTTTCTCTTGAATGTAAAGAGATCCACGAGAATGATGTCACCGAATTTATCGCATGATATTACATATGAAAAGTGAACATGTTTCTCAACAGTTAATATTTTTTTTTAATTTATAGGATTGTTTGATAAATTTATTTGAAAAATGTGCAATATCTCGAGAACGGTTCATGCTAGCGTTCTAAAGTTTATGTCAATCGTTTTCGAAGGGGAAATTACATAAGAAATGTCTATTTGCGTAACTTTATCAAAGGTTTTGATTTTTTGATGATTTTTTCATAGTGATCACTGGAAACTTTAGGGAGGTTCTGAACATTCGACTGCGTTTAAAAACAATAGGCTTTCAGTATTCACGGATTGTGATATTTGTACCAAATTTCATTCAAATTGCTCCATTCGTTCGTGAGATATCGTTTCCACAATCTCACTGACACACACAGACACACACACACACACAGAGATCACCTCAATAATGTTTGATTCGTGATCAAGGATGCTAGAAACGTGCTCTTCCGTCGAAAACTCGAATTCGAATTTTCGACCCCGTCACAATACTTTAACTTATACATTACATATATAAGGAAAGTGAAAATGACCTTACACTGTCGCCTTAATCCTTCGAACAAGTGGAGCGCTTCTCTGTGTATAGAGACATACTCATAGTAGTTCTGAATTCACTTTAAGGTGTAGATCCCGGTTGTTTTAGATTTCATTTGAATAGAAAGAACAGTAGAGTGATAAGAAACCTTGTAACCATAAAAATATGTAACCATAAATTGACGAAAGTTTCTATGCTTAACTTTATCAATAAACTTACTAATTCGTACAATGCAGTTTGTGAGATCAAAATAATCGATTTGTTATTATTTCCCACGTTTTGTAAAGAACTTTACTACACCACACGCGAATTGAATCCTGTATCTTCGAACTGGCCAGCAGAAGCTCTATCATTGAGCTATTGAGACAGAATTGCAAGTTCTTATATTTGAAGTGGACTCTGCATTCTCCACTTCTTAATGTCAGATTGGCGTACAACTGACAATCTGACTGAGCGTCTATTGTTATTTTTCCTCAGGTTAGTATCTTGACGCCATTTTTATCCTCCAGGTTAGCCTGCTGACGCCATTTTTATCCTACAGTTTAGCTTCCTACATTGTCCTTATCCTTCTAATTGGAGATCGGCGCTCAATCTCCCAGAGCCCACTGAATCCATTCTTGTCATACTAGGGTCACTTTCAGAACTCCGACATTTTTGACCATTACATTTTTGATTGTTCTTTTTCTAAAAATTTTCATCTCTGCAAACCCTCCCCCTCCAATAAACTAATTTGGTTCTCCAAAGTTCGTTCAAATCCCTCTTCAGTAGATAAAATTAAAAACTGTATTCTTGTTGCCATGGGGTCTTCAGAACTCCGACATATTTGCACAAACCTACATGGTTTATTTGTTTGGACGCCATTTCAATGAACATTGCTGCCTCAATCTGGAATCGACCCCTGGATCTTCGAACTGGCCAGCTAACGCTCTACCGTTAAGCTACTTAGACAGAACTGCACGCTCTTACCTTTGAAGTGGACTCTTCAATTTTTTTAATTATGATCTACCTGTGGAGTAACAGACTATGGGATCTTCGAGTTTTGGTGGCCAATCATAACTCTAGCTTGGCAATCTGATAGGTTTCTAAAATGGCGTGGAAACTATGTTTCGCTGTGTGTTGCAGAGATTTCTCCCTGCGAGGTTGTCTTCTGTTGTTCGGTGGAACAACATCTTTGAGTTATTTAGGCAATAAGTTCTGAAGTTTAAGTAAATACATTTCTTATTTACTTGCTGTCTGTGTCAGTGCCATATCCTTCACTGTTGAGCAGTTTATTGATTGCTTGTCAGCAGGTTGGAATTATTTGAGAAAATACACTTTTTCTTTAGATAAAGTTTCAATAATAAGGGAACCTTCACAAGCGGAATATTCTCATCCGGTAGTCCAGTTGGAGACATAGATTTATAGAGAAGAATTATTTCTTGTTGAGTCTGTAATTTGGTTGGTCAAATTTCTTTCTTATTTATTCGTTGTATTTCAAATATTGTAGTCTAGAAATTTAGTGTCAAACGTAAGTATTACACGCTAGATAGCTCTTTATTCAATATAAGGTGTAAATAAAGCATCGATTTATTTTTATGGACATTTTGTAATTTTCAGTTTTTGTGATAGGCATTATACAATAAATAATATAAAATTGGCGGTGGCTCCTGTCCAATGGAGCCGAAATTTTGTTGCTTGAATCACGTATTGTAAAATAAAATTCTAATGCAATCTCCTTTATTAATGATTGCAGACTTTTCAAATGGCTGCAAATTGCTTTCGTTGTGTCCGGCATCATGATCAATGGCTCAACAACCCGCTGAGAGCTTGCTCTTTCCCAGATGTTTCTTCCAAGTGGTCTTCTTTGGAGCAATGTTTCTCCAGTTTTTAATACTTTGCACCTTAAAGTCATTGTCACCACATTCTATCCCTCTCAATTTCGACCATCCTCTTGGTCATTCACCGATTGAAGTTGGCATGAAAATGGTCTTTGCGGTACTGTAATTTTTGATTCTTAGCAAATGTGCTTGTCATTTTATTCTGCTAATTTCAATGTATTTAATTATATAAGAATATTTATGTAATCTGTATAGTTTAAATCTTACTGCTTATAGATAGCTAAAATATCTAAATCAGATACCCCTTTTATTTTAAAATAGATCTATATATAAAAAATATTGAAATTATAACCAGTATATTTGAGAAACTAATTAGTATATGATCCGAAATCAATTTATATATCCTTATAGCGATTTTAAATATAGTTAAAAATTATTTTCGACTATTTACACATACGCTTCTGGTTTTCGAAAAATAACTACTAGTTTTCGTGAAACTAATGATAAGAAATCAATGATAAGATAACAAACTGATAAGAAATCAATTTATATATCTTTATAGATTTTTTAAATAGTTACAAATTATGTACAAACTGTTTATACCTATCACTTCTAGTTTTCGAAAAACAATCTATTGATCTGATCTGAAATACATTTATATATCTTTATAGAGATTTCAAATATTTACAAATTACTTACAAACTATATACCTGTCACTTCTAGTTTTCGATATATAAGCATTAGAGACTTTAAAAACTGGAACTTTTGAGTTTTACCTCATCTTGACCCAAGAACAGTTCAAAAATATAAGAGCTGTATAAAAAGAATTTTTTTATCTAGAAACTAGATTTCCTAATGAATATTTTTGTTATTTACATATATCTTATACAGTTTAGAAGATATAAAATTTAAGCAAAGCAAGTCAGTCGTGAAGAGCCTAGTATACCAGAAAAAAAAATCTGATGTGAGTAGCACATGACTTTCCCTGCAGAATTATATTCACGTTCTCTTGATTTTAATTAAATTTAATTCACTTTTAATTCAATTTTCGTTCTCATTTGATAACTCGACTTATTTTCAAAGGTGGCGTAGAGAAATACGAAAAAATTAAAATATCTCGAGAACGGCTAGTCCTAGTGTAATGGGGTTGGGCTTATTCTTTTCTTCGTTAAAAATTACGTATTAAACATGTATTTACTGGATATATTTGAGCATACGCAGTTTTTTATTTTAGATTTTGGCGATTTTTGTGGACCATTTTGCAAAAAAAGGCTGGTTATGTTTTTTCGAATCGTACTAAAATGTAATCAGCAGCAGGATGTCTCACAAGTAACTTATCTACCGAATTTTGTGCAATTCGGTCCATTAGTTTTTCAGGTACAGTGGATACAAGCATTAACGGGCCATTTCGCAAAAAAATGTGGATTCTTTTATCCCGAATCGTACCCAAAACTAATCAGCACCAGATTCGCCCGCAAGTGATATACCTACCAAATTTTATGAAATTCGGTCCGTTAGTTTTTTAGTTAGAGTGGATACAAAATCTGCACAGACAGACACACAGACAGACAGACACACAGACAGACACACATACAGACACACATACAGACACACAGACACTCACACAGACGTCACGCTAAAATTAGTGTTTTCGTATTCTAGAGCTCTCGAAACGTGTAGATCCGTCGAAAACTCGAGTTGCGATTTTCGACATGATTCCAATACTTTCCCTATATTTTACCATTTATTGAAGGGAAAGTAAAAATGGCAAATGCTTAACAATTTGATATTAATTTTAGGAAGAAATTTCAATTTTTTAATGGTGGTGTTCTTTTTTGATAATCTTAGCGTTTTTGTTACTTTTAACATTTTTAGAGGTATGGTAGATTGGTAACAGCACAGAAGTTTTATGTAGAAAATGGTTTAGCATTCAAAAGGTGGAATGAATTGTTTAGAAATAAAAAAGTAGATTTAATGGTTTGGAATTGAAAATCTGGACGGAATGATTTGCAATTGAAAATGTGAAGTGAATGACTTGAAACTAAAAAGGTTGAGTGACTAGTACAAAAATCGAAAATGCGAAGAGAATGGTCTGTAGTTGAAAATGTGGAGTGCATGACTTAGAACTGAAATGTCAAGTGACTAGTATAAAACAGAAAATGTGGAGGGAATGGTTTGTAGTTGAAAATGTGGAGGGAATGGCTTCTAGTTGAAAATGTGGAGGGAATGGCTTGTAATTGAAATTGGGAAGAGAATGACTTAGAAAAGAAAAGGTGCATTGAATAGTATAGAACTAAATATGTGGAGCGAATGGTTTGTAGTTGAAAATGTGGAGTGAATGATTTAGAACTGAAAAAGTGGAGTTATATCCTCTACATTTTCAGTAGTGGATTTAGAACTGAAAAAGTGGAATGATTCCCTCTGCATTTTCAATATAGAACTGAAAATGTAGAGGGAATGGTTCTGAAATGAAACGATGGCGTCCCTGGTTTTGAATTAAAAATTGTGTGATAAATGGCTTAAAATTGAAAAGACGAAGTGAGTGGTTTAGTATCGAAAAATAGGAACAAGTGGTTTGGATATTTTATGGTGAAAGATATATTGAAAGACCTGTAGCGAGAGCTCATGCTGCAGTATTAAATGTATTGAGCTGCTGACGTCTTTAGCTGACCGCTTTCGCTTTATCGCTACAGTGGTTCCCTTGGACACATTCACAAGGCATCATTTGCTCAATTATTTCTAGTTATTCTGCTTTCCAATTATTAGATATGCATTGCATAAATGTACTTTTAGTACTCCCCATGAGAAGGCGTCACTTCCAAAATACTTTAACGTCGACTCATCGTACATCATCAGGCTTTGTGACCATTTCGAGGCCGACTGTAACAGTCCTTCACTTCAACCTAAAGCTCGCTATCTCACCTGCACACCCTGCGACAATTCCGTTCGGTTTCGACGAAATTCACTGGGAGGGGGAATGCTGTAGCTAAACGCTCATAAAGCAATATTAAAGGTCTTCAGGAGCCTTTAGCTCAACTCTATGATGCTGGTATTCTATTATTTGTCCCTTGGATCAAACCCCGTCACTGTCAATTTGGTGATTTCGCATTCTCGCTACATTACTGGGTACCGAGTCCCCGATGATATACAGTGAGAGACGAGCGGATAAATGAGCAAATTCCCACTTAATGTCGTTAAAAAATGTTCACAGCATGTGGAACATCTGTTCAGAAGAATGTTGGAAGCATAAAAATCAAGCTATTTGAGGAATGTAGTTGAGATAAATTTGCAGAAGATAAATGAGTCTAATTCTGCTGCAATTGTTGAAACGTTGAATATTTAAAATGCCTTTTAAATGTTTGCAAACAGTATTTTTAAATAACTTGAAAAAAATATTCTTATTAAAAATAAAAAAGTATACAGACATTCACGCTTGTACTATAATAATTTTAAAATCTATTTTAAATAATCAATTTTCTGACATATCAAGAACTATTTAGATATTTTGCAGGGTTTAAATAATTTCTCGCCCACACATATTCACTCGCAATTATAATTTATAGATTGACATTATCATTTATTCTTCGGCAAGCTAAGATAATTTTTATATTTTCAATACTCTTGTGAACTGCTGACAGATCACCGCGTTCCATGCGCTGCGAATTTTATAAGTTCTAAAGTAGTCTATTCAGAAGTCCATTCCTTTCTAAATATGCGCAGAAGAATGCGCGTTAAGTGGGAATTTGATCTTTTATCCCCTCTTTGGTGAGTCGACGTCAAAGAATCTCGGAAGATCGGAAGTGGGGCCATCTCATAGGGAGTACTGAAAGTACATTTATGCAATGCTTATATAATACTGGGGAAGAAGGATAACTGGAAATATTTGGGTGACGGATGCTTCGTGCTCGTGCTCATGGTACTGTAGCGGAAGCTCGTAATGCAGCTTTGATCTGGAGACCTCTTTAGCTCAACGCTAAGATACTGGCTTACTATGTTTTGTTTTCGGTATCAAATCTCAGCATTGCCAAGTTGGTGATTACGCATTCTCGCTACAAACCATTTGACAAAAGGCAAAAAGCTGTATGATATGAAATAAGAATCAATGATTTAAACTCATCTTACAAAATTATACGTAATGGAATAAATTACATATAATACTTAAGCATAAAAACATATACATTAATTATTTCATTTAATATATGTATCCGGTTTACAGTTAACAAGAAAAACTAACTTTTACTAAGTAAATAACTTAGATCAAAATATTTACACAAGTGTCGCAACAAATATGTTACAAATATTTTCATGTTCTGACTGAAGAGTCAATATTTTGCGGAATAGCAAAGATAAATTGAAATTTTTGTAAACATCTTCAAAGCATAAATTAAAGCAAATATTGATTTTTAACTTTACAAATGTTACACTTCGGATTTTATCTATTCATAAGCAATTAAAAATGAGCAATTATGTATATTCATAAAAGTGAATAAAGTAAGAAAAATGCAGTAAAAATAAATACTATTGAAGGTATTAATGTAGATAAAAATGTGTAACACATCGTATCATTATATACGATAACAAATACTGTATATTAAATAGATTTAAGAAGATTTACTTTTGTAAATTAGAACCAATTGTTACTAAAAATTAAAATCGAGTCTCATTACTTAAAGGCTGTTTTTAGAAAATGTGTATCAATAGTAAAAATGTTTTAGGATATAATATTGAGAAAATAACTGTCCATTGGGTAATACTGGAATTTTGTCGGGAATACCATTTTTGTATAATTATCTTTAGACACTATAGTGTATGAAGATTAAAAGTATTCGAACACTTTGGATGCTAGAATATTTTTCGAATTTCTAAACAAATACTTGGAGAAGTGTTCTGTAACTTTGGCGATGTGAAGAACATGCACGCATGCTTTCCAGTAAAGTTTCGGTGACTTGTGCATTTAGGAGACCACCAAGATATTGAATAATAGGAAAAATATATTTGATCACCCTGTATCATAAAATGCTGGAAATGATTAGTAACTTTCACAAAAAAATGAAATAGCTTTGTTCAATGTGTATAAGCATTTTTGTAAAACATAAACGCGTATTCATGAAGATATAAACGTTTCTTTAAAAAAAAATTGTCACATGTCTTTTGCTTACAATATCCATAGGTTTCAATAAAATTTCACGAAACTTACAGAACATTTGTCAACATCCAAGAAAAACATTATGCTTCAAGTGAAAATTAAAGCATTTAATACGATGAGATATAAGCATTTGAAGAAACTAAATTTTTACTTCGCAGGCGCGAAACATAGCAATAGTTTTCTTTCATGATTTTGTAGTAAATACTGTAGGACAACTCCTATAAAATACCCACTGGAAAATCGTGAAAATTCACAAAGATATTGACGATATAGTGATTAGTTTTTCTCTGACTCTCTGAAAGTACCTGGATGGAAAGGGGATTTCCACAAATTGACATTTTACAAATTCATCGGACACCCTTGTTTTGAATTTGAACTAGTCCAAGTTTATGCAAATAATCACCACGCACAGGGGTGTCCGGAAACTTTTGTTACAAATCACTTACAGCTTATGATACAGGGTGATCAAATATATTTCCCAACTTAGTACTTGTTTATAAATTCGAAAAACGTTCTAACATCCAAAGTGTCCGGATACTTTTGATAATATAGTGTATATTATTCGAAAACTGATAATTTAGAGCAAAATATATTTAACTAATATAATGATATTGAACTAACTTGACAAAAGCTGAGTAGAAGCGATTTCTACACTGTAAAATTATACATCCAGCTATCCTGTATGATAAGGCAATCTATCTGCAGTGCAGATTGCAGAAAGTTTACTGGTAAAATAAAAAATTAAAAAAAAGTGTTTAGATTGATAGTTACATCTTTCAAATTATAATAGCGAATATAATATTAGGGCATTACTCTTATGGCGTACTTTACAGTGTACAGAGATTGCGCGGTCGATTTTTAAAATTTGTGTTTTGACTTTCTGTGATAGAATTTCTGAACCTATAATACATAAATTAACATATAATACATAACTGAACATAAAATATATTTTGAACATATGCGTAACACATAAGATTATAGGGGGTAACGACATTATATACATGTTATACGAGGCACTGTTCTACAAATATATCCCTATTCTATTAGACGTTTTATTACAAAGGACATATGACTCATATACATATGTATTTAAAAATGAAGGATTGTGGTAATTCATAGATGCTCCACGCGTAACAAGAGATCTGTCTACCTCTGACCCAAGCTACATACATTTAAAACTTCTTTTTCACACAATATATGCAGTATACCACCCAAATTTTGTCCAAATCATTTAAGCGATATTTGAGATTACGAAGAGTCAATGATTTTATCAAAATTTCATTTTACAGAGACATACATTTTGGGGGAATTTTGCATCTACATCATATGTGGATTTTGTCACACAAATTTCGTCCGAATCGCTTCAGTAGTTTTTGCGTGAACACAACGGGTACTCTTTAACACCCAACCACAGGCCGACAAAAATTCGTTTCAGGTATCTAGGGATACTATCAATATGGGATCGTGTAAACCCCACTTGAAATGAATGAATAATCACGATAACTAGTTTTTGAGGCTACATTAGTTAATACTAAAAAAAGTTGCATAAACTACACTAAAAGGTATGTCTTTAAAAACTACCTGAATTGTTGCTCAACTCGTCTTTTTCATACCAGAATCCATTTTTAGTAGCTTGCTTATTTTTCAAAGATTATAAGAACAATTTGACAAATCGGTATAATAGCTCCAAATGATTACAATTATAGCGTGTTACCCTTCACTTTAAAGGGCTTGACAAATCATTTCGATTGATACCATACTTGACAATGTACTCCCGGGAGGGTAACTTGTCGCCCAAGGGAGCTATTGACATCACAAACAAATATAATTTATATCGAGGCTATTTTTGACAACAATGATTGAAAATATTAGGTCTCGTGATCATCTAGAGATCTAGACATAAATATACCCTTTTATGCACAAGTATGTCAACTTTTGTCCTATGCTGCCATGTTAAAATAAAATTTAAATTTAAAATCAATTTTAAGCTTTCCGCTCGAATTTAAAAACATTCTATCTATTTCTAGGTCTTTTTATGAGAGGCCGGATATGAAATTTCGTAAAAATCCATTAACATTTGTATCAGCTATTGTGTACACAAGAAATCAACCACAGACAGATATGCAGACAAGCATAGGGACACCATTCCTAAAATAATCAAAACGTGTTCAGGAGGTCTTAAAACATATATCGACATCAAAATCTTAAATTCGAAAAATTTCGTGAAAACAATACTTTCTCTATATGCTATATTACATAGTATGATAAATTAAATACTATTAGTAACCACAATAACGATTATTATACTTTTCCTGATAGCTCAGCATGGCGAAAATAAATGAAATAAACAAAATTCTTATAATTATTTACAAGAAAGTTTAACCTATATCGATAATAAAGATAATGGCAAAATATAAACAAAATTCAGACCGTATAATTATTTGTATGCCTTAATTTCTTAGAAAATATGATATAAACAAAAGAAACTTTATATCTTTTTTTTTCAAATCACACAAAAAGGTATAATATTTTTGAGTCACATTGATTTGATTTTATACAGGCTCTTAAAACATATAAAACCTTTCTCCATTACTTTAGTTTTCTACCTGGAAACCTTATTCAATTTTATCAAGAACATGAGAGAGGAAGTTGACTTTTTCAAGGGATTTCTTTTAAAATAAATCTTGAGGAGTCAGTGATAGAGTAAAAGCTTGTTTGTTCTTTGTAAACCGGGATAAAGTTTCAAAGAAATTTGTTTTTGAGAGCATACAGTCAAATACTTATGTGTTTTGTAAAATAAATTTGAATTAGTTTGCACTTCACTTCAGAGTTTTGTTACTTATCTTCGAATGTGCGATCGACATATCTTTGTGGGTGTCGAACATGTTGAAAACCCAGACCACACGACAGACCCGAAGGTTTACTGCAGCTAAGTGTGTGGCCGGGGGTGTCGAACATGTGTAACAACTATTGTATAACAACTATGTATAACAACTATGTATAACAAAATGTATAGCAACTATGTGTAGCAACTATGTATAACAACTATGTATAACAACTATGTATAACAACATGTCGAACAGCTATTTACACTCTAGCCATTTCAGCTTTTTGGTATATTCTACGGAGTCTGTCTTCAAGCAAAAGAAAAATAGCATTAACTTAAATATGTTTTCTAGTTATAGTAAGATTAAACGAATTACTCGCCTTTGTCCGAGACCTACGCTCGCTACTTAAATAATTCATTAACAGATAACAACGCTCATTTTCCAAATCGCTTTCAAACCGTCTCTGTTTCCAAATCCAATTTTTATGCGTTCGCTTAAAACATTATCAAAAATAAAATAACGTATTAATTAAAAACAAATGATATGAATATGAAGGTATACGCACAAATTTTTGTTCGGCCGCTCAAACTGCTCGTACTCTAGGGTGAGTCGGGCAGTCTGGGTTTCAACACAACTTTTTGTCAAACTGGAGACTTGTGCTAATTCTATTTTTTTATACGTCAAAATAAATATCAGATACCGTAAGGAAATGCAAATTTCTATGATTTTTAAAAAAAATAACATATATGAAGGACTTTTACTACAGAAAATTTCGCTTCTTCTGTGTCTACGACGAATGCTTTTTATTAAAACGTGATACGTTCACCTGGAGCACTTAGTATTAAATTAGCATAATAGTTAGCACAATAGTTAGTATTAGGACAATAGTTAGCAATTTACATACTTTTGAGTGTGGATCGATAGCCAAGGAGGATTATGTGGGAGATAAATTTATATATTTCACACCAATTTTGAAACACACCGATTTGTTCATGTGGCCTGAAGAGACCTCATGTGTATCTTATAGCCTCATATGACCGATTTGTTCATGTCGCAGAATAGCATTATAACGCCCTCAAAACAATCAGCAGCACCTTGCTGACATATGCATACTTTATTCAGGGAATATTTGCAAGATTTTATCTCTTCTGTTTGTCCCATATTCAAATCCATAGTTCTTGAGAGCTTTTTATTAACACTTTACAACAAAGATGAAAATTGTTTATGACTTTGTTTATTCTGTCTGTCTGTCTGTCTGTCTGTCCGTTAGCACGATAACTGCCGTGAAAATGACTTAATCAAAATGATATTTTAGTATGTTGCTCAGACGGTCTGTAGGACCTATGGGAATATAAATGAATAATATCACCCAATTAGTTTTGGATTGAACCCGGGTTGAAAAAAGGAAATACATTGAGCCCTATGGGAACTAATTTTTCAAACATTTTTTACGCGGATTTAAAATTCACAAATTGCTTCAAAAATTTTAGGTAATAGTCAAATTGTTCCATAAAATATATAAAAAAAAATTCAGCGAAATATATTCAGTAATTTTTTAAATAAAAATTAAAATAATAATTACACATCTTATATGAAAGGATCACGTGACCATGATATGAAACGATCACATGACCCACTTCAAAATGATATATGGCATCCATCTTGTTTCAAAATCGTAACTTTTTAAAGTTCTTTTCAATTCATATTGAGTGTTGTATCCGTCCTAAAACTACTTTATTTTTGCTTAAATTCTGTGCATCTACATACTAAAACAACACAATGCCACCATATTTGAGTTTAAATTCTCATTCAAATTTGATTATTTCTACAACTAAGCCTATTTTTCACCTATGTAAAATGTAAACAGCAAAATATGTAGAATGAGTTGTATTAGAATTACTGTATTTCTTTAACACAATATAATTCAGTCCATGGAGTCTGCATGGCTGATATGAATGAAATATTAATTGATTTTAAAAACAGAAGGACGATTTTTTTCGATGAAGTTTTAAGCATAGACTTTATGAATTGTAGCTCCATGGTCTTAATTTTTAAATAAAATAAATTTTTATAGTATTGTGATGAATGAAATGAATGAAATCCTGCTTTTATAGAGAGATCCAGGCGTGTTATTTTTTCTATGACGTCATATGAATTTATTTCAGTTGTTTTCGATGAAGTTTTCAAATATAATAAATTATCGTAGTATTATGATAGTTTTAAAAATATTACCGTGGAATGTATTGCATTTTAGAGATATTTAAACCAGGCAATTTATATTTCAATGCCGTCATTTGAATGTAGTTCATTTTTTTCAATGAAGGTTTAAGTTTTCAAATATAATAAATCAATGTAGTATTGTGATAAGTTTTAAAATATAACCGAGGAATGTGTTGCATTTTCGACTCTTTTAAATAAAATTGCATTGAAGTTGGAAAGTGTTTCATAATCAATGCTTTAAGCATGATTGATCGTTCTTGTTTCAAATTAAATTTGTCAAGATCTTTCCATATTTTGCTGCAAGTAACCAAATCAATGTTCGTGCTTCTGGACCAAAAGGTTATCCAGATATTGTTTCAAAACACCCAAATAAATTCTCCACTTTTGGTAGATGGCTATATCTTCAACTTAATTTAAAGAAATATATATCATGTAGCTTAGCATCGGAATTACATTTATTCTAAAATAAAGTTGCTAAATGAGTTAAAAGAAAGACGATTTTAATAACATTTATGCGTTCACTCACAAGGAAATTTATAGTTAAATTTTAAATAATAATAAAAAAATGTTTGTTTCTTGGCTTGCCTGTTTGCATGTATACGCATAGTTCTGCGAAAACTGCACAAATTGCGAGTTATACGCCGATATATCGGGGAAGGTAGTTAGTTGTTATGCGTTAAAATCTAATTTTGAGCAACGTTCACACTACTTGCTTCCATAACGATCGAAAATAGTTATTATAGCAGAAATTCGAACTAAACATCATCATTAAGATCGGTGACTGTTGAAACGAGTTTTGAAAGAAAAAATCCGTATTATTATATCCCTAATTTCAGAGAATTAAAAAATATTTCATATTTAATATTGAAATGTACGTATATAATTTTAAAACTCCGTCATTCAAAAATTCACTCATATTCCTATTTTAATTATTACAATCTCCGATATGGGATATAAGTAGAAGGGTCATTGCTACTGAGAGTAGATTAAAATCAACAATGCATGTACCACATGATTACTGGGCCAGACAATCCCAGACTTGGCTTTTTATCGCCACGCTTGGCGCTATTTCTTATTATGCTCTGGCTTAAAACTTCAAAGTACTGAATGTTTCTTAGGTTTGAGTGATATTAATTTGCGTTTCAATACTTTTAAATTATTTTAAATTATTTTAAATTAAACAAATCTGTAATAATTAAATACATCTGTAATAGTGTTCATAATTGCAGAAAAAAACCTTAATTATATTATTTGATATTATGGATGTTTGATATTAAATCATCAAAATGTTATTGATGAATCATAGACTAGTATGGAGTGCCAGATTTAAATGTCTATGTTCAGTCACGGGAGGGGAAGAGGAGGGGAGGGTAGGTTATATATTTGCAGTAGATAAACTGTACCATTTACTAAAAAGCGCAACTAGAACTTTTTTCTTTAATAAAGTTAATTTCTGATAAAACAATTTTTTACCTTTGAAATGTAATATGTTTTTTCTTACACGATAAAATCAAAATTGTGTAAAAAAGGGAATGCTAATTTTCAAATTTAGAAATATAATTGAACATGATACAACATTTTTATGACTATTCATAATCGTAAATATTATTCCGAGATTATTTTCCAGTTACTTTATATTTTATTTATTGCAAAAACATGTGTTTTAATTCTCGCTTTATCGCAGGCAGGTGTAGGAAGATAATTGTTATATCAAAACATTCCCTCTATTTGGTATCACTGCAAGATGTTTAGTCAAAAAATTAATATATTCCAACATATATTTATGTTGCAAAGTTTGAACTAATTTTTACTTTCCTTATATACATAATGTATAAGGAAAGTATTGTTACGGGGTCGAAAATTCGATTTCGAGTTTTCGACGGGAGAGCACGTTTCAAGCATCCTTGATCACGAATCAAACATTTTTGAGGTGATGTCTGTGTGTGTGTGTGTGTGAAAGTATGTGTGTGTGTGTGTGTGTGTGTATGTGTGTGTGTATCAGTGAGTCTGTGGAAACGATATCTCCCGAACGGAGAGATTCGAATGAAATGTGGTACAAAAATAACAATCGGAGAATACTGAAAGCCTGTAGTTTTTATACGTAATCGAATATTCAGAACCCCCATAAATTTTCGAGTGAAATTTTGAAAACATCATCAAAAAATCAATGCCTTTAATAAAGTTACGCAAATAGACACTTCTTATGTACTTTTTCCTTAGAAAACGATTGGCATAAACTTTAGATCGCTAGCATGAACCGTTGTCGAGATATTGCACATTTTTCAAATACATTTATCAAAAAATCCCATAAATTAAATAACATTTTTTAACTGTTGAGAAACATGTTCACTTTTCACATGTAATATCATACTATATATTGGGCGACATCATTCTCGTGGATCTAGTTCGTTCCATTCATGAGAAAAGGTACTTTGAGTAATACTTTTGCATTTGAACGCCAATAATCATTTATATGCTATAAGAATAACTTATTTCTCTGTCCATACCGCTTGGAGAGATTTTGGCGACGAAATTGGCGGAATGTCGCCAACCTGGCGGCTTTTTAAAATGTTGCTAAATTAACGAAAATCTCGCCAAATGGATAAAAATGACGCTAAATCAATGAAAATGACAACTGATTGACGAAAATTCAATATCTTGGAAGGAATGTAAATATCTACTAGAAGAAAAACCTATTTTTTTACTGTAAAAGCAGTAAATTCATTGCATTATATAAGGAAAGTCATGTGTTGGCCACATCAGGTTTTTTTATGAAAAGAACATAAGGTTTAGTCAAATAGTGTCACTGCGGGTTATATTCGTACAGTGGGGTTAAGCACGGGTGAATTCCATAATGCTTGTATTAATTAAAAATATTTTAAACAGATAATTATATTAAAAAATGTTAAAATAGTTTAATATTTTGATTTTAATATTCCAAACACAACATCCTGGGTTATGTTTTGAAAAGTTTTACAGCATCTCTAGGTTTATGTGGACATTTAAAATAGGAAAACACAAAAATGTAACATACATGAATGAAAACTTTTATTTTAAACGTTTTATATGTCGTGTTATTTCTTTCAAATACATTGCCTCTCCCTAACGAATGAAAACACGTCTTCGTCTGAATTTCTAAAATCGATTTCTCAAGAGGATTCTTAATTCAATATACATTCACCAAGAGTATTCACCTTCCTCAACAGATCATTAGCACCCCATGATTCACGAACGTTATTTCAATTCAAATAAATGACGTCCACATGCCTGTTTGTGAGTTGATTACCAGGATGCAAATATTAATCCGGTGAAAATGGCAGGAAAAAAAACAAGACCTTTCAATTTGCAATTTTCTCGAGATTTTTTCAATAAAGTTTGGAGAATATTTGGAGAACATCGATGACTGAAGTGAGTGGGGAAATATATTGAGGGATTAGAAAGTGGGTAGGTCAATAGGGAAATCCCACTTTAGTTGAATAGCAGAAGCAGAACTTGCATTTATTTTAAAGCTGTTTTCTGAGCATCGCGTCCATTAAAGTGGGAAATTGAAATGTCGCGATTACACAAAAGATTGGCTAATACAGGGTGGCCACTGAAAGACTGAAGGGTTTGAAATAGTCATAATTTGTTCATTTTCAATCTTGTTGCTGGACATCATACGTTGCTGGACTTCATGCGTACTGACTCGTTGCTGGACATCATGCGTACTGACTCGTTGCTGGACATCATACGCAGCCATTTTAATCGAAAAGGGATGCTATATAACCTGTAAAAAAATAAAATAAAAAATATTCAAAACCGAACTAGTCATGTCTTTGAACCGAACTTGTCACTATTATGTCTTTGTCAAACCCTCCACTTTTTCAGTGGCCATCCTGTATATGAAAGATATTTAAATTACATATATGTTCATGATGTAAATAGCGTCTACGGTAGTGTGTTACTGCTGAAATCGGGCATCTACGATACATTTAAATGCTTTGTAAACTTATAGTATCTCTGAACTTAATAGATGCAAGTAGGACAGTTCAGTGGTTCAGGCACTCGGACGACACGCTTTCGTTTCTCGTCACTGCCCAAACTGTCATCGTGTTCATGTGGAGTACGGGCACGTTAAATATGTAAGTTCGTAAAACCTTCCGAGAGGTTGGTAGTAGGGTTAGAAGGGTATACTGTTCCTGTGGATACCGTTCCCTATGGATTCCTGTCTAAATTGGGTGGCATTTCTCGGCCGTCGAAACATATATCTTACATCTTGGGGCAGGTCGGGAGGTCAGGCTCTAAGACGAAGAAGAACTTAATAGATAAAAAATCAAAATAATTTATACTTGTTTTGCAGGAAATTTGGTACATTACGAAATTATGAATATACAAAAAATATTTCAATATTGTAACAATTCGGAATAGTTTTTTTCTAAAAAAAAATACATAAAATACAAAGTTTTTGTTTCACTTTCATGCTTTCGCTCTGTTTTGCATATTGAAAGATGAGGTTTGTGTTTCTGTTTATGTGCGCGGGTCTGTGAGCTGTGTAAGGTCTGTAGTGGGGAATCTAAAGGGGGTACAGCCGTGAAATTTGGTACAAAACTGTTTTGGAGCTAGTACGATGCACTTCATAAACTATAAAATATGTATATGAATACCAAATTTAATTGGATATTCAGTTTATAGATCAATGATATGTTTTAAAATGTTTTAAAATGCAATTATAATTTTTGAGCAATTACATTGTCGAGTTGAAGGAGATCGAAAATTTTCGGTTTTAAAACATTGTAATGTCTGTTTGTAATGTTTGTAAGTTTTGACAACTAAAATTGCTAGATCATTAGAGCAGTTTATAGCCTTTTGAAAGCTATTTAAGGATATAAAGGTTGATAGGTAAAGTTATAAGAAAACCACATAGGTTTTAAACGATACAGACTGAAAACAACGAATGGATACATTGCATTTTAATTATGGACGAAAGATCCATCCATTCTCCATTCCTAACGAATCGAAGTCCCTTCTCTATTCCTAACGAATCGAAGTCCATTCTCTATTCCTAACGAATCAAAATCAACATTTTTCTGAATTTTGTTATTCCTTTCGCTAGAAAACTACAATAAGGAGGAAAATGAAATTATGGCTAAATAAGTGAAATTATGCACAGAGTTGGAGAATCGCAATTTTAAAACTCTGATGTGGGTAACACATGACTTTCCTTATGTAATGTAATGAATTTACTACTTTTACAGTAAAAAAATAGGTTTTTCTTATAGTAGATACTAATTATCCTTCCAAGATATTGAGTTTTCGACAATTAGTCGTCATTTTCATTGATTTAGCGTCATTTTTATCCATTTGGCGAGATTTTCGTTAATTTGGCAACATTTCAAAAAGTCGCCAAGTTGGCAACATTCCGCCAAATTCGTCGCCAAAATCTCGCCAAGCGTTATGGACGAAGAAATATGTTATTCTTACAGCAGACAAATGATTATTGGCGTTCAAATACAAACGTATTACTCAAAGTATCTTTTTTCATGAATGGAATGGGCTAAATCCACGAGAATGATGTCACTAAATTTATCGTATGGTATTACATATGAAAAGTGAACATGTTTCTCAATAGGAAATATTTTTTTTCATTTTTTATGACTTTTTATAATTTTTTTGAGAAATATGCAATATCTCGAGAACGGTTCATCGTTCTAAAATTTATGCCAATCGTTTTCTAATGAAAAATTACATAAGAAATGTCTATTTGCGTAACTTTATTGGCGGTTTTGAATTTTTGACGATTTTTTCAAAATTTCATTCGTAAATTTAGGGGGATTCTGAACATTCGATTGCGTATAAAAACAATAGGCTTCCAGTGTTTACGAAATGTCATTTTGGTACCAAGTTTGGTTCGAATCGGTCCATTCGCTCGTCAGTTATTGTCTCCACAGACTCACTGACACACACACATACACACACACAGACATTACTCCAAAAATGTTTGATTTTTGATCAGGGATGCTTGAAACGTGCTCTCCCGTCGAAAACTCGAATTCGAATTTTCGACCCCGTCACAATACTTTACTTATACATTATTATATATAAGGAAAGTAATTAATAGAACGAAATGTAATAGAGCGAAACTTTCATTTTTAAACTGAGCATGCTTGCTATGCATTCCATAAAAATCTTGTACACTAAATTATAGCTCTAATTCGGATATGAATAACGATTGTTGTACAAAAATTACATAAATAATATTCCAATATTACGCTTCACTTCCTAGAATTTTATACTGTTGATAGAAGAACGTAACTAAACAAAACACAGTCCATGGAGTTAGAGAGTAACCCTTTCCCTCCACGATACATACAATAAAAAACTGAAATCCATGGAAATACGTTTTTATGTTTTAAATATGTTACTTTGGTTTTATTGCTTTTTTTACATTCTAATGTGTTTTACTTCATATTTATATTTTAAAACCTTATACGCTCTTTCGTATTAGTGTTCTCAAATATTGAAATAAATTTTTTATACTTTTAATTTCGTAATTATTTGTAAAAATAAAATTTTAATTTGAAATATTTCATACCTCACAATCTTTCACAGATTAGTTAGATATGTTGGTAGAATATAAGATTCAAACCTCTTGTTCTCTTCACCTCACACTCTTTCGCCAATTTGTTGACGAGTGATCAAAATATCCCTTATATGTTTCCTATTATCAATAAGTACAATACACTTTGTTCGAAGGATAGGAAAAACTTAAGCAACGTATTGAGGTGCTATTTGTGCTTTTATACGTTGCTCAAGGTTTTCTTATAAGGGGCATGCCTGTAAAGTTTCATATACCTAGCCCAGCAAGTTGCTGAGATACGATGGTGTCTCTTACTATTTACCTCACACGTTTCCAGACGTAAAATGGAATAACTGTCACAGTTTGTGCGGTCAATTCTAATTTAAAGGGACTCATTACTTGTATGGCGGGTCTTAACGTACAGGAATGATCCACGATAAAAAAAATTGTAACATTTGACGTTCTTAGCTTTAGTTTTTTGGAATTGCGGTCATGAGTGAGTCAGTGAATTCAGTGAATGTTATTTTGTGATTTGCAATCTCAATGTAACATTGCTGTTTTGAAAGGTGAAACAAGATCTAAGAAGATGGTCCCCCTTACAGCGAGACTATATGTATAATGCTCCCTATAACGCAGCTGGACCGGACGTCGTTCGAGAAAGAAAGAGGGGGCTTCTCATATTCATGTCAGCATTAGGTGCTATGACAAACGGAAGGGGTTATTGTTGTTGAGACCCAGACCGTCCGACCTACCAGAAAGGTGTAAGGTAACTGTATGGACGGCCGGGAAGTGCCACCCAATTTAGACCGGAACCCAGTGGGGGAGGCATCCACAGGGACCGTACCCTCCTTCCCCTATCACCAACCTCTCGGAAGGAATTACGGACCCACATGTTTAACGTGATCGTACTCCGCATGAACACGACGGCATTTGTGGCAGCGTGCAAATCTAGCGCGCAAACCACGGGGATACCGCACCCGAGATGGCCAACAGCACGCGGCGTTCCGAGGTGGTCACCCACCAAGTACTAACCGCGCCCGATGCTGCTTCACTTCGGTGATCTAACGAGAACCGGTGTTTTCAGCACGGTACGGCCGTTGGCCCAAACGGAAGGGGTTGAACTTCCTGACCCGAGAGGTCAATTAATTTTCACATGGACATGGGGAAATGTCCGGGAGAACTTCCTGCACCAAAAAGACAAAAACTCAAAGATCTGATATTTCAAGGGGGGCTTTGGTCAGTAAGACAGCCAGAAGGCGGAGTTTATATATTTACTGAACCAATGACAGACTGGGGACCTTAGAGAGAGGGGAGAGACGGAGAGAAACTTAAAACTTTAAAAATTTGAAAATCGAACGAGGAGTTGAATTTGAATGGTGTTGAAAGGAGGTCGGAAGGGCGAACTATCGTGGACACGGAGCCCATCGGAGAAAGCCGCTAAGAGCCGCTGCGAGCCGCCGACAAGCCCGGGTCGACAGTGATGACCGAGGTAGGCTATTTCCTTACATATATCTTGCACGAAGGCCAATTGTGAAATTCTCTCGCTCCCTCTCTCTGTTAAGCTAAGCTAGCGTTAGGATTATTGAAAGCTTTGTTGAATTTAATGATGCCTGTGGGAAATGTATTTCGCATATAAGACAAAAGGAAATTAAAGAAATTTTCAGTATTTTGAATTAAATATTGTAGGTGGGAGATTTATCCCATAGGTAAAGTAGGATAGAAAGAGGTGTTATTAATAATGGTTTTCCGGATATAAATGCATAATTGTAAAATTAAATGGGTTGTTATAAGTGCTGGAATATTAAGCAATAATTGTGGAATTGCTGACTTGATCAAATGTTAATATTGGATATCACAAAATAAATGTTTATTTCTTTTTGCTTCAAAATTTGTCTCTTCATTTCAATTTTTTATTAAATGCATTTTAATTTACTTCCCTTTACGAAACCGGCCTACTTAGCGTCCTTACTGGACGTGTGGTTTTTCACGTACCAATTTTTTGCAGCCGTTTTGACCAGTTTTGAACCTGGAATAAAAAAAAAATTTTTTTTTTGCACCCTTCGGGCAATTTTGCTGTTTTTATACCAGTTACGTGCCGGAATTTAAATTTTAGTGAAGAGAATAAATATAATTGGAATTAATAAAAATGAAAATATTGAAAAATTTTTTGGGGGGTAAAATAAGGATTAAATTAAAGAAATAATTTTAAAATTAAAGTAGAAGTAAATTTAAGAAAATGTATTTTACAGAATGAGAATCAAGCAAAGACATAAATCATTATGTTTCCTTAATGAGGCATGCCATATTGTATTCGAAAATATAATTAATAGGAAACTAAAAACTTTTAAGAAATTTTTGGATTATGTAAATATTTGTGTAATATTTTAGGAGTTTATTGTGATGTTAAAGTATTTGCATGCGTAGATAGTGAAGTGATTAAAATTATGTTTTGAATTAATGTGATATTGTATTTAAATATTTTGGGGGAAGATTTAGAAGTGTAAAAACAGGAAATAATTTTTGGTATAGAATTTTTTCGAGAAAGTGTAATTTAGAATGGCGGAAGGCGGAGAGAATCCTCCAACAACGATGAGTAGGATACCCGGAATAATGTATTTATTAGGAGAATGCAACGGCATAGAAAATGACGTAGAGATTTTCTTCGATCAGATCAACTCTCTCAGTAGCTTAGGGAATTGGTCAGAGGAGGAGAAGCTGGCAATCGTCAAATCCCGGTTAAGAGGGAATGCAAGGAAATTTTATACAGGGTCACAGGAACTTAAAAGAGAAAATTCATTTGAAAAATTTAAAGACTTACTAGAGTTTTTTACAGAGAAACCTAACATAACTACTAACCAAATCCTATTCACTACCGCAAAACAAAGACAAGGGGAGACGATTAAGCAGCTTGCACAGAGGATCACAACACTAACTTTAAATTACATTGGTAACACAGAACACAATTAATCTACACAGCAGATTATAGATAAATTACGTTTAAGCAAATTTTTAGAGACAGTGACGACGGAATTCCAAAAAGAAATCATAAAAGCAAATGCGCAAAATTTTGATGAGGCAGTAAAGATTGCTACAAACTTGAAGCAGACAAATTTAGCAGCGATAACTGCAAATGTAAATAGTGCCACATATAGACAGAAAATCGAGACACTCCGCAAAGAACAACAGGAGTTCAACACACAGATTTTAAATTCAATAACTCAAGAGATGAACGCATTAAAAATTAAAGACAATGGACAAATTCCCACGACCTGCCATTATTGTAATAAACAGGGACATTTCATGAGAGAGTGCCGAATCTATACAACGGATAAATTTAAGCAAAACCAAAACATAAACAACTCGAGAGCACATTGGAATAACCAAATACAGTCTCCTCCCCACTCATTTCCAACCCATCCTTATGATGACCAGCGAACTTACCCCTCCTATCCGGACACATATGATTACAGGCGAAAACACGCCCCTTCTAGAGAATATCACGAAAACAGAAATGACTACGCATATCCTCCTACACAAAATAGATTTTCAAGGGAACGCTATAATAGGGAGGATTTAAATCAAAACAGAAACAGAGAAATGGGTTCGCAAAGGAATTATGGAAGAGAAAGGAACACAACGTTTGGATATAGAAACTTCCCTAGTAGAAGAGATAATTTAAACTAATTGTGGGGGTCTTAAATAATATCAGAATGAGAGAGCAGAATTACAGAGTAGGATCCCCGAGAAAAATGGAAATTCCTGTACAGAAAGAAAATAAGAAATTAGAAATACAAAACGATATACGCACTGAAAAACAGGAGGAAAGTATTGCATCTGTAGGAGGGCAAAATGAAAAGACAGAGTTGCCGACGATAATAGCCCAATTTAAAGAGGTACAAAGCGAATTTATGATAGACTCTGGAGCGAGTGTTAGTGTAATATCCTTAGAATTATTCAATAAAATTAAACATAACGTGAAAATTAAATATGTGTCACGAAGTGTGACAATTTCGACTTTGACAGGACACAATATTGACTATATAAAAACTGTGGAGATTCCATTCAAAATACAGGGAAAGCAATTCAGACACATTTTTTTTGTCGCGACAGCAAAATTTGCAAAAAAGTACAATGGACTGCTGGGTTTTGACTTTTTGCAGAAAAAACAGGCGATTTCAGATACACAGAAAAACATTCTGAAGATAGGCGACATGGAAATAGTTTTGAATTCTGATAGACAAATAGACAGACAGATAAATAATATAACACAAGAAAAACAACAACTCCAAAGAGCAAAATTCAGGGACTTGGAAATCGGGTCGAGGGTGTTTATGGAAAATAACAACAACAGGTTTAAAACAGGGAACCACACGGGACCTTATCGCGTAATAAGTAGAATAAATAGATTTGTGTATGAAATAAAAATGTGTGACAGGCCTACTTCCAAAATCATTAAAGTACACATAAATAGACTACGGACTTTACCAGAGCGAAAGCTACACTTGCAAACACCAAGCGTAATCAGATGTAAATCACCTCTTCTCCCTACTCCTTCACAAAATCAACAGAACACAGATCCGAAACCGGAACTAAAGGGCCGCGGAAATCTACATACTGAGAATATCCCGCTTTTTATTTGGGATGAGGAGGTAACAATCGGGTCACAGTATAGCCAAACCAATCCACACAGCGCGGAGGTGACGTCACAGCATCCCCACGAAAACACTCTTACTCTTAATTCCGTGAAAACTGTTACAGGACGAGCGCAGAGCGAAAACATTCATAGCCCACCCCAGAACGCAACCATCCCTGGAGATGACACTTCGATCGCAAACATCCTTTCTACACGGGGAGACACAAACAGACTAGATACGTTAGAACCGCAGGAGAATTCAGAGCCTACAGAACAGAGGGACTTTACACAAATTGTAGAAAGCAAGGAGAAAACGGCGGGGAAAATGACAGGAGATACACAACAGGGGCCAACACAAGTACATGGGGGTTGTATACAAATGGAGCAGGGAAACGCTCAAGGGAAGGATGAGTCGACATAAAATTTACAGGGGGAAGGTATAGATAGTAGCACAGTGCTTCTTCCCACACCGGTAAGGTCAAAACACAACTATGCGCTGAGATCTTTAAAGAATTTAAATTTAAATTGATACATTTGAGTCACGGAATGAATTTAAACATAGGTAAGAACACCGGCAAAGCTTAATTCAAATTTTGGAAAGATAAATAACAGAGAAGACACGTCACACTTCGTTGAAAGCAAAAAGGGGGGGATTGTTACAAATGCATAAGAATTATCGTTGTAAGACAAAAGTAATTTTAAGAATGCTAGGCTACAGATGTGGATATATTAAATTCAAATTTTAAGAGCATAAATAGCAGAGAAATCAAGTTACAATTTGTTGAAAAAAAAGGGGGGGGCATCGTTAGAACTCTATAAAAAGATTTTTTTAAGAGAATTTTAAATTCCAGTCAGTAAAATTTAATTGGGTAAGATAAAAAGGAATATCAAATAAAGGGATATTTTGAATTTTTAAAGACAGTTTTCAAAGAACAGTGAAATCTTATAACAAAATAAACTTTCTCTTCGCGTCCTTGATTTAATTAGCGGGCTGATCAACCCTTGTTAGATGAATACGCGAGAGGAAATACAAAATTGTAGTTTAAATAAATAGATAATTGGTAATTAAAAATAAAAATTGTAATTTAAATAAATTAATAATTGGTAATAAATAAAAAAAAAGAAAATAGTAGTTTAGATAAATAAATAATTTGAATGAAGAAATACAAAATTGAAGTTTAAATAAGTAGGAGTTATAGAATTGTAGTTTAAAATATATAGATGATTGGTAATTTAAAATACGCAAATGGTAGATTAAATAAAAAGTATTTGAAAAAAAAAAAGAGTTTTAATAGGTATTTAAATAGGGGCTGCATATATATAGCTTTGAGAGAAACGCTCTTTCGAAAGGAACGCCAGACGTAGCGATGGAGATTTGGAACAAGGGAAATTTTAAGATATAATATTTTTCCAAAACAACATTAAGGGGAGAACAATAAAATACAATGTAAGAACAAAAGGAACACTAAGCGCATTTTAATTAATCCTTTGGTAAATCTGTATAATCCTGGGAAATGTGGAAATCCTTTGGCACACTTCTAGCACACACAAATGAAAGCCGAGTGAACACTTTTGCCATTTTCAACGACATGTACGAGCCATGTACGGCTAATTGTTTAGAGGACCTCACACGAAGTAGTGCCCGGATCAGCCTTAAGGCAAAAGGGGAGCTCGTCTCAGAGAATGACACAATAAGCCAAGGACATTTCGACCTTGTGTCCAAGCAACATTTAAGGAATACGATCTTTGGAGAACTGGAAAAATAGTAGTGGAACGAAAGGTTTAGAGACTAAAATAAATGATATACAAATTTTGGAATTTAAAAAAAGAAAAAGGAGAGGTGGATGAATTCGATAGGATTTATATAATGGGATTTCAATATAGTTAGAAGGGATATGAAGGGAAAATTTACAATTATGTATTCAATTATGGGATTTGAATTGAGTTAGATGATAGTTGAAAGACAATTTATAATTATGTATGCAATGATAGAATTTCAGTGAGTTATAAGAATTACTGAAAAATTTAAATACGATTTCATTAGGTGGGAAAGTGAATAATTTAATGAATTCGGGAGATTTTGTATCCAAATATGGGATTTGGATTGCGCCAGGTGACATATGAAAGAAAATTTATAAATAGGTATACAATGATAGAATCGCAGTGGGTTATAAGAGTTTCAGTAGGTTGGTAATTGAATGATTACATGGTTTTTTTTTCATCTCAGAGAAGTGATGTAGGAAAATTTTAAACTGTTTTGCGGAAATTTTGGAGTGTGTATAAGTTTTATATTGGTAGTATTTTAGAGAATAGTGTAATTGTATAAGTATTATTATTATAAGTATGTACATGAGGAATATTTAAGGCACGTTCAGTTAAGAACACATGATGAAGTGAGAAATATATATATATAAAAGTGATGAGATATAAGAGATAAGAGATTAGGAGAATTTGAAAAATTTAAGTTGGAGTAGAGTAACAAAATTGAATAAGAAATGTATATAAATATATATAAAAGTGTTGAGATATAAAATAAAGAGATTGTAAGAATTTGTATAGTTAAGTTTGAATAAAGTATCAAATTTAAATAGATAGGATGAAAAATGTATATATATATAAAAGTGGTGAGATATGGAGTTAAGAGATTATGAGAATTTGAAAGATTTAAGTTGAAGTAGAGTAACAAATTTAAATAAGAAATGATATATATATATATATATATATATATATATATATATATATATATATATATATATATATATATATATATATATATATATATATATAGATATATATATATATATATATATATATATATATATATATATAAAGCGGAAGGATATAAAATAAATAAATTGTAGGAATTTAAATGGGCAACTTTGAAGATGTTACAAAATTTAAATGGGCAAGAGAAAAAGAAAAAAAAAAGAGTTCTTTTTTTCTATAGTATTCTTTGTGCCGAGTGCCAAATTTAAATAGGGATAGTGAATTTTATAAAAAATATACGTAGGAGAGTTTTAAGAGAGGAGGGTGTATTAATGAGGCTGAGTGTAATTTATGTGTATTGATTTGCCTAAACAAAACATGAAATAGCGTACAGCTCCAGTTGCCCAACGATTCTCTAGTGGTCAACGATTCCTGTTGATCAACAATCCCAGGTGTACAACAATTTTCAAGTGGTCAGCGATTCCGGTTGATCAACAATCCCAGGTGTACAACGATTCTCAAGTCGTCAGCGATTCCGGTTGATCAACAATCCCAGGTGTACAACGATTCTCAAATGGTCAACGATTCCTGTTGCTCAGCAATTCCGGGTGCTCAACATATCCAGGTGTCCAGCGATTCTCAAGTGATCAGCGAATTCCAGTTGTTCATTTCCATTTCTGCAACGAGGCCAGTATTTAGTCCTAAGGAGATAGTGTGCACTCATTCGTACCATTACAAAGATAAACAGTTTAAACAATTTTCTTTCTTAGAAACTTTACAAAAGACATTCCACGAATGCAGCTACAACGTTTCTGATACAGAATAGCAGTAAAAGAACTGATGCTTACATCAATACACTTTTCAGGAGCACTTTGAATTGTATATATGCAAACAGTATTTTGTATTTTGTTACCTGTAATATTATGTAGTACTGAAATGTATGATATATGTATATAAGGTATATTGTTACAGAAGATGCAGTAGTTGGGAGAGGAAGGAGGTGATGACACAGGTAATTCTGCTATGGTGATTGAGGGCTCGTCACTCGATAATTGGCTTTTTTCCCACCAACTTTTTTTTTGGGGGGGAGAAGGGTAATTGTTATATTGTGATTTGCAAGCCCAATGTAACATTGCTGTTTTGAAAGGTGAAGCAAGACCTAAGAAGATGGTCCCTCTTACAGCGAGACAATATGTATAACGCTCCCTATAACGCAGCTGGACCGGACGAGGTTCGAGAAAGAAAGAGGGGGCTTCTCATATTCATGTCAGCATTAGGTGCTATGACAAACGGAAGGGGTTGAACTTCCTGACCCGAGAGGTCAATTAATTTTCACATGAACATGGGAAAATGTCCGGGAGAACTTTCTGCACCAAAAAGACAAAAACTCAAAGATCTGATATTTCAAGGTGGGCTTTGGCCAGTAAGACAGCCAGAAGGCAGAGTTTATATATTTACTGAACCAATGGCAGACTGGGGGCCTTAGAGAGAGGGGAGAGACGGAGAGAAACTTAAAACTTTAAAAATTTGAAAATCGAACGAGGAGTTGAATTTGAATGGTGCTGAAAGGAGGTCGCAAGGGCGAACTATCGTGGACACGGAGCCCATCGGAGAAAGCCGCTACGAGCCGCCGACAAGCCCGGGTCGACAGTCATGACCGAGGTAGACTATTTCTTTACATGTATCTTGCACGAAGGCCAATTGTGAAATTCTCTCTCTCCCTCCCTCTATTGAGCTAAGCTAGCGTTAGGATTATTGAAAGGTTTGTTGAATTTAATGATGCCTGTGGGAAATGTATTTCGCATATAAGACAAAAGGAAATTAAAGAAATTTTCAGTATTTTGAATTAAATATTGTAAGTGGGAGATTTATCCCATAGGTAAAGTAGGATAGAAAGAGGTGTTATTAATAATGGTTTTCCGGATATAAATGCATAATTGTAAAATTAAATGGGTTGTTATGAGTGCTGGAATATTAAGCAATAATTGTGGAATTGCTGACTTGATCAAATGTTAATAATGGATATCACAAAATAAATGTTTATTTCTTTTTGTTTTAAAATTTGTCTCTTCATTTCAATTTCTTATAAAATGCATTTTAATTTACTTCCCTTTACGAAACCGGCCTACTAAGCGTCCTTACTGGAAGTGTGGTTTACCACGTACCAGTGAAGTCAACTTTTTACTTTCCCTGCAATACATGGTAATGTATAGGGAAAGTATTGGAATCATGCCGAAAATCGCAACTGGGGTTTTCGACGGCTCTACGCGTTTCGAGACCTCTAGAATACGAAAAAACTATTTTTTGCGTGACGTCTGTGTGTGTGTCTCTGTGTCTATCTGTCTGTCTGTACAGATTTTTTATCCACTCTAACTTAAAAACTAATTGACCAAATTTCATAAAATTCGGTAGGTAAGTCACTTGTGGCCGAATCTGGTGCTGATTAGTTTTGGCTACGATTCGGGATTAAAGAACCCGCCTTTTTTTGCGAAATGGTCCGCAAAAGACTGTATCCACTCTAGCTGAAAAACTAATTGACCGAATTTCACAACATTCGGGATATATGTCCCTTGTGGGCTACCCTGGTGCTGATTAGATTTTGATACGATTCGAAAAAAATAACCTGCCGTTTTTTGCAAAATGGCCAGCAAAAATCGCAGAAATCTAAAATAAAAAACTACGCATGCTCAAATATATCCATTAAATGCTTGTTTTATACGTAATTTTTAACGATGAAAAGAATAAAATCAACCCCATTACACTAAGAATAAGCGTTCTCGAGATATTTTAGTTGTTTCATATGTTCTTTACGCCACCTTTGAGAATAAGTCCAGTTACCAAATGGGAACGAAAATTGAATTAAAAGTTAATTAAATTTAATTAAAATAAAGAGAACGTGGATATAATTCTGCAGGGAAAGTCATGTGCTGCTCACTTTTTTATATGTAGAATTTTATATGTAGAAAGAAGCATTTGAAAATAGATACATTTATTCCATAAGGAATTTCATATATTATACTAACTTTGTTTCACATTTAATTTTAGAAAGGGCTACAAAAATTTTCTCACTTTAGATGCCAAATATCAAGTTAGTCTGCTGTTCATTTTAAATAACACAATCGAAAATATGTTTATTTTACAATGCATTTAGACTTAAGAAGTTTTCTTTATATTATCTGTAAATCAATTTGAATCATTTGTATGAATGACTATATGATAAAAAATTAAAACGGGCATCCAGAGTATTCAAAATCTATGTTGTAGAAGAAGATTTTTATCAATCTGCGTCATTTTCACCTGGAGAGGTCACATTCATAGGATGATCATTAGCACTCAGTGATTCACGAGTTTTATTTCATTTCGAATAAATAACTTCCCCATTTGTTTGCCAATCGATGTCTAGGCCGCAAAAGTAAAAGGTGGGGAAGAATGAAATGGTATCATAAAATTGCTATTTTTTCAAAACATTTCCAATTCTTTTTTAAAAGAGTTTTCTAAAGAATATCATGAAATGGAATGCAATAGCAAAGCAATTTCGGATGAAATATTATATATACCTACAGAAGAAAATTGCCATTGTTTTGGAGCAGACATAAAATTTAAAACTGCATTCAAATTTTGAGTAATTTCTTACGTAAGCGTGAAAATGAGAAAATATGTTTGGAATATTGGTTTAACCCCCAATAAGCGTGGCGGCGATCAGTAAATCAATTGTTTTCGCTATAAAACTCTCAATAACCTTTGCTGTTTTTGTTCAGCTACTGTGATGATAATTTCGGCAAACTGATAAGAAAAGTCATAAATATCCGGATAATTTGGAATTAATACCTAATGAAACTACTATTAGTAATAATATTCATTATTTGCATTTAAATCTAATTATAGAACCTGCTCATGGGATAGTTACTAATTTATATGATAAGAAAGATTTTTTTAAATTTAATATTAATAAATTATTACCTTTTAAATCCTGCAACTCGATTCAATTGTTTAGAAATTTTATACTTAATCAACTTTTTAGAATTTATAGATTATCAGATAAAAAATTTCATGCTTTGCACATCAATAACCTCAAAATTACCAGTAAAATGTATAAATATCCTGCATATTTAGTAAATGGTATAGTTAATAAGTTTCGATTAGCCTAAAATTCTCATAATCTCTCCTTACTATCTTATTTTATTACTCTCTTTGGCAACAGCATATCACATCTTTTCATTTCTGCATATGGCAACATTGGTCTAGTCATATTTTGCTCGTCATGGTTGTACTCATGAAGTGTTTTTTAAGGTATTTATATATGTTTCCTTTATTTTTCCAATCTATATGCTTGTCGTCCTAACAAGTTTATAGATAAAATCTATCTTGTGTTTCAGAAACAAGCATTTTTGGGTTCATTTCGAAGGGATATAAGGACTTGAAGAGAATTTTTTCGAAATGAACTTAATTTAAGCCTAAAGCTCTTCCATGTGTAAGCTTTTTTGCTTAATTTTTTGTTTTCCTCTTTTCATTCCTCATCTTTGAATGTTGTTGATTGTCTTTGTCTTTTTGACCTGCATTACGCTTTAGTATTTCCTCTTTATATCCTAATTTCTTTTATTTCTTTGTATTTGTAGAAAATTTTGGAATAGTGTATTATGAGTTACTACTTACATTCTAACATTGGATTTACTAATTTATATTTATATATATATATATATATATATATATATATATATATATATATAAACACACATATATATATATATATATATGTATAAAGATAGATATATAAATATATATATATATATATATATATATATGATGTATATTCATAACTATTATGAACCTTAATCCCCATTACCGACAGCTGATTCCTCTGAAACTTGCAGTAAAATGCTTGCAAATGTTTTAAAATGATACGTGTCAAAATATTTGTAGATTCATATCTAAACATGTTATCTTTGGCGAATATAAAATCCAAAATAAAGAGAATTAATTTTGTACTAACAATTACTAACAATACTGACAATTGCTTTTAGAACAGAAACTTTTGATGAGTTGGAATCATAAATCTTCCCTTTCAAGTTAATTGAATATTATTGACTTCCTTAACAATGAATTGAAAATTTTACGAACTTTCTTCCTTATCAAAAAATTCGATTTCGATTTAACGATATAGAAGTCGATCTGTAGAGAGAGCTAAAATATAAACTAGCTACATAAAATTTCATTCAGAGCATTAGATGTCAATTAAAAGAAACTACTGAGTAAAAAGTTCTACAACTTTAGTAAAAATACTATCAATGCAAGATGTGCTTTTCACCATGCATCTAATTGGTTTCAAAAACATAAAATTTTCTCAATTTGGTTTCACTCAAAGTGCTTGAGTTAAGATTTTTTTTCATTTCATATAAATCATATTAACTCTTTTGAATGAATCACTATTTCATCACGGAAGGAAACGAAATGTTTCCTTTTGAGCATGCAAAATCTGCGTTTCAAAAAGAAAAGCTTTCGATTAATCCCTGTCATATTCACCTGGAGCATTCACGTTCATCCGAAGATCATTAGCACTCAGAATATCACGAATGTTATTTCATTTAAAACAAATGACTTCCACTTCAACTTGTGAATCGATATCCAAGCCACGAAAATAAACCGGCGATAAGGGGAAATAAGATTTTGTAAATTTGTACTTTATGAAGAGTGAACATTAAACGATTTTTTGAGGAATATCACTGAAGTGGATGAAGTAGTAATATTATTCAGAGGTTTCAAATATATAAAAGTGGATATAATGATATATATATATATACACATATATATATATATATATATGTATATATATATATATATATATATATATATATATATATATATATATATAAGGATATAAACAAGAAGAAAAAATAAGCGAGAACAGGAGTGACCATATGATTTGCATAGAATGGCAGGGGTGGATTGCGACACCCCTTTCCCGCTTAAAGCAGCTTTTACGACCCGGGCAACGCTCACGGCACAAATGTAACTCAATGGTCAATCTCCCACATGTGCAAAGACAGAAGCACCCGAACGGACACAAAAGCAAAGATGGAACCAAGCAAGGAAGAGATACACCCTACAATCCAACATGAAAACACAACATTTTATAGGGGAAAGTCGCGCATGCGCGAAAAGACTTCATGATGCGCGAAAAGACTTCATGATCGCAGATATGAATATATATATGATTAAGAATGCTCATTAAGATTCAAACAAAGCACCATTTCTTTCTTTGAAAATAGAATAGTAATAAGAATAGTAATAATACTTATTTTTCTATGTATATATATATATATATATACATATACATATATATATATATATACATATACATATATATATAAATATACATATATATATATATATATACATATACATATACCTATATATATATATATATATATATATATATATATACATATATGAAAAAATGAAATTGAAAATGGAATAATACAATTAGAAGTTGTGCGTTTACGGGGTTGTAGAGAGATCATATATATATATATATATATATATATATATATATATATATATATATATATATATATATATATATATATATATATATACATACATACATACATACATACATACATACATACATATACATACATACATATATATATATATATATATATATATATATATATATATATATATATACATACATACATACATATACATACATACATATATATATATATATATATATATAAATTAAAATTCAAATATTCAAATCTGAAGAAAACTCGAGAGAATGTCAGAACTTTTTATTATGGCTAATTTTTGGGTTTGTTGGAAGTATAATCTATTTTGACGTTTCTCCATACAATTTTATTATTAAGACCCTTTGACACGATGCAAGAAATTGTACAAATAAATTCATCCAACTTGTTTTGAGAAATTGTATTGTGGAAAAGAATAATTGATTGCATCTAATCAACTTACTAACATTAAAAACTTTAAATAAATACATGACACAAAAGTTTATCCATTAGTTACTAAATCTATTAATTTTTAATACTAAACGCACTATAACTTTCAAACGTAAAAAAGCGACACATTCAAATATCAATAAGTATCAACCCTTTGTGCAAAGAATAAGGGAAATTTTAAAAACGTAATTAAGCGCAAATAAAAAAATATCAATCAGACATAAACAATTGATTATGAAAAGTTTTCCAACTGCAATGCAATTTCATTTAAACATCTATAAAATGCGATACATTCAGCTGCAATATTTTAAAAATTATCACAATACTACAATAACTTATTACGTTTGAAAATTTAAAATTTCATCGCAAAAAATGAACTTTTTTTAAATGACGTCATTGAAATATAAATCGCCTGGCTCTCAAAGAAAAAGCAGTAAATATTTCATTCATACACTTTTTAGTTTTTTAGTTTCCTTTTATTCATCAGAATACTACAATAATTGATTTAGCTTTAAAACTTAAAGCTATGGAAGTAAAAGTAATTTAACTCTAGTCTTCAAATTTCATCGAAAAATTCAATAAAATCGCCTGTGACTCTATGAAAAATCAATGAATGTTTCATTCATATCAGCTAAATTGCAATCTCCAGAACTAAGTAATTTTGCATTAAAGAAATTCAACAATTCTTATACAACTCATTTTAAAGCTTGATGTGTTTACATTCTCCATACTTAAAATTGAGCTTCGTCGTAGAAATAATCAAAGTTTGATAATCATTTAAACTCCTATTATATTCTAATATGTTGTTTCAGAATACAGATGCACAGAAATTAAGCAAAAATAATGCGGTTTTAGGACGGATACAACAGTAATTATAAATTAAAAAGATCTTTAAAAATCACGAATTTGACACAAGATGGATACCATAATTTATTTTGAAGTGTGCCACGTGATCGCTTCATGTGATATGGGTGTAGTGGATATTTTAATTTGTATTTAAAAAACTACGGAATATATTTTGCTGAATTTTGTTTTATGAGATAATTTGAATATGTCCTAAAACTTTGGAAGCAATTTGTGAATTTTAAATTTGCTTAAAAAATGTTTGAAAAATTAGGTCCCATAGAGTTCAATGTATTTCACTTTTTCAATCCGGGTTAAGTTCAAAACTACTTGGGTGTTAATTTTCTTTCATATTCCTATAGGTCCTACAGACTGTCTGAACAACATACTAAAACTTTATTTTGATAAAATCAAATTTACGGCAGTTATCGTGCTAACGGACACACAGACAGAGAGACAGACAGACAAACAGATAGAATGAACAAAGTCATAAACATTTTGCAACTGCGTTGTAAAGTGTTAAATATATTAAAGAGAAATGGAATATCAGATAATAAAATGAAGGTGATATAATAGTAAAATCTTTAGTGAAGCGAATACTATACCTGAGCTTCAATTAGCACATTTCATTTATTGACCTATTACTGTGAACAAAAGTTAACAGCAGCAGCTGTGTGCTGAAAATGGAAAATTATTGATAAATTTGAAAAACTGAAACGAATTGAATAAATTGAAAAAATAGAAATGACTTACACGTGTGTAGTAGTTGAAACAGATAAACCATCTCAACATAATGTGGAAAGAAGATGTTGCCAACCCTAATGAATAATGTCCATATTGTCACTCTTAAAAATTGTAATTAGTAAATTCATTCTAAAGTATTAAAATGTATAAAATCCAGATAAACTCCATTTAAAATACAACGAGCGCATATTAATATAGATAAAAATGATAACCATTATGAACCCTATAAATAAATTAAAGAATAAATAAAATATGTATCGGATAGACAATCGAATATTAATCGATTATAGAAATTAGATAAGGCCTTCCACTGATTCCTTGCATCTATCTCCTGACAAAATGTCCTGTTAATTAATGCAATTATAACAAAATACGTAATAATAGATAATGTAACTATCAGTTAATAAATAATAGAGAATAAATGGGGAATGATTAAAATTCTATAGTGATTTAGACATAATACATTAATAACGATGTGCTAATGCATTACGGATTAAAAAAAATACGGATTTTTGGTAAACAAACACATTTGATTTAATTCCATGATGATATAAGAAAGCATCTTCCTCATAAAATGTTGATAATTAAATAACCACTTTGATTTCTTATTATTTTTCATTGTTGAATAAGATCCTTCGAAAAATAAACTATGGTGATAGAGTTTCCATTAAAATTCAGGTTTCAAATCTCTGATTTATAAGACTGATAAGCACAATAAACTCCACCAAACCCAGAGATAGTCATTTAATTCACTTTCACGTTTTACACCAGTAGATTCCAAACCTTTTTCGTTTGGAGAAACCAGGGAGTTAGAGAGTAGAACTACAAGTAAAAAAGTTTCGTTTTTAACAATTTACAAGATAGTTGAAAAGTGTTTATGACTTTGTACATTCTGTCTGCCCGTTCACACAATAACTGCCGTAAAAATGACTTTTAGTATAAAATTTTAGTATGTCGTTGACACGATCTGTGGGGCATATTGGAATGTAAATGAATAATATCACCCAATTAGTCTTGAAGTGAATTCGGGTTGAAAAAATAAAATGCATTGAACCGTACGGAACGTAATTTTTCAAACATTTTTTAACACATTAAGTTAAAATTCACAAATTGCTTCGAAAATTTTAGGAAATATTCAAATTACCCCATAAAATATATAAAAAACAATTTCAGTAGAAAATGTGCAGTAGTTTTTTAAATAAAAATTAAAATAATAATGACATCCATATGATACGAAGAGATCACGTGACCCATTTCAAAATGAAATATGGCATCCATTTTGTTGTTGTTGAGACCCAGACCGTCCGACCTACCAGAAAGGTGTAAGGTAACCGTTTGGACGGCCGGGAAGTGCCACCCAATTTAGACCGGAACCCAGTGAGTGAGGCATCCACAGGGACCGTACCCTCCTTCCCCTACCACCAACTTCTCAGAAGGACTTACGGATCCACATGTTTAAGGTGATCGTACTCTTCATGAACACGGCGGCAGTTGTGACAGCGTACAAATCCAGCGCGCAAACCACCGGGTTACCGCCCCCGAAATGTGCCAACAGCAGGAGGTGTTCCCAGGTGGTCACCCACCCAAGTGCTAACCGCTCCCGATGCTGCTTGATTTCGGTGATCTAACGAGAACCGGTGTTTTCTGCACGGTAGGGCCGTTGGAGGGTATCCATTTTGTGTCAAAATCGTGATTTTTAAAGTTTAATTTATATTTTGTGTTGCATCCATCTTAAATCTACTTTGTTTTTGCATATTTTTCTGTGAATCTATATTCTTATTTAAATGATCATCCAACTTTGATTATTTCTACAACGAAGCCTAACTTTAATGAATGTAAAATGTAAACAAGTGATTGTAAGATGAGGTGCATAAAAATGGATTAATTTTTTTTCAAGTAAAATTATTTAACTTCTGAGTCTGGAATAAAAATGCATGAATGAAATGCTCACAGTTTTTACATAGAGAACCAAACGATTTATATTTCGATGACGTCATTTGAATAGAGTTTGAATGAAGTTTTAAGCACGGCGTTAAAACGTACTTTTATCGCCATGGTTTTAATTTTCCAAGTAAATTAAATTACTATAGTTCTGTGATGATGAAAATAATATTGCTGCTGAATGAGTTGTATTGTGTTTTAGACATGCTTACATAAAGTTACAGATGGATAGTGTTTTATTATCAATGTTATGCATGATTGATCTCTCTTGTATTTATATTTAATATTGCATCCGTCCTAAATTCGCTTTATTTTTGCATATTATCTGTTTTTCTAAATTATGTGCTTACGCATTTACAATATTTTATTATTTTAAATGATCACTAAACTTTGATTATTTCTACAACGAAACGTAATTTTAACGTATAACGTATGCAACATGTAAACAAAACAAGCGATTGTTTGATGAGTTGTATAAGATTTGCTGAATTTTTTAAAGCAAAATTATTTAGCTCTGGAGTCTGAAATATAGGTGATATGAATGGAATACTCATGGATTTTACTTAGAAAGAGAGAAGAAAGCAATTTTATAGCATTGCCTCCTTTGATGAAGTTTCAGGTTTCCAATTATTGTACTATGATAATTTTAAAAATATTGCCGCTGAATGTATCGTATTTGAGATGTTTAAATAAAATTGCATTTCAAATGGAAAGTATTTTATAATCAATGCTTTATGCATGAGTAATCTTTCTTATTCATTAATATCGCGACAACCTCTGGTTTTATAAACTTGAAACATGAACTACATTTCATGTGGGACCATTTCAAGGACACACACAAAATTTCATTAAATTCGGTTCAGCCGTTCTCTCGTGATGAGGAGATAAACATACATACATACAGATAGATAGATTTTCAATTTTATTTATATAGACTAGCAGTATACCCGTTCTTCGTACGGAATATATAACATAAAAAAAATTCACAAAGATGTGCAAATTTCTATAATATTCTAAATGACATTGTTATTCAAAGCATTCTATTAAAATATTTAAATTAATGCTCTTTAAAAGAAGTTTAAGAATCTCCGTTCTCGCTATAAAAAAATTATCTTCACAGACGGATCTGAAGAATGAAATATTCTAGTTCCGTTAGTAATCAAATTTACAAAAAATATGAAATTAAATCTATATGTAACAAAATTAAAGCGATAAAATTGTATGGGAAGATTTACTACTTATATTCTCGAATATTAGAAGATATACCAGTGTATTAGTAGAAAATTATCCGTCTATAATGAGTTTCAAAAATCTTTAAAAATATAACATAACGTAATAAATTGAAAAATTTAATAATCTCCAGTATCTTTAAATCTGAAGACCGTAATAATATATACCAAATATATACCAAAATTATAGCTTTAAATCATGTACCCCTACTACTTATATTCCCGTAGATTAGAAGATATACCACTGTATTATTAGAAGATTAACCAAACTACAATATGAGTTTCAAAAATATTTGCCTAAATAAAACAGATAACGGAATAAATTAATAATATCAATAATCCTCGTAATCTTTAAACCCCATGGCCATTATTGATTTCAATATATCCCAAAATGGAATCGCTAAAATTGTATGGGAAGATAATATATCCATACTACTTATATTCTCATTAAAATATATACCCGTTTACTAATAGAAGTCCCTTACTACAATGAGTTTCAAGCATTTTTGCTAAAATAAAACAGATGACGTAATAAACGATGGCATAATAACTCGAAACATGGATTAAATTTTAGGTGGGGATATTCCAAAGCTATCCACAAAATTTCAAGAAATTCGGTTCAGCCGGTCTCTCGTGATGATGAGACAAACATACAGACATATTTTCTATTTTATTTATATAGATTCTGGATACAACTGAACATTTCTGTTAATTTTTTGTGAATCAAATAAAGTAATTTGAATGAATTCTTTATTCACCACGAATGAAAAACGAATAGGTCCTTGAGTATCTGGAATTTGCAGTTGAAAAAGAAACGCTTTCAATTAATCTCAGTCATATTCACATCAAGCGTCACGTGCTTCAGACGTTCATTAGCATTTCACGAATGTTATTTCCTTTAAGACAAATGATTTTCTCTTTAGTATGTGAGTCGATATCTAAGCGGCGAAAATAAATCGGCGACAAGGGACATTATGACTTTGCAAATTTGTATTGGCAATTTTTCTTCCTTTCTTTTAAGTTTCCTTTAGACGAGCCAGACAGCCATTGGAAAGCATTGTGATAGTATTACGTGTACTTGTACCAATTTTCTTTAGAGATGTGATTTTAAAAGTATATTACTAAGAAAAGTATGGTGATCGTAATTTAATTACAACTCAAGTTTCCACTGTAAATACATCGGCGGTGTTAATAAAAACCAAAATTGACCACATGCCGACGACTGTGTTTTTCGGTGAGTGTTAAGTAGTTGGCCCTTCGCAATTTAGAAAACTGCTGAAACGATTTGGACTAAATTTGTTTCGCTAGTTCCGTATATTATGTAGATGTGAATGCAGAAGAGAAATTTCAAACAAGAATGATCAATCATGCTTAAAGCATTGATAATGAAACACTTTCTAACTTCAATGCAATTTTATTTAAACATGTCTAAAATGCAATACATTCCTCGGTAATATTTTAAAACTTATCACAATACTGCATTAATTTATTATATTTGAAACCTTAAACCTTCATAAAAAAAATTAACTTCATTCAAATGACGGCATTAAAGTATAAATTGCCTGGTTTAAACATCTCTAAAATGTGATACATTCCTCGGTAATAATTTTAGAATTGTCATAATACTACGATAATTTATTATATTTGAAAACTTCATCGAAAACAAATGAAATCCATTCAAATGACGTCATAGAAAAAATAACACGCCTGGCTCTCTCTATAAAAGCAACATTTCATTCATAAATAATTCCCCCATTCATGTCATTCATCACAATACTATAATAATTTATTTTATTTAAAAATTAAGACCATGGAGCTACAAGTAATTAAACTATATGCGTAAAACTACATCGAAAAATATCGTCCTTCTCTTTCTAAAATCAATGAATATTTCATTCATATCAGCTAAGCAGACTCCATGGACTAAATGATTTTGTGTTAAAGAATTACAGCAATTCTAATACAACTCATTCTACATATTGTGCTGTTTACATTTTACATAGGTGAAAAATAGGCTTAGTTGTAGAAATAATCAAATTTGGGATGAGCATTTAAACACAAATATATTGTCATTGCGTTGTTTCAGTATGTAGATGCACAGAATTTAGGCAAAAATAAAGTAGTTTTAGGACGGATACAACACTCAATATGAATTAAAAAGAACTTTAAAAATCATGATTTTGAGACAAGATGGATGCCATATATCATTTTTAAGTATGTCACGTGATCGTTTCATATCATGGTCACGTGATCGCTTCATATAAGAGGTGTTATTATTATTTTAATTTTTATTTAAAAAACTACTGAATATATTTCGTTGAATTTTTTTTTTTATATATTTTATGGAACAATTTGAATATTACCTAAAAATTTCGAAGCAATTTATGAATTTTAAATCCGCTTAAAAAATGCTTGAAAAATTAGGTCCCATACGGCTCAATGTATTTCATTTTTTCGACCCGGGTTCAATCCAAAACTAATTGGGTGATATTATTCATTTACATTCCCATTGGTCCTACAGACCATCTGAACAACATACTAAAATTTAATTTTGATTAAGTCATTTTTACGGCAGTTATCGTGCTAACGGACAGACAGACAGACAGACAGACAGACAGAATGAACAAAGTCATAAACACTTTTCAACTTTGTTGTAAAGTGTTAAAAAGTGTATGTATTTTAACAAGAAAACGGGATTTTATATTAATCATTGGCTCGTCGTAATTTTAAAAACCGTGTCAGCAATCTGGACCCAATATAAGTAGTATGCTGCATTTATTGACTAAATGTGAACGCAGACAAAAATTCGAAAAATGTATATAATTAAGATACAAAACGAGATTATGCATTCAAAGCACAACAGATGAAGCAATTCAACAGATCAAGCAATTTTTCATAAGATCTCAAAAACACTGATAACGGTACATCGAATAATAAATGATCCGAAAAAAATGTACCATCTGAATAGATACTCTAAATTATAATTGATGCAACAAGTATCTAATGAAACAGAAAAAACTTCCCTGATCAGCAGTATTTCAGTTACGCATTGCTTTTAGAAGGAAAACAAATCTAAATGAAGTTTAGAAAAAAATGATTTTTAGAAATACTGTTTCACTTACCTTAAGAAAAACTTAGTGGTGATTAATTTTTCCCATAAATCGTAATGGTATCAGTTTTCTTAGAAATATAGTTGCAATAAAACAGTTTTCTCGAACTTCTGGCTGCGTCAGCTGATTAAAAATAATTGTTGATTCTGCTGACACCCCAAAACTATCTTCTAGATGTCATAAATGGAACCTTAATCTTAAATCTTATCGAAAACAATGAGAAAAGTGCTGTGAAGCAAAAAGGCAAATGTTTAGAAATCCAAACGTACTTTAATGAAGTATGGAACAATATATCAGGAAAGACAATGCATTGTATGAACGAGAAAATGGGGTTTGAAAGATGAATGGTATTTAATAGTGTTTTCTATAGTTACCAATTTTAAAAGAATTTAAGGTAAAGCTGCAATAGCTACCGGTTTTATTTACAAAGTAAATATGTGATTAAATTTTATTACAAAAATGTAAGCTTATTATATTAATTTCTCTAGATCAATTTCTAACAAAAGATCTGTAGTGGAAAACCGAAGCTTTAAACACTGGCAAAATTTGATACAGAGATTTTTCAGAGGAGATTCATTTTAGATTCGAAATAGTTCTTTAGTTATTTCATGTTGAAGAACAATTTTGAGCTATTTTTTCACAAATCGGTTTGCTTAACGATGAAAAATATTAACATAGTTTTTATTTTGATATCGTCAAATAGACTGAAAAACGCTTTTCCTAATGATTTTCTTTGAACGGAATACGTGAACCAATTTCTTCATATTTATTTATTTAGTTTTATATACGGTGAAATATGTATATTTTAGTTAATCTGAGTATTATTTCGAAAAAGGATGAGTAGCGCAATTCCATAGTTTAGAAAAAATATGGGTGTATATCTTTGCTTTCTGATGAATAATGAATATTATTTTAATTACTCTATTTTCTGATTTTCTGTGAACTTTTAAACGAAAGCATAAAAGGTGATATTCTAAAATACGCTGGTTAAGGGTTTCATTATCTGGGTCGGCTGTTGCTATGCATTGAGCTTTGAAACTGACGCCACTACCTGCCCGTTGCTATGGAAGTATTGACGTATTTAACTTAAAACTGTTCTTCGATTTTGAGGGCATTCCAGGCAGACGTTTAAGGTAAAATATGGTTTTTTTTCATATACGTTTTGCACATCAGTTAATTTTGTCTCAAATTTTTAAATGCGGATAGGGTTCGACTACATCGTTTGCAAAATTGAAAGAATGGTTTCAATTAGTTCTTGCTTTAAAACCCGTGCAGCTGTGGATGCATTTTCTTATGTAATGATAAATGATCTGAAAAATGAATATTTTTTGATTCGCTTGCAGAGTTCACTTCGATGATAAAAGGTTGCAATTCCGTCCCAGTCAAATGTAAAGCGCCGGTTCGAAGAACTGTGGTTCAATTCCCGGTTAGGGCAACCCGATTCCTTACATACTTATAAATTTGAACGTGTGTGTCAAGTATCCAATACAGCCGGAAATACCTCCTAACCAACAATGATTCAGTTCCATATATTGCTTCTAGAAATGAAACTAAATGCAAGTTCTGGAAAGATTGAATTTATAAAATACTGTTTCACTTTCTTTAAGAAGAAATTAGTAGATATGAATTCCTCATAAATAGTAATGGTATTTTTACTACTAAACATATGTGACTACAAGACATATTTTGTGCACGTCTGGTTAAGTCAACTGATAATGGGTTAATCTTGATTTTGCTGACTAGCTTCAAAACTAGTTCCTAGATGTCATAAATGAAACATCAATATAAAATCTCAGAAACAGTAGGAAAAGTGCTGCAGAAGAAGAAGTTAAATCAAGAAGTTACACAACTTCCCTGTAGAGCCAACGGCCGTACCGTGCTGAAAGCACAGGTTCTCGTTAGATCACCGAAGTCAAGCAGCATCGGGCACGGTTAGTACTTGGGTGGGTGACCACCCGGGAACACCGCGTGCGGTTGGCTTATTTCGGGAGCGGTAGCCCGGTGGTTTGCGCGCTGGATTTGTACGCTGCCACAACTGTCGCCGTGTTCATGAAAAGTACGATCACTTTAAACATGTGGGACCGTAAGTCCTTCTGAGAAGTTGGTGGTAGGGGAAGGAGGGTACGGGCCCTGTGGATGCCTCCCTCACTGGGTTCCGTTTTAAATTGGGTGGCACTTCCCGGCCGTCCAAACGGTTACCTTACACCTTTCTGGTAGATCGGACGGTCTGGGTCTCAACAACAACAAATTCCTTGTAGAAAACAGTCATATGTTAGTTATGTGACGCTGATTGATGGTGACTTTTCAGGAATTAGGAGTAATTGCAATGAAACAAACTGCTGCCTTTAAGACAAGAACTTCTACAACTTCCTTGTTGAATGAAGGTATCTGTCAGCTGCGTGACACTACTCGAAGTTGAATATCCCATAATCAGGAGTAATAGCACTTGAGCAAACTACTGCCTATAAGAAAATAACTGACACAACTTCCATTTAGAAAGCAGACATCTGTAAATTAGGTGACACGGTTTGATGGTGAATATACCGGGATCAGGAATAATTACGGTAAATAAACTGCTGCTTTTAAGGCAAGCATGTACAGAACTTTCTTGTACAATGAAGGTATATATGTCAGTTAGGTGACACTGCTCGATGGTGAATATCCCAGAATGAGGAATAACTGTAATAAACAAACTGCTGCTTGTACGACAAGAATGCACACAGCTTCCTTGTATAGGGTGCCCCAAAATTCACGCAAGATTTTAATTTTTCAGTATTTGTGCAATAAAGAGTTGGCAACGAAAAAAAAAGACAGCGTGACAGCTGGCAGTCTAGGGTTACTAAAAATGGAGTGCTACACGAAAGAACAACGCGTTTTCATTGTTGAGCAATATTTTAAAAATAATCTATCGCTACATGATAATCCAGTTTTTTGTTCCTAAATTGCAAGATATGGATGTGGAAGACATGTGGTTTCAACAAGACGGTGCCACATGCCATACAGCCCGAGAAACAATTCAAGTACTGCGTGAGTCATTTCCTGGTCTTGTAATTTCCCATTTTGGTGATCAGAAATGGCAGCCCAGATCATGCGATTTAACGCCGTTGGACTTTTTTCTTTGGAGTTTTTTGAAGTCTAAGGTTTATGCCAACAAGCCCACGCCCACCAACGCCTTTAAGGAGGAAATTGAGAGCTATGTCAACGAAATTCAGCCACATTTATGCAAAACGGTCATGGGCAATTCAACAAAAGAGTGCGTATGTGCCAGCAAAGCCCTGGAGTCCAATTCCCCCCCGATATGCTATTCCATACATAACCCTATACTGTATACTTTATGAATTAATAAAAAATTTACAATTTTTAATTACAAACCTGTGTTTTCTATCAAAATTACTTCTTGCGTGAATTTTGGGACACCCTTTAGAAAGCAGACATATGTTAATTGGGTGACACTGCTCGAAGGTGAATATCACAGAATCAGGAATTATTTCAATAAACTAAACTGCTGTTTGTAAGACAAAATATGCACAAGCAGGCATATGTCAGTTACCTGACACTACCCGATGCTGAATATCAAAGAATCAGGAATAATTGCAGTAAAACAAATTGCTGCTTGTATAACAAGAATTCACACACCTTCCTTGTAGAAAGCAGGCATATGTTAGTTAGGTGACACTGATCGATGGTTAATATCCCAGATTCAGGAATAATTATAATAAAACAAACTGCTGCTTGTAAGACAAAAATATGCCCAACTTCCTTGTAGAAAGAAGGCATAAGTCAGTTAGGTGATACTGCTCGATGGTGAATATCCCAGAATCAGAAATAATTGCAATAAAACAAGCTGCTGCTTTCAAGACAAGAATGTACACAGCTCCTTTGTAGAAAGCAGGCATATGTCAGTTTGGTAACACTGCTCGACGATGAATATCCCAGAATCAGGAATTACTTCAATAAAATAAACTGCTGCTTTTAAGACAAAATATATACAAAACTCCCATGTAGAAAGCAGGCATATGTCAGTTAAGTGAAACTGTTCAATGGTGAAAATCCCAGAATCAAGAATAACTGCAATAAAACAAACAGTTGCTCGTACACAAGACTGTACACAGCTTTCTTGTAGAAAGCAGGTATATGTCAGTTAAGTGACACTGCATGATGGCGAATATCCCAGAATCAAAAGTAATTGCAATAAAACAAACTGCTGCTTCTAAGACAAGAATGTACATAACTGCTCGATGGTGAATGTCCCAGATTCAGGCGAGAATAATTACAATAAAACAAACTGCTGCTTGCAAGACTAAAATGAACACAGCTTCCTTGTAGAATGCTGGCATACGTCATTTAGGTGACACTGTTCTGTGGTAAATATGTCAGAATCAAGAATAATTGCAATAAAACAAACTGCTGCTTATAAGACAAGAACGTATACAACTTTCTTGTAAAATTCCGGCGTCTGTCAGTTGCGTGACACTAGTCGATGGGGAATATCCCAGATTCAGGAATGATTACAATAAAACAAACTTCTTCTTGTAAGACCAGAATGCACACAACTTTCTTGTAGAAATCAGACATATGTCAGTTAGTTGACACTGCTCAATGGTGAATATCTCAGAATCATGAATAATTGCAATACAGCAAACAGCTGATTGTAGGAGAAATATGAACGCAACTTCCTTGTATAATCCAGGCATATGTCATTTAGATGAGACTGTTCGAAGGTGAATATCCTAGAATCAGGAATAAAGGAAATAGAAAACAAGAAAGATCAATCATGCATAAAGCATTGATTATGAAACAGTTTCCAAATTCAATGCAATTTTATTTACACATCTCTAATTCTATTTAAACATCTGCAATTCTATTTAAACATCTCTAAAATGCAATGCATTCCTTGGTAATATTTTTAAAAGAATCACAACACTACATTAATTTATTATATTTGAAAACTTAAAACTTCATCGAAAAAAAAGGAACTTCATTCAAATGACGGCATTGAAATATAAATTGCCTGGTTTAAACATCTCTTAAATGCGATACATTCCGCGGTAATATTTTTAAAATTATCATACTACTACAATAATTTATTATATTTGAAAACTTCATCGAAAGCAAATGAAATTTATTCAAATAACGTCATCGAAATATAACACGTCTGGCTCTCTCTCTATAAAAGCAGCATTTCATTCATAAACATTTTTCATTCATTTCATTCATCACAATGCTATAATAATTTACTTTATTTAAAAACTTAAGACAATGCAGGTACAAATACTCTATGCTTAAAACTTCATCGAAAAAATCGTTTGCTTCTCTGTGTAAAATCAATGAATATTTCATTCATATTAGCTATATTGCAGACTCCATGAGCTAAATAATTTTGCGTTAAAGAAATGCAGCAACTCTTGTGCAAGTCATTTTACATCTTTTGGTATTTACATTCTTCATAAGTGAAAATTAGGCTTCGCTGTAAAAATAATCAAAGTTGGATGATCATTTAAAATCAAAGACATTGTAATTGCGTTGTTTCAGTATGTAGATGCACAGAATGTAAGCAAAAATAAAGCGGTTTTAGGACGGATCCAACACTAAATATGAATTAAAAAGAACTTTAAAAATCACGATTTTGACAGAAGATGGATGTCATATTTTATTTTGAAGTGGGTCACGTGATTTCTCCATAAATGGTCACGTGATCTCTTCGTATAAAATGTGTAATTATTATTTAAATTTTAATTTAAAGAAGTACTGAATATATTTTGCAGAATTTTTTTTTATATATTTCATGCAATAATTTCAATATTTTCTGAAACTTTCGAAGTAATTTGTGAATTTTAAATCAGCTTAAAAATGTTTGAAAAATTAGGTCCCATAGGGTTCAATGTATTTCATATATTTAACCCCGGTTCAATTCAAAATTAATTCGGCGATATTATTCATTTACATTCCCATAGGTCCCACAGACCGTCTGAACAACATACTAAAATTTCATATCGATAAAGTTATTTTTACGGCAGTTATCGTGCTAAAGGACAGACAGACAGACAGACGGACAGACAAAATGAACAAAGTCATAAACAGTTTTCAAATATATGTTGTAAAGTGTTAAAAACTGCTGCTGGTGGGACAAGAACTTATACAATTTCCTTGTAAAATGCAGGTATCTGTCAGTTGTGTGACACTACTCGATGGTGCATATCCCAGACTCATAAATAATGCCATTTAAACAAACTACTGCTTATAAGACAACAACTTACACAACTTCCTTGTAGAAAGCATGCATCTGTAAGTTAGGTGACATAGTTTGAATCTGAATACCCCGGGATCAGGCACAATTACGCTAAACAAGCTGCTGTTTGTAAAACAAGAATGTACACAACTTCCTTGTAGAAAGTAAGCATATGTCAGTTAGGTGACACTGCTCGATGGTGAATATCCCAGAATCAGGAATAATTGCAATAAAGCAAACTGCTGCTTGTAAAACATGAACTTGCAACTTCTGTGTAAAAAGCAGGTTTATGTCAGTTAGGTAACACAGCTCAATGGTCAATATCATGGAATTAGCTGAGAATTCTACAAGAAAGTTTTGTAAGTTCTTATCTTAATCAAATCAGTAGTTTGTTTTAATGTAATATGTCCTGATTTTGGTATATTTGCCATTTAGCAGTGTCACCTAACTGGCATGTGCCTGCTTTCTACAAGGAAATTGTGCTTGTTTTTATCGTGCAAGCAGCAGTTTGTTTTACTGTAAAAAGGCCAACATTTAGAAATCTGAAAGTATTTGAAAGAAGTAGGAAATAATATATCATGAATGGCAATGTATTGTATGAAAGAAAAAAATTATATTTGCAATGAAACGGTAGGTAGTAGGACTTATTTAATAATGATTTCTACTGTCAACATTGTAAAAAGTTTTAAAAATCAGCAAGCATTACAGGTTTTATTTGATAAATATATGCAAGTGTTTTATTTTAATACAAAAAATGTCTATTATTATATTCATTTCCAGCTTCCTCTTAACTTTTGAATTTAGCAATATTTCATGAAAATCACGAATGTGAACACTTTTTAGTAATAATCGTTAATTTCAGCGCTTTTTCAAAAATATCATAATTTTAAACTTTTTTTTAAAGAAATCCAGTAGTGTAGACCTTTTTTCTAAAATCGTGAATTTTAGAACAAGCTTTCAAAAATCGTGAATTTTAGAACAAGCTTTAAAAAATCGTGAATTTTAACGATGTTTTTAAAAGAATCTCGACTTTTAGTACCATTTTTCAAAATATTACGAATCTTTGCGATTTGGCTACAAAATTTCGCCTTTTAGATTTTTTGTTACTAAAAAACCATGACATTTTGCACTCTTTCTTAAACATCGCGAAGCGAGTTTTCTTAAAAATCATTAACTTTACCAACTTGTTTTATAAAAATCACGAAATTTAATACTTTTCAAAATAATCGCTTTTGCGTGTTTTCTTAAAATTTGCGAAATTTATCACCCTTTATAAAAAGTCACGAATTTTTCAGCTCTAAATGCTCTTTCTAGGCCCAAGCTGTGTGTTTACTTGTATTATACTTAACTGGGACTGATATGAGTTGTTTCAATACAGAGCAAATATATATCCAATCTTAATATCGTCGATCATATTTATAATGTACATCTCACCCCATCGCAAAAATGAAGGGATAAAAAGTTTAAGTTCGATAGAGAAATTTTTATGTTACATAGTTTTTCCTTTTCTTCTACGCTAAATAGGCATTCTCCTAGACGCTTCTTGTTTACAGGTTTGTAACTTTCTTTTTTTTCGTGGTGAATACCTCGATTCGGCATCATTGAATATACCAATTACAGATATTGCTTCTAGAAGCAAAACTAAATGTGTTTGTTCTTAAAAGAATTGGATTTTAAAAATTAATTTCCTACTTGCCATAAGAAAAACTTTGTAGTGCTTAATTTTCTCCCATAAACCGTAATGGTATCAGCTTTCTTAGAAACATACAATTAAACCGTTTCACTTAACATCTGTCTACGTCAGCTGATTAAAAGTTAATGTTGATTTTGCTGACGCCCCAAAACTAGCTTCAAAATGTCATAAATGAATCCGCAATGTAAAATCTCACCGAAAACAACAGAAAAAAAGGGCTGTAAGAAAAAAGCAAATGTTTCGAAATCTGAACGTACTTTAATGAAGTAAGAAACAATATGTCAGGAATGACAATGTATGGCATGAACAAGAAAATGTTATTTGAAGTGAAATATTAGGTAGTAGAGTATTATTTAAGAGTATTTTCTACACTTAACTTTGTCATAAGGATTTAAAGGAAGATAGTAAGGGTTACATGTTTTATTCAAAAAAAGAAATAATGTATTTAATTTTAATACAAAAATGTGCAAAGTATATCCACTTAAATAAGATTCATTTACTTTTTATTATCATTTAAAATAAACCAAATGTTGTCAATACCAAAAGTTTACACACTCGAGGAATTTCAAACTAGAACACGGAAAATGCAAGATTAGTTAATGCATATTATAGTATGAAAAGGATATCAGATAGCATATATATGAAAGTAATTACTAAAATAAGAAAATTAGTACAATGTAGGATTACATTTTAAAATCAGCATATGTCAAAAATATAGGACAGCGTTAATGAAACAAGACTACGTTAATAATAAGACTATGATAATGAAATAGTCCTCCCATTCATTTTTAAAGGGTTACACTTTTCAAAGTTTTATACGACCCCCTTAGACAAATTCGGTCAATCAGAAAAATTTTAATTTTAATGCAACAAGATCAATAAAAAAAACTGCATATATGTATCTTTAAAATTGAGCTAGCTATATGTAATTGAAAATTGAACATTGTGAATAGGGACCATATATCAAATTAGAAATGTAAATTTGTGACATATCACACAAAAAAAAAATGAAACTGGATGATAATACATAGGATACCCAACCGCGTAGTGAGTACCACTGCTTTATATGATCTCTGTATGTGTAAAGCTTTATTTAGATGCATTTGTGATTAAACATTTTGACACATATTAACGTATTTTTTAACTAAACAATTTACATCGTCAATTTGTTTATGGTTCTTATTTTCACTGATGAAACACCTTTTCACATGGTACGGCAAATTGGCATAAGTCAGATTTTTTCCTTTATCATAATTCAGTTGATTTTAAAGATACAGGTATGCGATATTTTTAATGATCTTGTTGTATTAAAAATAAAAAAAAATCTGATTGACCAAATTTGTCTAAGGGGATCGTATAAAAATTCAAAAAGTGTAACTCTTTGAAAATGAATGGGAGGACTATTTCATTAACGTAGTCTTATTTCCTACCTTACTTTCAACATTTTCGCAATTTACATTGCCCACTTATCTCCAACAGGTAAAGAATTAAAGCGGGTTTCAATCTTTTTGGGACACCCTGTATAGGATAGTAGCCTATAGACTAGACTGGATGTCAGAAAGGTACTGTGAAATGCCACGTGTTACTTCTGTAGTGATGACGGGGGGATTTTGCTAATGAAATCTTCCAAGAATTTGTCATCAAAATCAAATTTAAATAGAAAGCGGATCCTAAATTTCGAAAAGAAAAAAAAACTAGCCATAGACTGAATACAGAAGGCAGCACACAAGTTTATAAGCAAATGGCTAGGACACCAGCTTAAATGTACCATGAACTTATATGTATGTAATGAGAAAAGTTGATTTATCTTTTATATAAGTAATAGCCTAAGAAGCTTTTAGCTATGTAATAACATAGGCGTCCTCTTCCAGGTTTGTAATACTTTTATCGATATGTGAAAAAATGCAAACGATAATTTTAGGGATCTGTGTAATGAACATTAAATTTAAAGATTCGTTTTTAAATAAATAAGTTATGAAATTGACTAATTGAAGTTGAATAATCCATGATATTTCTTCATTTTGATGCCATAATTTTAGCGTTTTGACTTCAATGTTAAAATGTTTGAAAGCGTACACTTTAGAACTGTCCATAAGATTTTGATCAAATTATTCTAATCAGTGGTCAATATGCAGAGGGATTTTATCAAACAAAGTTTTATTCGAACAATTTTAACTGGATTTATTTGCTATTAGGCGAAGTTCAAAGATTTTTATGCAGAATTTGGGCGGATGTGGAGGGGTGAGACATAAATCGAATCGCTCCTCTTGTCGACTCAGTTGCATAGTGGGGAAGTAGTGATAAATTATCGTATAATATTTTTATTGACTGGCACATTTGTAAACAAATCTTCTGCCAGTTAGGATCGATTTTAATATTTTAAACAAGTTCTCTGTCAAACCGTTTATCTTACTCTATAAATGGCTTGTCAATACAACTGAGAAGATACAGTTTTGCAAATAAACTTGATTAATCTAATAAACTTAAATTTCAGCTTGTAATAGTTTTGCATATATGGTATATCAAAGTTAAGATTGGATAAAATTTGATGCGTGTGACTGTTTACTTGCCTATGACTGCGTTACTGTAATCATGTGAGGCCGTGTTTGTTCTAAGTTGAATAAAACCCTGGTCTGCAGGATTAGAATTAAAATGTTTATTTGCATCAGGTGTATAATGTCTTGGGGCTCTATGCAACAGCTTAGTCCACCTATTGTAATTCCACATGTAAGGTTTCTGGCCGGGTCGAGTTCGTACTTAGTTTCATAAAATTCATGTCCCCAGATTTCTTTTGAAAACGTTCGAAGCAACGAATTACCTATTGTAAATCCTCATGTAAAGTGTCCTACCGGGCTAGTTTGGTGCATAGTTTAAAACAATGGGTATTCAGATTTCTGTTAGTTTGCTTACCAACATCTATCTACTATCCTGAGAACCATAAAATACAGTTCAGTCCGATTATCTTAAATCCACATGATACTTTCGACCGGGACGAGTTTGCATTTATTTTTTCAAAAATTGTGTCTTTGTATTTCTGTTAGATGTTTTCTTAGCATCGAGTCGATTGGTCCACCAACCGTAAATTCACATGTGAGCTTTCTGAAAAGACCGGGTTCTTAGTTTTAAAAATTCGGGTGCACTAGATTACTGTTAAAAAAATTTTCAGCATTGGATCTACTGTCTAAGCAATCCCAAACTACCACTTATTCTTCTTATCGTAAATCTACATGCGGTGTTTAGGGGGTCAGGCCTAGTTTATGCATAGTTTTTAAGCATTCTGGTTCGCTCCAATTTGAAAACCGGAGGGACTTTGCATCTTACTGATTCGTTTGTCTTACAACATTTAGGCGATACAGCATAAGCAATCAGTAATTTATAGGAGAGATTGTGCCAATTAATTAAAATAAATAATTTTTATTAAATTATTTTTTACCTTGGCAAGTCTAAACCGTGCTCGTATTAGCACACATTTTATTTCCACAAATTTCATTATTTAAGATTGATTTTAACCGTAGTTATTTTATCAAGCACTATCAACCGAAATATTTACTCATGCATTCCAAACATTCTCGTTTTACTTTTCAGTTAGTTCCTAAATTTTTATTTCCTGGTAATACTGGTATTAATGCAGATCAAATACACTGTTTCATCTGCTTTTTATCTTAAAGCTTTAATGTTCTTATCTATCTTAATAAGCCACACAAATACTTCTTTTTCAAGATGTAACTTCTCACAATAAGAAATTCAAACAAAGAAATGTACCCCTGCTCACCTTCCAGAAGATACACACAGAGGAAGGACGTGACGTGCATGGAAGGTTCTTCTCCAGGCATTGTTACTGCCACTGTAGCGGTTTTTCATTTGAGACTTTTTTTCAATAGCTGATTTAATTTGCGAGTTTTCTTTGTCGTGTGTTTTTTTTACAGGATATAAGTTTCATGGATACTCTTGCACGAGAAAGGATTTCCAGTGATAATGCAACAAACTTTAAAAACTCCAAATTAGTGCAGGATATTTGATAGTAAAGTGCGTGTCAGAGGCGTAAGTAGGAAATTTAGTCCCTTAAGCAAATTATGTAAAAATAATCCCAAAATTTTAAACTATTCTGTCCCTCCTGGGTTTTTTAATTTTAGCTTTAGTTTTTCAAAATAAAACAGTTGATGAAAAGCTTATATTTTTGGGAGCCATTTTCATCAGTAAAAATAATTTGTATTTTTTTTCTTTCATTTATCTGATTTGTTTCTGTTCTTCATTTTGAAACTCCACTATGGTTTTTCTTGTATTATTATCACCCATATGTAAATGAATGAAACTCATTTTGAAATACCTTGGAATCATTTGAGAAACTACTTACTACTTCGGTTTACACTACAAAACCGTCTGTACCTTATGCCTTTTACACTTTATGTTCTATTTTTCTCTGTGACATGAAGGTAATTTCAGAGGAAGTTAAGCCGCGCAAACGTTTCATGCTTTGTACTCAAAAACCTTTACCTTGCGAAAACGTGTATCTTGCTCTTGTTAAGACCCTGCGGTTTACAAGTTTTGAGAAACATTTCTACTTATATTTAACAAGTAACATATATTTTGTGTAAAATTGCTTTCAAATATATCATAAAATCAATTTCAGTTGGTTATAAATAAATTAATAAGTGTAATAGTTATACAAAATAAAAAAAAAACCTTTCATTTTTAATACCATATTTGAGGGGAAAAAAGTTTTGTTCTAGGTGCCGCAAATATCCGAACTCGATCTGGGCCCCTATGTTTTTCATCACTTAATACTTGTTGCGCCACCTGTGTCAGTGAAATCAGAGTTGTGAATGTTTTTAATTGTTATTGTTATAAATAAATAGCGACAGGTTGAGTTAATTCGAGCATTTGAAGCCAGGTAAGAGTCATAACCTTTGAATGCATACTGCAATCGATAGCTGAAATGGCAACACACTTTTTTATGCATCTAATTTGCATAATCCCTAATGACTTATGCCCCTGCACATTACACACGTTAACCCAGGAGTTCTTATTAACTAAGGCTAAAATCAAAATTCTAAACTCGTCTTACACATCTACGCGTTCGTATAAAATATACATAAAATTTGAGAAATGCAGGAATTTAGCATCGGTTTTCAATGCAGGGGCCGAAACTCACATAATTTTTTTTAATATAGAGAGAAACTAACTGTCAGTAACCGTCTTCTCGTGCAGCATTTTGTAATGCTACGAACATTGTTTGATTATTTGTAGCAGTTGTTCAATTTACATTTTAAGCTCCGAATTTTGCATATTTATGGACATCTTTGCTGCTTGTTCAGCATCGTCATATATTTAAACCTGCCGGAGAATTGCTTCCAACATTATATTGAGATATCTTCGCATAATGGTATAACTGACCTTAAACATTTACCACGGATAACCCGCCGAATTCATAACATGACCACTAAACGTAACAAATGAAAAATATGAGCTGTAGGCTCTGATGTGATTTCTCAATTGTCTACTTTTCGCATTGCCTGCTGTTAACAATTCCTCAAGAAATTTTAGATAGTAGTGTATACGGAGAAATTTGCTCAATATCTTGGTAACAACATGAATGTTCAGACCTTCCTGCTATTGCTTTCCAACGCACAGCTTCACAATGGTGACATTTGTCTTCTTTCTTTCCAATAGTGAATTTCACTTTATTTTTATAAGCTGTTTTATATAAGCTATTTATATAAGTTATGTCGTTTCGATTTACGTAAACAGACAGTTAGCATGTTAAAATTTCAAACAATCGTAATTATTAAAACTTACTTTTCATAATTACTTTGGTTGATTGTTTATAAGAATCAAAAACAAGGCATGTATTTAGGGAAAACTTATGCAATGTACTTAAGCAAAAATAAAACAATGAAACCGCATGCATATATTGATACACTGGATCCCGTTTGCCAGTGCTAGAAGACCAACAAACCCTGAGTTAAATGACAAAATTGGCACGAACTGAAGAAACTGGGATGGTTATTTACTCAAGACCTATGTTAAAGACCTAAAAGAGTACACATGAGAAAACCAATCAGAAAGCAAATTAAATAACAGTCTCGTCAATCCAAAATAAGAATTAACACACAAGATTGGCATCAAAAAACACAACAGAAATATCCAAGCAGCAGAAATATCCACAACAAGACACGTTAAATCGGAACAATAATAAATGAGTACCAAAAACACGAAAACTATGTCAAAACGACACATAAGATCCCCCGGGGAGTGGTAGCCTAGTGGTTAGGGGGCGGAAATTGCCCTCGGTACGCCCGGGTTCGATTCCCGCCACTGCCGAAACTACCGCCCTGTTCACGGGGAGTACGATCACGTTAAACATATGGGTCCGTAAGTCCTTCCGAGAGGTTGGTGGTAGGGGAAGGAGGGTACGGTCTCTGTGGATGCCTTCCCCATTGGATTCCGGTCTAAATTGGGTGGCACTTCCTGGGCTACCCAAACAGTTACCTTACACCTTTGTGGTAGGTTGGACGGTCTGGGTCTCAACAATAATATAAGATCCCCCCCCCCCAAATGCTAGGAAAGGAAACAAATGAAAATAGAAGAAATAGCTGGGCACTCCGATAGACCAAGGACAGAACTGGTAAACTGGACAAGTCATTAACTAAATTATTAGAATTTTTTTGGACATGGAAAGCTTTAAAAATGTTTAAAGTCATTTATTTTTGCTTGATCTTTGCTGAAAAAACTGAAAATGATGGTCACACTTTAAGCAATATTGAGAACTTAAAAATTTATTAAATTCCTATTTTTGATATAGTTTTCATGTTCCTTAATACGAAATTTTAAAGCACGTTAAAATTGAACAATATAAGAAATAGCACATTGGGAAGAAATACTGTAATTGTCCCCAACTATTAGACATGTTTTTGTATAGAATATTTAAGATGTGAACATCTGAATTTATTAGAAGGTGTAAACACAATATAAAATTTGAAATTTTTAAGGATCTGCTGACAATTTTTTGGATGAAATGGTAAAATTTTTGGATAAATGGTGTTCTTGAAATCATTTTCAGAAAAAAATTTACAAGAAGGTTTAGAAAATTTTGAAATAGTGCAATCAACAACGCTTGGAGAAAAATCACTATCGACAACAACATATTTTAAATAATTGATATACGAATCGAGAAAATCCACAGTAGAACAAACGGTCAAAGCACAATGGGCAAACGTACTGTAAGCAGCAATTTTTCGGTTAGGTGGATGGCAGGGATTTTTATGTTGATGTAAATAGACCAAAATAGGTTTACCAAAGACAAAAGAAAATCCATCGCACCATCGAGCTGCATTATTATTTTATTTACTGCTCAATATGTTGCTAAGTTTTCTTTATCCTTTGCACAAAGTGTATTTTACTAATTGAAGACATATAATTGTTAATCGCATTAGTAATTACATCTTAATCGTGTTTGTTCGTGAGAATAAATGCTGTGAAATGCTCTGTTTATAAGAATCAACAATAAAAAAATTACTGAAATGCAATCCTAAGCCGTCTCTGTGACGTTTCTGCCAGTAACCAATCACAGAGAAGGTAGAAGTAGACTATATCAATTAAATCTTGGTCTATGCTTTTTAAAGACGCGTACTTAAATCAAAATTATAAGTCCGTCTTGCACGTCTACGAGGCCATATTTGTTTATATGTAAAATTTCAGAACTCTATTTTATCGTCCATCAGCAATGCCATGTCAAAACTTTCAGATTTTTACTTTCCTTATATACATAATGTATAAGGAAAGTATTGTGACGGGGTCGAAAATTCGAATTCGAGTTTTCGACGGGAGAGCACGTTTCAAGCATCCCTGATCACGAATCAAACATTTTTGAAGTGATGTCTGTGTGTGTGTCTGTGCGTGTGTGTGTGTGTGTGTGTGAAAGTATGTGTGTGTGTGTGTGTGTGTGTGTGTGTGTGTGTATCAGTGAGTCTGTGGAGACGATAACTGACGAACGAATGGACCGATTCAAACGAAATTCGGTACAAAAATCACAATCCGTAAACACTGGAAGCCTATTGTTTTTATACGCAATCGAATGTCCAGAACCCCCCTAAAATTTCGAATGAAATTTTGAAAAAATCGTCAAAAAATCAAAACCTCTAATAAAGTTACGCAAATAGACATTTCTTATGTAATTTTTCATTAGAAAACGCTTGACATAAATTTTAGAACGCTAACAAGAATCGTTCTCGAGATATTGTACATTTTCAAAAAAAATTATCTAAAAGTCATATAAAATAAAAAAAATATATTTCATGAGAAACATGTTCACTTTTTACATGTAATACCATGCGATAAATTGGGTGACATCATTCTCGTGGATCTAGCTCGTTCCATTCATGTAAAAAGATACTTTGAGTAATACTTTTTTATTTGAACGCCTATAGTTATTTATCTGCTGTAAGAATAAGTTATTTCTTCATCCATAACGCTTGGCGAGATTTTGGCGACGAATTTGGGGTAATGTCGCCAACTTGGCGATTTTTTGAAATGTTTCCAAATTAACGAAAATCTCGCCAAATAGATAAAAATGACTCTAAATCAATGAAAATGACGACTAATTGTCGAAAATTCAATACCTTGGAAAGAATATTAGTATCTACTATAAGAAAAACCTATTTTTTTACTGTAAAAGTAGTAAATTCATTACATTATATAAGGAAAGTCATGTGTTGCCCACATCAGATTTTTATAATGCGGAGAGCCTATTAGTTGGTATTGATTTTCAAGATGTTGCCAAATATTGCAGTATGTAAATGATTCCCCTTTTAAGGTATCAGTGAGATTTTTAATAACAATTGTGTGGTTGGATCGTTTGGTTAACATAGGGGCTTTAAATTTGTTTGGCTTCAAAATTCTTCCTGCTAACTGAACTTGCTTTAACCAACAAGGTATTTATTTGCATTGTTTGTCTAGAGAAAATTTCAACATAAAAAAATTTGAGTTATAGTATCTAGCTGGCTTGTTTAAGCTTAAATAACATAATTTATCTGCGAAATTAAAGAAGGATCTGCGGAATTAAAGCAAGAAATTGAATATTTTAGCAAAATATCGTAATTCATCCATTAAATTTCATTTTTGTATTATTATTTTGTGTCTGTCCAGTGTATTTAGAATAATTTGTCCGTTCAGTGTATTTAGAACCGTTCTCACAATGCATTTGGAAACACATAAATCAATAAAATGTCTTGCAGTACCTGGTATGTAGATGTAAAGCTAATTTATGGTTAATAATTTATGGTTCAGATGTTACAATGCTGCAAGCTAAAAACTACTAAACGGCTCTAAATTAACTTGGGACATTATAAATTAAGATAATTTTTATTCCATAAGATATTATTTATTTATTTTTCAAAAAAATATTTTCAAAAATTGTTATTTATTATTAAAAGGACAATTTATAGTTTCCGTTAATATTAGTGATTTTGGGGAGTCGATGATGTTATGATGTTGGAATAGACGTCATTAATCTATTTTCTTAAATATTTAGATTGAAACAATTTCCTAATTTGGTATAGAAGATGAAATCACATTAGCATTCGAAGGGGCGTTTACGCTGGCTCAGAGAAGATTGAATGCATTAGTTGCACGAGTTCTTGGTTTAATTCACATGAGTCTACTCACTATCAAATATTGAGAGTATCCATATATTTATAATCTGTTTTCCTGGAATTTATTAAAAAGAATACTCGATCTACAAAATCTAAGTCTTCATTCATTGGTTCTGAAAGTTTTCTCTCTTAGCTTCTTCGTCAGGGCAATCCTCATGAATCTCTTTTCGCCTTCTATTCAATCCTCATGAATCTCTTTTTGCCTTCTATTCATTCCTCATGAACCACTTTTTGCCTTCTATTCATTCCTCATGAATCTCTTTTTGCCTTCTATTCATTCCTCATGAATCTCTTTTTGCCTTCTAACCTAAATACATTTTTCCACACAAACTACTTCACACAGCAGGTTTGTTTTGGCAAGATGTTTGAACCGCACTTTCCCGCTCAAATGAAAATATTGGTGTTTTACTTATAACACGTGATTTTTTGAAAAGTAGTCCTCATTTGTTGCAATGTTGTAATTATGAGTCACATACACTATACTGTTCATTTGTCATACTCTCACGATATAACTGAAATGCGCCGTTGTCACAGTATGATATCAAAAGTTATTTGTTAGAAATATTCATTTTTCGGTAAGGTTCATTAAACTTGCATGGTCTAGTGTTTTTGATCATCAGCGAAAATATTTGCTTTCAATTTTCGTTTCTAGAGAAAAGCAACCAAAAACATTGAGTTTACGTCTAACACCCAAGATTTCACCCAGAAGGTTTTCACCTAGAAAAGACGTGACAGACATAAAGTAGTGTCTCCATGTTTTATTACCAAAAGAATTTCGGTTTTTCATTAGAAACTTTCTTTTCAACTGCTGATTTAATTTTACAAATCCTCTTTCTATGTCAGATATTTTCTTGGCTATCACTTTCAGGAGCATTAATGCGAGAAAACGGATTAGTGGTGGTATTACGAGCATAAAACAGTTTAAAGTGGATATACAATAGTTGCAGATAAATTCATTACAGATAAAATGAAACAGATTGAGAGCCTATGGGATTTTGTAATTTTTTAGCCATTTAACACCGGAAAGCCGGAATTTTTTCACTAACTATGCAGTCAAAAGCCGTCATTTTGAAATATGGAATTAAAATCAGGAATTGTAATGTATTTAGCAATTATTTTCATCAAAAATTTAGTACATTTTAAATTTAGAGCTATCTCTCACTGATAAACAATACACCATAACACATTTGCATATAATATTGCTTTTACGACCATATACAATGTGTCCAGTGCTATCGGTACCCCATGGCTATTTCCTCAACCGTTAGTCACAGAGATATACTTCCAATTGCAAAAATATTCTAAATTTTAAAATCTACTATCTTAAAAACAGTTTAAATCAATAAATGCATTTCTGAAAGAAATACGAAATATAAATTTGTATACAGTCCTCCGGTCCTACCAATTATATTTAAAAAATCATCCTCATATAATTTTATGCAAAATAAAAAAAAATCATCCTTTTACGACCAAAATTGACCGACTTATAGTTGTTTAAATTTGGACCCCCTTTTTGCTGAGAAATGATCAATGCGGTCCCTGATTGGTTGGTTGCCTGAAACGGGAAATTTTTATGCGTGGAAAAGTGACTTAAGTCATAAAGTTTAATACTTCATAACTCGGTGAATTTGGGTCGTAAAAGGAAGATTTTTCCTTTTTTATTTTGTATGAAATTGTATGAGGATGATTTTCCTAAAAATAATTGGTAAGACTGGGGAAACGTATAAAAATTTATATTTCGTATTTCTTTCAGAAATATATTTATTGATTTAAACTGTTTCTAAGATAATAGATTTTAAAATTTAAAACATTTTGCAATTGGAAATATACCTCTGTGACTAACGGTTGAGGAAATAGCCAGTGGGCACCGATAGCACTGGGCACCCTGTATAATGTGATGCAAAAAGAAAACATTTTAAGTAATAGTAAAGTTATATTGACACTGTTGGCTTGACCAAATACTTGAGAAAATATTTATGAACTTACCTATAAGTAAAATGCATTTTGTGCGAAGGATTAGAAAAACTTGGGCAACGAATATAAGAACAAAGAGCACAAAGTAATACAGTATACAACTGTATCGAGGATACTCTCGATCCTCTTCGTTAGTGACCGAAGCCGTCGACCGAACTCGTTGTTCAAAAAAACCAAAAACAGAACCAACAAAGCATTTATGACCATTTCTTTTTTTGACTTCGAGTTTATTTGCTCTCTTGCACAAACGAAAGATATCCAACGTATCCTCCAACATTACTTTGTGTTATTTATGCTTTTGTGTGTTGTTTAAGTTTTTCTTGCAAAAAGTGACAAAAAAAAAATTCTTAAGTATTTTTTTTTAATGTCAATAGAACTCATTAACGCAGTTAGCATTTATATGCGATTGTTATAAATATTTTTGTTCGTTTTCTTTACTGTTGTCAAAATGACGACTGTAGACTGAAAATATATAAAACGCAATTAAATAATAATAATAATAATAATAATAATTAAAGTCTTAAAAACACCCGCATGTTCTTCACTTACAATTAGGTAAATTCATAAAATTTCAGTAGCCCGAAGCCATAGATAAAGATGTAGCTCTCGATAGTAAATCTGAAACCGTCAGAATGACTGCAGGCGTTTTTCTAGTGTTAAAATAATTAAGATTATATGTCTTTTAATTTGGGATTATTTCATCTTACTTTTGACTAAAAAATATATCCAGTATTGCCCGGCATGTATGTGCCAGGTCCGCTACGTCTTTCGAAATGCTTCTAACTCCTTTCTAAAAGCTTTCATACAGTAGCTCTGTATCACGTAGCAAATGTAACCGGAGGTACTTGAGATTTAATGCAGAGATTTATTGAATTCATTCATTCATTATTTCTAGTGGTCACACTCGCGATTGCTTCCCTTCTTCTAAGCTAACGTAGTACGCCAAAAAGAATCTCTTAAACACGTCTTAGAACACTGCGCCATTTAGCCCGACGCTGGTCATATCGAATGATATTCTCTATTACGATTACTTCCCTAGTAGCACTTAATATTGGTCCAATATTGAAAAAATAATGCACATCTTGGCACTATATTGGAAATATTTCCAATGTAATCCCAATATAGGGCAAATATTGAGATTGCTTTGGTCTCCAGTATTGGCTAATATTTTTATTACAATATTAGGCCAATATGTTTGTTAGATTGGATATATTGGCGTAATATTGTCCCGATATTTTAAGCTAATATTGGTCCATTTCCGTCAAAATGTCCACTCTTTCATACTGGTCCAATTGGGATCAATATTGGAGCCCCAGTAGCAATCCAATATTGGCTTTCTAGCAAATATTGGATTCCTACTAGGGTTATTACGTCCTTATGCACCTCTCGCCCTCTGCGAGGGCAATATTCTTCCTAGCTTATTTCTGATAGTCCCCAAAACGCAATTTGCCCTCTGTGTCAGCTGAATACGCCCTAAATAAGCTTTTCAACACGTCCTAAATAATATATTTAGATACGTCCTAGATACTGTATTTTGATATGCCCCACGCTTCTTTGTTGCGACCTAAAAAAATATGATTCAATATGCACTAAACATGGTACTTTGAGAGTCCCTAATAAGTGAACATGTTGTTCCTTTTTAACTAAACTTGATTAAAATCCACAGTACATTTTCTAGATGTAAAGAATGCTTGTAATCCTAAACATTCCATAAGCGTTTCTCTGCAGTAAAATTGTGTTTGACGGATCAAAAAACTCAAACGAATGTCAAACATTATTGTAGATTCTATAATGTTGCAAAAGTCTATCTCGCTACATTATCAATGACCAGTGTGGAACATAGGATACCAGTATGGAACACGGGGATAAAAGTGTATTTTGACACTGCAGCTATCAGAGCTTTGAAAATTTATGAGCGGATTCACATTAACATTCGGTATTTCCTCTTGTGGGCTTAATAGAGGAGATAAATATTCTTTAATCCTCTCAAACATTTAAGTCCACCACTGATATCAGCTGATAATTCCGTAACTATTGACAGAATATAAATTTATAAAAATGTCAACACCATGAAGGAATCACGCGATTGATCTGAAACTTACGGTAATTGCAAATTAGGGTGTGCATGCATATTATTAGAATATCAGAGTCGCCGCGCATGCATGAACTGAACAGCGCCCTCTGACCTTCTGTTTTAACCATCTAAATAGAGTTGTAGCAGGATGTTGAAAATTGTCTATGGTTGTCTGTCGGTGGTACACGTTTCATGAGAAGTCACTGTGCATCTACAACGACAGAGGGCTCCATGTGAGCAATTTAGGGCTTTTGAACGGGGACGAATTAAAGCCTTCGTTAAAGAGGTGGGGTTCTTATCGTGCAATATCAGCTCGTATGGAGTCCAATGCCGCGACAGTTATACGAATGTGGAAGGAGTGGACAGAAGACAACCAGACGAGTAGTAAATCCTGCAGTCCATGACGAAATGTTACGTTAGCACGAGATGATAGATACCTCAACCGCATGGCACTGATGAACCGTACAGCTTCATTTCTGAAGAAAGTTGGGGCACTGCTACAGGTGTGTCATTTTCTGCTCCAATTCGATAGCATCTATTGCACCGTGGACTGCGTGCAAGAATTTCTTTGTACATGATTCTCCTGGCGCAAAACCATGGACACCTGCGGTTGCAATGGGCTCATCAACACTGGTGTGCCGATTGACAACAAGTCATCTTTTCTGATGAATTCCGCTTTAATTTGGGATACAGTGATGATCACATCCACGTTATACTCTATAGCGGTAAACGCTACGTTCCGGAATGCATTATCTAACTCCATACTGGACGAACGCCAAGAGGAATGATTTGGGACTCCATTGGATATCAGACTATCTCAGCTGCTAAGAATTGTGGATAATATGTTTGGTCCGATTCCACGTCGTATGGAAGTCCTTATTGCAGTGTGTGGTGGCTTCAGCGAATACTGATTTTCGACATGTAATATTGTTTCTGGCCTTTGCAAATTTAATATATTATTTGTATCAGTACAGGTCGTCTGTGGAATGAATTTCATTCAATTGTGATGATTCCGTCATGGTGTTGTAATTTTTGCAAACAGCAGTATACTGTCTTGCGAAAAATTCAGGTAGTTTTAGAACCAAAGCTAATAGTTTTGATCGGATTCTTGGTTGCTATTCAAGAGAGGGACTTGAACTTCTGAATTACCACTGACTGTATTGTATTACCTAATTTCGGGAGAGCCCATATTTCTAAATATACTTTCTACCACCTGATTGTTCCTTATGAAGAAGTGGCACTCTATAATTTTCTTTCATATTTTTCTACATATGCCTATACAAATATTTGGCAATGACCCGTTGTGTTAAAACCATCTATTGTAAAGGGATGGAATTAAAATAATAAGTCAACAGTGTAACAGATAGAAATAATTGCTCAAGCACAATAAAAAACACATTGTTATTTATTTCATGTGTAATTTAGCAACAGGGAGTAAGTTGTCCACAGGTGTGAATGCATTAGAACATCACAATAATAGTCTTTCGGAAAAAAGTCTTAGTCATCACATCTTTTACAACTCATTCAAATTATACAAGAGAAGCTCCTGTACGAAGTCCGTTGAGCATATATGTATTCCAAGCCAAATCTGTAAAAGGAGTCAGTTACCTTGGTGTTTACATATTACATGTTAGAATCTTGATCCCGCAAAATTTTCTTATAATGGTTAAAAATGCGATCTCTATTTTTAATTATACTGAATATTTGATTCCTAATAAAATTATATATTTTGCTAATCAAATATGTGTAGACAGCAGAAAAATATTCAGAATGAATGCTTATATTTTAATTTTTGATATAAGCTTACTCAGAAGTATCACGAAAATCCACGAAAAAAAAATCCAAAAGCTGTTCCCTTGTTAAAAAGTGTCAAAAACTCGAAACATCATTTTCTCAACGCTTAGGGATCAAAAAGAGCTGAGAAGACAATCAAAAATCCCTTATTTGCTTATGACAAGACTAACTCCCACACATACTTTAGAAGCACACAAAACATCTACTTTTATCACACGGAACATCTTAAAACTTAGGAGCGAAAATACAATAAATCCTATCTTAGGCTTTTAATTATAAAATGTTGCATTTCCATCAGTAGGAAGATTGTTGTAATAATATGAATACAGTTTTAGAGCTATTAAAATCTTACAATTACCTTTTATATGGTGCTAAGAAATCTTGCGAAAGAAATTGATCAAGTATATTTAGTATCTGTTGGTTGTAAAATTGGAATATCAATTTTTTATCAGTGTCATGAGTATTTTGATTGATGCTGTTTTGATAAATATTTTTGAACTGCAAGTTCTTTTGAATTGGTTTCATTCATTGTACAGCACAGCACCAGGTGCGAAGAGCTTGTAATCACTAGTATCATTCTCTGAGTTCATCATCATTTTTAGCATTATTTCAGTGACCACTCAGAGGTATTAAAATATATATTTTACAGTTTTATTTAGACTAACACTTCTGATATGTCATTTTGATACACATTTGAGGTTGACAGTTTAGGGGGTTGGTACAGATCTAAATTAAGCTTGCTATTTTAGTAATTTAAGGAATGGATGTTGAACAATAAGTTATCCCGACGAGTCCTGATTTTATATTAACCGCTGTGCCATTATTCGGCTGAATTTCCTTGATTTTACAACAGACTGAAATTTATTTAAGGAGATATAATGTATTAAGTTATGTAATAATAATAATATTAATAAAATATTGGTAGTTAATAATGGGAAGAAATAAAAAGTATCTATTAAAAATGTCAGGTTATTTTACTACAATGCTCGATCAGACTCGATTTGTAACAGTACTCAATTTTTCTTCACCTCTTACATTCGGCAAAAGAAAAAAAAAATATTTTTACCGAATCAAGCAACTTTATTCAACAAAGTGTTTTATTTTACATGAAAAATAATTCTTCATATCAGCTAGGTACTCTCTGTCAGTATAATCACAGTAATTCACTGAATCAATATAATCTTCAGTTAGTTTCGTGAACATATGATGGATATTTTAGAGTAGCTATTCCCATTAAAATTGATCGAGTAAGGTTTGATTTTGCTGCTTCAAGAAATTTGATCCAGGCTGTAACAGTGGTTTTTGTTTTCTGGAATTTTAACAACACAAATGCAATACTAATAATTTTGATATTTTCCCTGCTTTCTGTAATTAGCGAATATTTAATTTTCTTTCTCCTTTTGCAGATGTAGCTTGAGCAAGACAATATTTTTCAGGGATTTATGTTGTAACGATACATGGTATCGTTGCTTAATGACTATTTCAAAACACTGAAGCATCAATATCTGTACAGAGTGTTGTAACAAAAAAGGGACCGTTGATCTCCAGCGAAGTCGTACAAAGATATGAATAATACTTGGGAGAACTTCATAGTTGTGCGAACATGCAAGTATTGAAATAGACGCGGGTTATGATGTGGTTTGGTTGGAAGTACCTTAAATAATTTGCAAGATTTAATTTTTAATGTAGAACAGCAGAAATGGTGAATTCTCTTAATTTTAGTTAACATGTATTTTTAAATTATGTGATTGAAATTGATCTTTTATATATTTATTAGAAGATATTATATCGTATAGTAGCAGCACGCTGTGGTGATATTATTTTATATTTTTGCTTGCAGTTTACTTATACAGGAAACGCAAAAAAGTGTACTACCCGTGGTACAAGGTTTCGTAGTCATCGTAGATTGTCAGAACTGTGCTGGCAATGATATATGATCAGCAAGCACGAAACTGCTTCAAGCAGGGATTTCGTAAGTTTTCGGACACAGGTATTGCAACTTCAAATTCAGTGATGATTGGAAGCGTGTTTAGACATGGCCACATATAACAAAATTTTAAGTGGTAAGGAATATAGCAGAAGTTGATCCGTCTGCATTCTTGAGAGCGTACAATTTTATTGATAAAGGGTGGGGCTAAAAACGCCTCCATTTGTTGCTAAATTTAAAATTACAAAACAGTTACCAGAAAATATCTAAATTCTTTACTTTAAAGAGTTTTATGCTTGCTGATGATTTACACAAATATTATTTGAGAATATATAAGAAGTTATTCGTTTCTTTTAAAACGATTTTATGTTGTGACTGTCACGACATTATTAAGAATTCCATTTTAAAGCAAGACGAGTTCGGAACATAGCTAATCGCTTTAAAGTCGATTCAAATCTGATTATGCTCGAAAGTTTCTTTGGCACAGTAAAACTCAACAGATTGGAACAAAATCGTCTACATGGGTTTAACTAAGTATATTTTAGGTCATGCCGAGGGCCGAATTTTAAATTTTGATGTATGTACTGAGATATAACAATATATTTCTCAGGTTAAAGTTTTGATAATATTATGTCTATTGAGAAAAATTGTTTAAAAAAAAAACTCCAACTAATCAGAATTTACTATTTGTTTGGAGTACTGGTATAACTTATACAATTGTACAAGTTACTAGGCCGCGTTTTACATTAATTATTTAACATTTGATAATTTGGATTTAATATTTTGAGTATTTTACTAATTTCACGAAATAAACACCTCAGTTATAAACATGTAGCTAAATACCCCGCTTTGCTTCATTTTAGGGTCGCGAGCGACCTCCTACTATTAATTTGTATATTTTACAAGCATCATTCCTCGTGTAAGTGTTAAAAATAATTTGTACACTTTACAAGCATTTCTCGTGCAAGTGTTAATAATAATTTTATATATTTAAGAGAAACTGCATTTCTGCTGTTTAAATACCCATTTGAATGTAATTAAATTGTATTGAATACTGAAATACACGTATGTTGTTTTGAATTAAAAATCAAGCTTTCATGTATTTTACATCTATTTTCCACTAAGCAATTGTAATAATATGTAAGGTTTGTTATACAGAATAAGGCGTCCATTTATATACATAATACCCTGTATTAGTTTAAGACAGCACTTTAGCTTCAGTAATAAAATCTTGGAGAAATTTCAAAATTTTATTTGAACAGTTTGTAGGAGATTTTACTTGCTGAGAAATGAGGGCTTCAAATTTGCTCAAAAATATCAATGCTATCTCTAATAATCTATAACTTACTGAAATTATTTCATGTATAAATTTTATAACTTAACAAGTCCTACATTCATTTTGTATGTAGTTTGTCCTTCCAAAAGGAATTTTATGATGGATATTTATTTGCAGATTTCAGAGTTTAGACACCAAATTTGAGTCATGGATATTGTGGCATAGACATTGAAGTCAAGCCATATATAAATAGATTTTTGAGTAAATACCGAATAAAACAACTCTTTTAGGTCCTTGCTATGTAGTTTCAGTCTTTATATAATTATCTGATACAGGCGAATTAAACTTCAGGAAAATTTTAGTCATTTTGGGTCAGAAGAACAAACTAAAGTTAGGCAGATAGATCATAGCGAAGCTGGGGTTCATCCCCTTCTGTTCCGTGCCGTAGAGAAGGCCGAAAATGTAAATGTTTCAAAATTATTCACATTGATATTCACTTACATATTAAGAAGCCAAATATGTTTTAATTTTAAATATTTCTCTATTTTTAGTACCCCACTGACTGAGTTTAAGCCCGAACAGACGTTGACGACAATTAGCAGATCTTTTTGTAGTCGTACTCAAATGGGTTTGGCTAAATTTTCATAGCACTGCTTCAGGAGTGTACATGTTAGATTTTTACAAAAAGAAGTGTACACATTCAGATCGAATAAGGTGGAAAAAATATCCATCCTTTTAAAACCATTCAACAACGAAAAAATTTTGTTCCATGAGGCTTTGTCTCAGCAAATAAATCTCCAGTGTTTAAGGTTTCCAACCACAGCAATGCAAGGTTTTTAAAAAACATCATCAATGAAGAAAATACGGCGACATCATTCTTGACTATTATTACATCACGTATTCCAATCCCACGTTGGCACTCTTTTCACTGTCACATTGAAATTGCCACTGTTGCCACACGCAACCGGCGCACTGAGTATCGTGATTGCACAATGCTTGAACATGAGGCTGCAAATGGACGGAGCAGAGAGGCAGTACCAGAGCCTCACACTTTAACCAATTTTTCACTTGTCATGGCTCCTTAAAAGAAGAAAAAAAATCTATATATAAAACAGTAGAAACAGTTTTCACAATAATAAAACAAGGTTTGGTGATTGCAGATTTTACATTATGCACAAAGGTGCTAATTCCAGTACACTTTATGTATAATCGCATGACATACTTAGACCGAAACTAAATTTTTTGAGCAAATAAAATCCTTGTATTTATTCTTCTTGGGGGAAAAGGGAAGCAAATTATTTTTCCTTTTCTCAAAAATGAATCTTAATAAGAATTTCAAGAACTACAATAATATAACATATGGACAACACAAAGAAAGACACATTTTAGAATGAACCTGATACACATACAATTGCTAAATCTATATCTAAATGCCCGAAGAACGAAACTGGAAACGCAAAATGCTTGGAAATACATTATCTGTGATCAAGGGAAGGGAGGGGGGCTTTACATGATTTCGCCTGAGATATGATACTGTCAAATACAGAACCAAGAATAAAATATAAAATATTCAGAACGAAAACTGATGATAAATAAAATGCTTAAAGTGAATTATTCTTTAACGAAGTGCTTTCAAAAACGGTAAAATGCAACAGTACCAGCATGAGTAATTAAATATAAGTAAAAGAAGAAACATTTTTAAAACCCAAAAGAAATTGGCTGGACATGATAAAAATATATTAAATAATCGTACTAGAGACATTTAGTTGTAGTGACATATTATTAATCATATTGTTGAAATGTGACTTTATATGCAAAGCTTCAAAAATATCTAAATCAAATAATTCAAAAAAACTAAATCAAAAACTCACTTATACATTTATTTTAATAGCCGGGCATTTGATTAACTAATCATTCGCCCATTGTAGTGATCAGACAGTGAAGCATTGTGTCGTCACATGACTTGCCGTAGCGCTCCACGGGGTGCGGTTCATATTACACACTAAACGGGAATTTATTCGAACTTAAACCCGGCAGTCGAAAGAGCACGATAACTCGCTTGTTTTAACTCTTAGCTATTGGGCAGACGCAGTTTTAAATGTTGACGACAACAATTACTGTTTCATTTTTTTTATTTCATTCTGTGACCTTTTCCCGTATTTTAATATCCTTCGTTTTACTTCTCTTTCGTAACAATAAGTGGCCTTACAACTTCTGTAATTCATACTTTTTTTTTCATTTGACGATCTTAGTTTATTAGAGCACAACAAAGAAACCTACAATGTTTTCATAGCAATTGCCTGTTTTTGCTTTTACATTTAACAAATTTTTATTTCATATTTTCCTAAATTTTTTCTGGTACATATATGTTTTTTTTTCAAAATGAAGCACTGAAATGTGCACAGTAGTTATCATTGGCATGTTCATACAATGCTATCCGATTTTCTTCGAACGCCTGTCATAAAATATCATTTTAGAATAATTTTGAAATACATCATATGTGAAATAGATTTATAGGGGATTCTTAAGTAACGTCACGATGCTAATAGATAGCTGAATAGGATTTCAAATATAGTAGAACACCGGTTATCCGAACTTAGCTTAAGCAAAGACTCATGGATTTTTTTCTTGGGTTTCTAGACCTTTCGTTGTTTTCATAACGTGCTATACAGAAGGTCATCATCCATAGGCGCTAATCAAAACTCATTAACAATGGAGAGCAACACTAGTACTTTGTATTTCTCTGACAGCATTACTTTCACTATCCCAGTACAGTATATAGCAATATACAGCAGTTTGGTAGTGATTAATTTTTTTTGGGATAAATGTAGCTTTTTTGTATATTTACATTGAAAATTAAATGTATGGATAATATGAAATTTCGCTTATGAAATTTCGGTTCGTCCGCATTGCTGAGAGTAATCGGCACTCTACCGAAATTATGAAATTGAATTACCTTCAAACATCCACATATGCTGTGCCTGCTGTAACTTTGTTAAAGGCCACTGCTGTTGGATCATCAGCCAATGCGGAAAACAGGTCTGTATCGTAAACACTGGACCCATGGTAGCCTGAAACTTTTCCCTTTTCCAAAAGTTCCCTAATTTCTTCGGGACTCCAGGTCCTGGAACCTTTGAATCCGGCGCGAAGAAGTTCGGCTTCCCTTTTCCAAGCGTCCTCCGCAGCTTTCCTTCTGGCGTGCCTAATGAGTCGTTTTCTTTCGTCTTCTGAACTTCCTGTGAAACAAACAATTATACTCAGAAGGTGAAACATGGCCGGCATGGCACAAATATGAATATTTCAAACTTAGAAATCATTATTGAAAAAAGAAACTGATGTGAGCAACACATAACTTTTGCTACACACTCAAATTCATTTTCTCCTTATTTCTTAATTAATTCCTTAAATTGAGTTTATTTGCGCAAAATAACGCTTTGTACTTTTAATTCAATTTGTTTTTTTTATTTAGTAACTGGACATTTTTCAAAGTCGGTGTAATAAAAAATAAATAAATAAATAAAACTAAATCATCTCGAGAACGGTTAGTCCTAGAGTACTGGGGTTTGTCCAATTATTTTCCTCGCCAAAAATCTCTCTATATTAAAGAAATGTAGCTGCCGCTGCCGCTGCTTGACAGATTTCTCGTTTCTCGAGATTCTTTGCTTCGTACCGCAAAAACTATTGGATACAAAAATATGAAATTTAGTACTCTTGTAGAAAACGCTTTGGGAAATACGCTGAAATAAACAGTTTTTGATATATATTGCAGTTTATGAAATATTCAATGTCAAAGTCAAAGACAAAATACTTAAGGTGCGAGTTCGCGTGCTGGATAGACTAACAATAGCGAGACCACGAATATTTGCAGTCAGGTACCTACATGGGGGAATTTTTGCAGGACGGAGCCTTTTTTTTTAATTTCGATGTAGGTTTTGAGATATTTTACTTTTTATGCTCTTCTAAAGTAAACTTTTTTTTTCATATCGGCACGTCTAGCGATTTCTCTGTCTCTTACCGTAAAAACTATAGCATACAAAAATATGAAATTTGGTACATTTATAGCGAAATATTAGGATAACACGGTGAAACAAACTGTTTATCGATTTAAACTTTAGTTTGGCAATTTGGTACGATTCGGAAAAAAATAACCTGCCTTTTTTTGCGAAATGGCCCGCAAAAATTGTCAAAATCAGAACTAAAAAAACTACGCATGCTCAAATATATACATTAAATGCGTGTTTCATACGTAATTTTTAATGATGAAAAGAATAAGTCCAACCCTATTACATTAGGACCAGCCGTTCTCGAGATATTTTAGTTTTTTTGTTTTTTCTCTACACCACCTTTGAAAATATATCCAGTTATCAAATGAGAATGAAAATTGAATTGAAAGTGAATTAAATTTAATTAAAATAAAGATAACGTGGATATCTGCAGTTAAAGTCATGTGCTGCACACATCAGATTTTTACATTTATAGTAATGCTCTGATTTCAGCTGGATATCGCATAGTTATTCTCATCAAAAAAAAATTCTTAATGATATCCGTAAAATGCATCTATGATATTTTACTGATTGCAAAACATTATGTATCTACCTTTTCTCATTTCCCACAATACATTGCATATTTCTAAATAGATCCCCGTATCACGCATTATGGTTATTAAAGATATTGTTTAGGTATTCAAGCACACAATCGACCTAGTTAATATATTTATATCAAATATATATTACTCACAGTTCGCAATTAAATAGTTAAGCCAGAAAAGTTATTTATTATATGAAGTAAAGTTAGTTGAGATTTTAGCATTGGAACTCACGGTATTTGATTTTTTTTAAAGATTAGAAAATGTGTCCGGTGTGTGTTGTACGAAATTTAAAATGAGCGGTTGTGGCGTGGCCATGTGTGCATCCACGCAATAGTTTCTTTTATTTCATTTTTGTTTTCAGAGAGCGTATTGTTGAAACGTTATTTGGTTTCCAGAAATTTGCTGTGAGTTCCTGTGTAGTATTTATCAGTTTGCATATTTTAAATTTGTATTTTAAATCCCGGGCAACGCCCAGCGCATTTTCTATGCCTATATAAATATTTCACTGCTTGCTGAAAATCACCTATGTTCCGTATTTAAAGTATAATGTAACATCTGGTGGCACCAGATGGCGCCATCAGCAACCGCGCAATAGAAGAGTAAATCTGCCATTCACTGCAGAAATTTGCCATGAATGGAACGCTTTTTCGCTTCAAATAACCAGAAAACAATATTTAAAAATTCTCTCCGAGGTGTATCGTTCTGGGTCCTGAAGTACATATCTACCAAATTTCATAGTCGATCGACGTTAAGATTTTTTGCTACAGACGACACAGACAGACCTTTATTATTATGTATAATTAAATGTATGTGAAACTCTAATGAAACTCTGTGTCCATGTATATTATTTGGTAGCGATTCATGAATTAAAATTAGAAGTTTAAAAAAAAATATACGTTTTCACTTCCACTGTGAAGATATTATACAGTTGAAAAGAACCTCACCTAAAGCAATAATGTGTTTATAGATTTTGCTTCTTTGCCTATAATGTTATGTAAATCTACGATTTTCAATTCACACATGTTCATTGAATGTTTTTTTATAGCTGTATGGACACATTTTGTTCAGATTTATTATTTTTCACAATTATTCAACTTATTTGAATATTTGAAAATGTAAGTTGTAATGAAGTATTTACAAACTATCTATGGTATGATCATATTATTATGATGTTTAATGGATATACTTTTCAATGTAATATACTGTCGTCATAATTTATTGGCACAAATTGTTGTAACGATATACATTTAATGAAGAATGTTTAAATTTAAAAAAAATATATATAATTTTTTTTCTTAATATTTTCTGTAATTAAAAAAAAATCGTCGATCACTTGTGTAAAAATGCACAAATATTTAAATAATGAATTAGTTTGGAAATTAAATCAGCTCATTATTATCTACTAACTTTAATTTAGAAACTTTGCTCTAATGATTTTCCCTACTGCACAGTGTAATGCATAGCAAGAATACTGAAGAAATTGAAATTTTCGACGGAAGAGCAAGTTTCAAATTGTATAGAAAATGTATCGTGACTGGGTTAAATACGAGTTTTCAACGGAAGATCGCATTTAAAGCATCTCTGAAAGCAAATCGAACATTTTTGTAGTAATGTGTTTGTGGATGCGTTATATCACGAACGAATAGATTGTTTTGAACGTAATTCGGTACGATTACTACTTTCTGTGAATACTGGAACCCTATTGATTTTAAACGCGAACGAACGTTCGGAAAACTTCTAAATTTTCAAATGATCGTTTAAAAAAATCGAACATTCAATAATGTTAAATAAATAATCATATTGTACGCATTTTTTATTCTAAGCTTGTAACATTCTCGAGATATTGCACTTTTTCAAATAAATGTATCTAAAAATTACATAAAAATGAATAACAGAATAATTAAATATGGCCATTTGACGAATATATCGCCAAATTGGCAAACATGGTGATACATTTCTAAAAGTTACGCCAAACTGATGAATTAATAATTAACATATTTTAATATAATGAAGTATGTTGATAAGCAATTATATTTGTGCGAAACATAAGTTAATTTGGTATATCGAAATAATTTTGCAAGTTGTCATCCAGAAAAAGCCAAATGTCAGTATATTTTTCAGCAGAGAAAAACATTGTGCAGTGGTTTTGGTTTATCATTATTTCATATTGAAAGAAATAAAGCACTTGCATTATGTAAGGGAAGTCATGTACTGCCCACATTAGATTTTTTTTTTTGTAATACTAGAGTACTATAAGCTGAACTGTATGTAAATCGGGTAAAAAAGAAACAATCAAACGCTTGTACTTTATAGCAAAATTTCAGTACATTATAATATAAGCAGATGTTTATCTTACCACCATAACGTATATTTAGAAGTAGCGCTGGACTTCTCAACCTCAAGTCAACGTGCGTATCTCCAGCATGCATTGTCACATTAAACATTGTCCCTAATCTTTGCAGCTGGTCCCAGTCCTCTGTGATCCGCTTCTGATCAGTCTGCACAAGAAAGAAAGAGTCTTGGCCATTGAGGGAAAATCGAACATCTACGTGGGCGGTATCGTTTAAAACTTCAGTCATAACGTCCCTCAAAATGGGACTTGCATCACTTAGCACATGCACAATTGCTCGTCCTTTGTCTGTAGACATCAGAAGACCGTCGCCGAGGACTGATGGCAAATTTGCAAACTCAGCTTGTAAGTCTGAGAAATACCTAAAATATGAATTACAATGTTTATTATAAAATTCAAGTAAATTAAAAATCATTCATCTGCAGGTAATTAGTTGTAATTTTAAAAGTAATTAAAAAAGTCCAGACTTTTACAGCAGATAGAGGACAATTTCTCATTTCGGATATGTTTGCTATGCAAAATATGTTATTTCCATGATAATGGGTTTTAATTAAAATGCAATTTAAATATGTAAAATGTTTCAGGGAATTTTGCTTCCTTGCAATGAGAGTACACTCTCTCAATCATTCGTACCGCGTGAACCGTTTTTTATCACATAAAAGTAGTTTTGGATGAATTTGACGACATTTTCATAGTCTAGGTGCCAAATTTGGCGATATATCCCAAACAGGGCAACTTTTGTCTGTTTTTCAAATTCTCTGGAACTTCCTAGAAATATCCACTTGTTTCGAAGATAAACGCTATCTGTTTAGAATTTGCTATGGGCAGTGTATTGTTCATTGTTATGCTTATTGTGGCTTTCAAATAAAATAGTTAGTTATCCAGAGATACGAACTGAATTTTTGAGAACACCAAAGATTTGAGAGGAACTTCGTAACAATGCTGTTTGAGCAATAATTTTTCCTTCAAAATTCATCCAATTCCGGAAATCAATAAGTAACAAATTGTCTTCCTATAAGGAATCACTCTCAAAATTGGAACTAAGAATAGTTGAATGATTTTTTAAATAATTAAAATCAGGTGAGTTTGCCAAAAGAAAATATTAAGAAATACATATAATCGAACGTTCAAGAGATACCAAAGGTGGATTTACCGATATGTAACAGGTACTAGGTGTCCAGGTCACATAGAGGCAAAGTATACTTTTCCCTATGAAACATAATATGAACGACTTGAAATTCATTGTTACTTCAGTGCCCAAGGAAATTAAGGGGACTCAGTACCCTTCATTTGGCGAAAAATGACGAAAATACCGATTTTCATATTTTTTGCTTAAAATATACCTTGACATCCGTAGTATATCCTGACAAAGTTTCGTGAAGATCCGAGAACTATAAATATATCAAAAAGGCTTTTGACTGCAACTACGTCCCTTGAAATACCACGCCTACTTCTCTGTTTACGCTCTGTTTACATCGCATCTGCAACTGAATACTCCCTGTTTTACAAAATATTTCTACCAGGAAGAAGATGAAAGTGCTTAATCGTAATTTTAATTGATCAAGAAACGTTGTTTACATTTTCCGATCTGCTTTCTTTCGTTAATATCGTGCATAAACTGTGGAACTCAAAATGCAAACGAAATCTTGCACAGTGTGACGTGGGCAAAATGTCCTAAAGAAACATTTGTACATAAAAAACGTGTAAAACTCTGTGTAATTGAAGCTGTGTGTGAATATAATAAAGATACACTGCGCTGCATAAAAGAAGTACAGAATGCCTTAGGTATACCTTTAGGAAAGTGCTCCATGAATCTCGGTGTTGCGCTCGATTTTCGAAAAAAAAATGTTTCGACAAAAACGACGAAGTGCAAAATATCAACTTGCACGTAAACTGGTTAAAAAAGCAATTTTAAAAAGAGACATATTAGTTAAAAAGAAGAAAGGTGTAACATACAGTGCAGGGTATTTTTAAAAGAAAGTTAAGAAATAATGGTAGTTATGTAGAAATTATATGCATAAGGTTACGAAATATTGTGTGTTTTTATGATATGAATATATTTTCAAATCTTGTATTTCTTTTATAATATAAATATCATCATATTTATAGTTGAGCTATATCTTAATGAAATGAGTCAAATGTATTTCATGGTGTAAAAATAATAATGAATTTGGTAAAATCAATTTTTATTTATATTTTTTCTCGATTTTCTTTTCAATGTGTGACAACTAAGGTTTCGGCTAATGGTCACTTATATAAAATAAATATAGTTAAATTCAATGAAACAGCTACAGTTTTAAAGGTAAGTGTATAGTAAATAATTTAAAATAACATTTAAAGTAATTTAAAATGGATTTAGAATAATTTTTCAAAGTTAAAACCTTTAAAGTGCTTTTTCTCAGTTCGTGTTTTTTCAATATATCAATATGTTCAAAATGCTAAAACTTAAATATATATTTCTCAATTGACTTGATTTTTTTTCTGGATGTTCATTATAGTGCATTTTATGAAACTAAGGATCGGATTTGCAATGAAATGAAAAGTTTTTTTTTTAAAAATAGATATGTACAAAAAACTCAATTTTTTGTTGAATTTTTACATATGTATCAATATTTTTTTTTTTTCTCCCGAACTAATTAACTTTTCAAAAATCCGATCCTTAAAGTTATAGAAGACACTTCAAAGAACCATATAAAAAAAAGGGTTGTAAAAAGTTAGAAATTTTAGGAGAAGATAGGTTTTAAAAATTATTTAATTTTTTTTTAAAAAATTAAATTTTTCAAATTGTATCAGTAGAATTGTCTTTTTTCTTGATAAAATAATTTTCCTTAATAAAATAATTTTATAATATGCAAAAAGAGTATTGTAAAGTGCTTAAACAAAAAAAATTGTTCAAAGTGTACCGAGTCCCCTTAACCCGCTTCTGAATAACTCTATATCTTTAGCAGCTTATTGGGTGTAAACATCCGTAGATTGCCACGCTTTTATCAAACATTACAGGGTTTATTACAAATGTGAAGAAAACTATCCCTTTCTATTTTCTATACATTACAGTTATACAAAACACTAAACGGACTACGTGAATTGCTTACGCATTTACTTGAACTCTCACAATCAAAAACCTGTATATTCGAATTTTAAATATTTATATACTAGTGTAGATACAGCACAATATTTTTAATTGAACAAGAGCATATGGAATCCTTTGGAGATCAACTTAGTATCTTAGTGTTTACCGCATATCATATAATATGATTTTAAGGAAGTTTGAATTTACAATAATGGATCAATGAAAGCAACTACAGAAATATAATTTAGTGATATTTCTGCAATAGATTGGTAGCTGTCATTATATTATTGTTTTCTAAATTTAATAAGAACATGTGGAACAGTTTGTGTTCAATTTAGTATCTTGGTGTTCACAGCATATCCTATAACTTAATTTTAAGGTAGTTAGAGTTTACAGAAACGGATCAATAAAATCGACTGCAGAAATATCTATTTGTGTTAATTTTGCAGTAGATTGATTGATGGCTGTCATTATATTGATTTCTACATTGCACAAGAGCATATGAAACCGTTTAGTGGTCAACTTGGTATCTCAGTGTTTACAGCATATCGTATGATTTATTTTTAAGGTAGTGTGAATTTTCAGTAATGGATCAGCGAAAGCAACTACAGAAATATCTATACGTGATATTTCTGCAGTATATTGGTAGCTGTTATTATATTATTGTTTCAAAATAATGTATCACGCTCGGTAATGTATTCCAGGTCTGAGACAGATTTTACAATACTCACTTATTATCAGATAGTGGCGATGCACTAAGTCTTGCGAAATTTCTGGTAACTACTTCTGCTGTGCAACTTAATCCAGATATCACTGGAAGGCTTTGACGTATGGATGCTTGCGATGGCATAAGTTTCTTCTCGGAAAATGGATTTCGAAGATAATGATCCATGCTGTAGCCGAATGTAGAAAGCCAATTAGGAAGACCTGAAATTAAACAATGAGTATATATATATATTGCGTAATATCAAAGGCCAATTTGCGAATGTTTGTAATGTTGCCACAAAATTTTTCGATTTCGATGTCAATATATATTTTAGGACATCATGGACACATTTTGACTATTTTTAGAGTGATGTCCGTCTGTTTGTCTGTCTATTTATCTGTGGTTGATTTCTTGTGTAAGCGATAGCTGATACAAATGTTACGGGATTTTCACGAAACTTTATATTCGGCTTTGTTAATGAAGAATCTAGAACTAGATAGAATGTTTTAAAATTCTAGTAAAAACTTCTAAATCTTGTATTTTCTTAACATGTCGGGATAGGACACAATTCAACATATGTATGCATAAACGGGGTTCTTTACGGCTCAATATTCACGAACTTTAATAGTTTCAATATTTGTGGTAAAAATAGAAGCAACACAATGATCGTGTCCGTGACGTTATTATCTCCCTCCGGACGGAAGATGAGTATATTATCAACTCTAGGTATCAATCGAAAGATATTTTTAAGTCATTTAAAATGAAGGGTAATATGCTTTAAATGTGATCATTCGGAACAAAGAAACAGATTTTCCAAAACTTTTCTTATACAATTTGGAAAAAGAAAGCCACAAGCTACTTAAAAATAGTATATAGTATGAAAAATTAATAATGGTCAAGCTCTTTACGAGTGTGGCGAATAAATCGTTGGTTCAGCATAAGTAGTTGCATAGCAACATCAGTTAGCATAACAGCATCATTGGTTTGACATAAACAGTTGCTCTTTTTTGCTCTTAAAAGTAATTATAAATTGATTGAAAGTAAAAATTAAATTTTATATGCTATTTTCAAAATATCTGTTTTAAGTTAAAATTTTCTGAACGTATTTATAATATTGAAATAATTCTATATTCCAAAATTTGAACAATTATCTTTAAATTCCATGAAAATAAAAAATCACAAATAAAACAGCACTCAAGGGGCTAGACGAAATGTCTGAGGCATCATTTGCAGAATTGACACTTGCAAAAGTGTTCGCATTCGGGCAGATTCGTCTGCTCGATAAATGGATTGGAAATGGCATAAATTTGACAGATTTGGGACTTTATGTAACCTTAAACCGAATATCGTCGCAATACGAAGTCCCCCGATTTTTTGCTACTGACAGTACAAATATATTATTTTACTATATGTAAAATAATCATATAATAGCTATGTAAGTATTCATTTGAAAACCTCCCAATACACAATATTCACAATTTTGGTTTCAGGCTCATGAATATATATGTTAATATATATATATATATATATATATAATAACACATACACACACATACATATATATATATACACTGGCGGAAAATAAAGTCCTAACACCAAGAAAGAGTTGCGTTATATAAACGAAATTTGAGAGGAGCGTATTTGCACATATGAAAGATGACGCCTATTCAAATTTCGCTCTAGACGAATAAGAGTGGTGCTAGTATTGGCACTATAATCATGCAAATCAAGTTTGCTTTAATCCGCGATGTAAACTTCGTGAGCGTAATTTATCGCCCGGATTGGACGTTGGGAGTTTGGTTTGAGTCAAGAATGCCTTTAAGGAGACGAAGAAGACTGTATCAGTAGCTTAGTGAGTTTGAACGAGACCGTATAATAGAGCTACGAGAAGGTTGATTTTCTTTCCGTGATACGGCAGAAAGATTTGGCAGCCTTGGCACTGTGCATGATTGTTGGCAACAGTGGTCACTGGAAGGCTGTCTCAAGAAGACAGGGGTCCGGCCGCACACGGGCCACTACTGAGAGGGAAGACTGCCGTATTCGCCGTATGGCGGTGGCGGATCGTACTGCATCTGCAGCAACAATTAGAGCTTCTGTTGGCCCCAGAATGACACAAGGAACTGTAAGATATTGATTACTTGAGGGACAGATCCGAGCCAGACGGTCTGTAGCGTTCATACCACAAACTCCGAATCACTAGTGCCATCTGCGATGCCAGTGTTGTCAAGCTAGAGCTCATTGGAGGGCGGAGTGGAGATCTGTTGTATTCTCAGATGATAGCCGTTTCTATCTTGGTGCCAGTGATGGTCGTATGTTGGTAAGAAGGGGGCCAGGTGAGCGCTTGGAGCCAAGCTGTCTGCGGCGTAGACAGACTGGACTTACACCAGGATTTATGGTCTGGGGAGCCATTTCTTATGACAGCAGGAGCACTCTCATCGTTATATCAAGCACCTTGACAGCAAATTTGTACATCAGACTGGTGATTGAACAGGATCTGCTGCCATTAATGATCAGTATTCAAGATGGTGTTTTCGAACAGTATAACGTTCGTCCTCATACCGCTGCTGTCACCCAACGTGCTCTACAGAGTGTTGACATGTTGCCTTGGTCTGCGAGATCACCAGATCTTTCTCCTATCGAGCACATATGGGACATTATTGGAAAACAAATCCAGCGTCATCCACAACCAGCATTAACCGTTGCTGATTTGACTGACTAAGTGCAACAGGCATGGTACTCCATCTCACAAAATGACATACGGCACCTGTACGACACAATGCATGCACTTTTGCATGCTTGCATTCAAAATCGTGGCGACTACAGCGGTTATTAAAGTGCCACCATTTCACACTTGAAATGGCTCTTCTCGCGCATACTTTAACCAGTGACCTTGAAACTTTAATCAAATAAATATGTTAACTACACAATTGATTTGCTTAAATTTCATTCCTCTACACTAATTTCTTCTTGGTGTTGGGATTTTATTTTCCTCCAGTGTATATACACTAAGTGACAGTCAAAATGAGGCACCAAAACGGAGTGGGCAGAAAGTGATGAAAATCAGCAAACAGCGAGAAACAGCTACTAACAATAAGTGATGTTTATTGTAATATGATACACCTATATACTGAGCGATTATACCGTCTGATCAGTACGATGAGGGACCACCGCCGGTAGCAATACAGGGGGCAACACGTCTAGGTACAGAGTCAATGGCCATGCGGATGGTGTCCTGAGAGATGGCTGTCCATTCCCTGTAAACCACTTGCTAGAGTTCGTTTCCTAAAGGCGGAGGTGGCAGCTCATGCAAGAGACGTTAAATCACGTCCCAGACGTGTTCGATTAGTGAGAGATCAGGGGAGACTGGTGGCCAGTGAAGCACCTAGGTACCATGCATGGCATGTTAGCTGATGCGTGCCGTGTGTGGTTGGGCGTTATCCTGCTGGTAAATGGCATTAGGCACCCCCTGAAGAAGGGTAGTGTCACCGCCCGCAACACATCTTCCACGTAGCGTGGTTACCGTCATAGTGCCCTCAATACGGATAACAGGTGACCTGCTATCGTAGGTGATGGCGCTCCAAACCATGATGTCGCGGTGTGGCGTTCCACAGATGCGGCCGGTCCACAGATGCGGATCCGTCACCACTTAGACGCCAGACTCATACACGGCGATTGTCATTGCAAAAACAGAAGCGTCACTCGTGTGACAATACGACCCTGTGCCATTTCGCCGTCCACGTGGCTCTACCCCGACATCATTGCAAATGGAGGTGTCTGTGCTGCTGGGTCAATGGCAGTCTTCTTAACGGGCGCCATGAGTGTAGGTCGGATGAGTGAGTGTCGACGGATAATGGTCCTGGTCGATATGGGAGCATCAAGGTTGCTCCCATATAGACACTCTTTTTGCATATGTTGCAAAAGGGCGACAGAAGTGGCCTGCTGGGTCGGCAACGCTTGACGGCGGATTCTTCGGTCCACCCCTGCTGACGTCGATCTGGTCATACCGGCACCCCTCAAACGTGCCATATTCCCTTATTCCAACCATCTGCGCCACCGTGGACGAGTGTAGGTGGCTGTCAGTTGAGATTTGACGTATGAACCAACCTGTCCTTCTGATTCAGATCATCATACCCGTCGTGAAATTGTCTGTCTTCTGGAACTGCCTCAGTTAGCGACGGCCTAGCAGTATCTGCTACTGCACGTTTCCTCTGAGACAAAAACAATTGCAAAATGATTTCCCTGGTAGACAGAGCAACGCGACTGTTGCCAATTCTGCAGGTTTCTTCCCATATATCTCACTCAACGTGCGCGGAACATCTGCGCATTTCGCATCATCTACATAACTCTGTGAGTTGCGTCTATCCTGTAATTTGAATATTCTTCTGCCCACTCCTTGGTGCCTAATTTTCACTGTCACGTAGTGTAAATAAATGTGTGAGCATTTGTATATTTTTTCTTTCCTTATAATACATGGTAATTTATACTGAAAGTATTGGTATCGTGTCGAAAACTGCAATTTGAGTTTTTCGACACACGTTTCTACGCTTTTCGAGCACTTCCAGTACAAAAAAAAACTATTTTTTGTGTAACGTCTATATGTGTTTATGTGTCTGTCTATGTATCACTCTAACTAAAAAACTAATTGACCAAACTTCCCAATATTAGGTAGATAATCCTCATGTGGGTTTCCCTGGTGCTAATAAGATTTTGGTACGTTTCCGAAAAAAAAAATAACCTGCATTTTTTTTTTTTTTTTGAGAAATGTCTTGCAAAAATGTATTTTTCCTCTCTAGCTGAAAAATTAATTGACCAAATTTCACAAAATGTAATACATAAGCAGTGTTTCCTTCAGGCATACCTCCGGGGGGGGGGAATCCCCTCTGAGACGAGTATTTGCCACCCCCGGGAGACATTTATGTTAACCTAGTTTCTATTTATGTGAAACAGCATTTTTATATATATTTATATAGTGTAGATAGGGAACTTGCTTCCATGAAATTTTATTCGCCCCCCTCCCCCGCGGCAAAAAAAAATGTTTTGAAAGAAACACTGTACATAAGTCATCTGTAGGATACTCTGGTGCTGATTAGATTTTGGTATGATTAGGAAAGCAAGAACATGCCTATTTTAGCAAAATTTCCTGCAAATATTGACAAAATCAACTACGCATGCTAAAATGTATCAATTAAACGCTTTTAACTTTCCTTATATACATAATATATAAGCAAAGTATTGTGAAGGGGTCGAAAATTTGAATTCGAGTTTTCGACGGGAGAACACGTTTCAAGCATCCCTTATCACGAATCGAACATTTTTCAAGTGATGTCTGTGTGTGTGTGTGTGTGCGTGTGTGTGTGTCAGTGAGTCTGTGGAGACGATAACTGACGAACGAATGGACCGATTCGAACGAAAGTTGGTACAAGAATCACAATCCATAAACACTGGAAGCCTATTGTTTTTAAACGTAATTGAATGTTCCGAACCTCCCTAAATTTTCTGGTGAAATTTTAAAAAAATCGTCAAAAAATCAAAACAGCTTATAAAGTTACGCAAATAGACATTTCTTATGTAATTTTTCATTAGAAAACGATTAACATAAATTTTAGAACGCTAACATGAACCGTTCTCGATTTATTGTATATTTTCAAAAAAAATTATCAAAAAATCATATAAAATAAAAAAATATATATTTCCTATTGAGAAACATGTTCATTTTTCATATGTAATACCATGCGATAAATTTGATGACATCATTCTCGTGGATCTAGATCGTTCCATCATGAGAAAAGGTACTTCGAGTAATACTTTTGTATTTGAACGCCAATAGTCATTTATCTGCTATAAGAATAACTTATTTCTCCGTTTGTAAAGCTTGGCGAGATTTTGGCGACGAATTTAGCGGAATATCGCCAACTTGGCGACTTTTTGAAATGTTGTCAACTTAACGAAAATCTCGCCAAATGAATTAAAATGATGCTAAATCAATGAAAATGACGACTCATTGTCAAAAATTCAATATCTTGGAAATAATATAAGTATCTACTATAAGAAAAAAAAATGTTTTTTACTGTAAAAGTAGTAAATTCGTTGTATTATATAAGGAAAGTCATGTGTTGCCCATATCAGATTTTTTATATAGTCTTTCGTGTTTTGGCCAAGTCGCCTTTAAAAATACGCCCAGTTCGCAAATGATAACGAAAATTGAAATAAAACTGCAAATTTAGGGTAATTTGAAATAGTTGACTTTTTATTTTGTGCAATTGAACTCAATTTAATGCATTATAAAGGAAACAAAGGGAAAATGAATTTGAGTCTGTAGGGAAAGTCATGTTTTGATGACATTAGATTTTTTTCCATTTCAATGATATAAATTCACTCACCCATCATAAGGTCACCATCCACGGAGCTTGGACTGATTGGATCATTATTTTTGAATCTGTACATATGAATACTATATGGGGCGTGGAGCACTCTAGACACATCCTCCCACCTGGGCGTTAACCATTGCGCAACTTCCGGTTGGTAGACACGCCCATCGAAGAACAATAAACGGGTGAATGGGTCTCTAATACTTCCCCAAAAGTCTAAATATAGAAGAAACTTGGGGTTTGAATCCGATATAATTTCGCCAAACGGAGACCTGAAAATAGAAGTAATTTAAATATAAATATCTGTCTGAGCCAATATTTTACAAAAATATGATGTAATCTTTGGATATATTTGCAAAGTTTTCAATCTTACCGTGACAAAATATTAATTATCCATTTTTCTTAACATTCAAATATAACATTTTGATGTTATCCATACCATATATGTTTTGAAACATCAATTCAAAAATTTAAGATTTATAACTTACGAGTTGAATCTTTAATATTTACATTTGTTTTTCTATATTTCAATGTAGGATGCTAAATATAAAAATGCTTATGAATAAAAATACGAAGTAAAAGTACTTCTTCTTTTTCAGTCCAAAACCTCTGACCTACCGGAAAATATAAAATATCTGTTTGGACGGCCGGTAAGTACCGCTCAATTTAGACTGGAACTCAGTGAAGGCGCATGTAGAGGGACCGTACCCTCCTTCCTCTACCATCAACCTCTCGGGAGGACTTACATACCAATATATTTAACTTTCCCGTAGGCTGGGTGAACAAGGGGACACTTTGTGCAAACCGGAAATCGGACTCGGGTCATCCGACTGCAATTTCCGAGCGCTAACCACTGGGCTGTCCTACCCATGAAATAACAGCACTTGTAAGGACAATACAAAATACGATCGTTACTTAATTTTAAGCTTTTTAAGTTTTATTTCTTTCTTTAGCCGCTTACGTTCATTGACCGCTAACAAACTTCAGCCATAGCGCCAATTTTAGACCAAAATTGACGTTTCAATTTTTGTTTCGAAATGCATTCTTTTCAAACGGGAACCGATGGCATTTCAAAAAAATGTTGTATCCTAAAAAAATCAGAATGCTTGACTATATGAATTTTTAGTACTTCATTTGTACTAAGCTGTACATTTTAAGAACAAGCCCTAATTATAAGGAAAACGGACTCAGACAGTGGATAACATTTTTACTTGTTTATATTACTTTGGGTTAAAACTGCTCTTTTATCTTTTTTCACAGTTTTATGGCCAGGCCCAAGTCTACACCGCCATATAATCTGCTGTCATAAGCAAAAATTAAACCATTTTAAAAGAAAATACCTTATTTCACTTTACAGATATTATCTATCAAACAAATACACGTAAATTTACAACAAACTATATTGTTGTTGTTCTGCCACTATTAAATAGTTTCAATTATATTTAATTAAAAACAAAATGTTACAGAAGAAAATCTCACCTCATTATCCTTTTCAAAACTTTGCCTTCGGAGTCAAAAACCATCAATGGTGAACCCAAGTGATCGCTAGCTATGAAGTACTTATTAGGTGAAGTGTCTTCCATATACATCAAATGCCCATTCGTATCGTAGAACAGCGATATGGTAATCCTTAAATTTGGCATATGCACATGTGTCACCTTCAGTGGATCTTTCGGATTGGCATATAGAAACTGAGTTACATTCTGTTCACCATTGCTCAATGCTGTCAGTCTGTTAAGAGCATCGTACGTGTAAATTACGTCGTATAATCCTGTTTGAACAGCATTGATGAGTTGAGCTTTTGCATTGAATGTCAGTTTTTCGGACCCTCTTGCCACAATGAATCCCCTGGAGTCGACGGTGTATGGTATATTATCGTCAAACCCAATAAGTCTGTCTCCACCGTCGTATCGTAACGTGATTTGACGATCACCGTTCCAGTATGAATTCATATTTCCGTTGACATCGTATAAGTACCTGAAATAAATATTTCATTTTGTTTAAATTAGATCGAAAATGAAGTAATCATATATACATGTAAACAAAAAACGAAGTAATTAATATATTGTTCTACGCCGACGCTGTGGCTGAACGGTCAAGGCGAGCGTTTCCAAGCGATCGTTCGGCCGCCGCGTTGTGGGTTCGAGTCCCACGTAAGGCATGAATGCTGTGCTGTTGGGCGCAGTGTGTTCTGCCCCCCCTCTGGTGCGCCTGGGGCAACATCCCAGGACGGCTAAATGGTTCACGTTTCTGGCCGATGTATCGGCGAATGATGAAAGTCATGTGCCTGGCCATTTGATAAATATATATATATATTGTTCGACTTCATTTCGTTTGTGATTTTTATATACCCTAGCATGTTTGCATACACTAAGCAAAATGACCTTAATTAGACTACAGTTTATTTTGAAGAAATTGAAGATAAGTGTTTGCTAGTGGAATGTGTATTGGTAGACACGGTGTAAATTAAATGTGTAGTTTGTCGTAAAGGTTTGCATATAATTTGACTTGCTTTTGATATATTTCAAAAGCTTTATAAAGTTTCTGATAATGTTCTCCCCCAGGCTTAATTCAACAAATAAATACCTGGCCGTCAATGTGTCCTATGATGCCCTTGCTAAGAACAGCATAGGATAGTGAAATTCTCTATTTTAGAATTTAGGGAAACAACTTAAAATCCCAATTAACAAATCTGTCCTCTTCTACTTTATACTCTGCAGAGGGCCAGACAGTTAATGTCATGTTATTTTTTCTGTAACATTTATTTATTATTTCTTACTCCTTATTTATTAGCCTGTATATACAAGCAAATTAGTCTTCGTGGAAAATTATCGGTTTGGTTCAAAATAGAGAAGTTCTTTGATCAGTTGGTTTGGAATTCTACATGATACCGTCTTACGGGATATTTAAAATGCCTTTGACGCAAGATAAAAACTCTATATCGATTTCTTGAGGATCGGTTTTAGTAGTGGGGAGCCTGGAACAACATTAATTATTGACGAATTTCTCATACTACTAAGGTAAGGTTCCCTTCAAAGCCGAGTGGCTCTGCTGATAAAACATTGATTAATAGATAAAGAGATTTAGTGTTCAAGCCCTTCTTTTGCTGTGACCTTATACTAGTTATCGAGTGATACTGTTGGTACTTCTGACCTATGAAATGTGTATGATAGAAACATGAAGAGAAGAAAATAAATAGAAACATAATTTAATTCTTAAGGTAAACGATACGCGGGCTGAAATTAGAGAAAGATTATTTAATGTTTCTGTCTAAGTGCGAGTAGCTCAGTTGGTAAAATTATTGTCTTGGGATGCAGATCAGAAGGAGTATAGGCCATGGGATGATAACTTAAATCATAATTATGTAACATTAAAATGGGTAACATTATGGGTTTCCATAAATTATATGGTCTACATAGGTTGTAATGTCTCCATAATGTGTATAGCTTAAAAACCTCCCCCAAAGAAGAAACATTGTTCAGATATTTAAGCATATAATTAAAGACATAAATCATAAATAAAAAGGTCATTTAATCATATAAAAACCATCCTATAAGACGTACAAATATTAAAAGGTCATAACGCTTTCGGGCATCACCATACCCTTCAACAATGGTTATATGAAAAATTACCGTGGAAACAAGCTTATATAAAGACCAAATCGGCACACAAAATTTGCATAAATCAGCTACGGAATAATGACAATTAAGGAATTATGAACAAGCTATTGAAGGTTAAACAATTACAAAATTACATTAAATAGTGTTACAATCGGAAGATTTAAAATGTAAACAAATATTAAATACAAACACAAAAGAACAATGAAGAGTATGCTGATGCCCGAAAGCGATCTGGCCTTTTAATATTTGTATACGTCTTATAGGATGGTTTTGATTTGATTAAATAACTTTTTTATCTATTATTTGTGTCTCTAGTTTTATGCTTAAATATTGAAGTAGACGTGATACCACAATTTAATTATTGTTCTGATAATTCATATTTGATATAAACAGTCTTAATATTTACTTACTATAGGAAATGAAAAAGTATTTTGAGCTTACTTATGAGCTGGGGTCATCAGTAAAATAAAAAAAAAATAGAACAGATAATAGAAAAATTAAAAAAATAAAACTCACATCATTGGAAAAATGAAAATAGAACAATAAATAAATCATATGTCATACTGCTCTTGGAACTTTAAACGTCATGTCTTTCTCATGCATTATTAGTAGTAATTAATTTTATGAATATATCAATACTATTAGATTCCCAGTAGGATTATCAGATTAATTGTTGTCACAGTCATGTAGCGATTGTTATGTGATAGTTATATAGTGGTACACCATAGTAATATAGTTATAGTCATTCCTAGTAGCATGCTAATAATGGCACAATGAGATAATATGGACATTTTGACAATATCGGTTGACCATATTATAGATAACGTTGACATTCCAATATATACCCAATATTTAGCTAGTATTACATATCTTCAATATATCTCAAATATTAGAGATATGTCCAATTTACTAATAGAAAAGGTCAATACAACCCCAACATTGGCTTTACATTGAAAATTTTTCCGTTGAAACGTCAAGATATATTTCGTCAATATTGCACCATGTCTCTGGTGCTATTGTCTGTAAGGTCATAATATAGTCATTATTTCCAGGATCATAATAATAATCATTGTCTTATAGTAATAGTCAAAGTCATACAGGATGTTTCTACACAGTTGGCTCGTTTTCTATGCTTTAGCAATTGGCTTTATACACGTTCCAATTTCAAAATTTGTTTAAATTAAATTTGTAAGTTTTTGATATAATTTTTTCCGGTTGGGGGTCAAATTTTTTTATAGGGTCCTCTGAAAAATAAAATGAATTAGAAAAAATTTGCTATGCAGAAACTAATCTAAGGTAAAAATTCCGGTGCAATATTCTGCAATATTCACGAAAATATTAACAACGTAAAAAAATTCCAAAATTCAGAATTATAAAAAAAATTACCAAAATAGGGAAAATTGAAATAATATTTTCACCCGGTTTAACTATTTTCCCTCAATTCTACGATTTTCCATCGATTGCTGACTCATGCTGCATGGGTGGACTCTACATAGAAACAGGGCTTCGCATAAGACATATATTGGCGCAATGCTATATGTAGCTGACCCTGTATTTGTGTAGAGTATTCCTAATATTCAATAAGTAAACAATTAAAACAATTAACAATAAACAAGTAAACAATTAACTTGTCAAATATTGCAAACAATTCAACAGCGTTTCCCCTTTAAACTAGTTACTGCAGCGCGAAAGTTCTTTTTAACACTTTTTGCTTTAGGAACCCTATAAAAATGCAAACCCCTCAATATTCTGAAAATACCATCCACTAAAAAAATTATATAATAAAATTAGCATTTATTCTTAGCAAACTTTTAAATTGGAAATATGTCTCTAAAACCAATTGCCGAAACATGAAGACTGTGGTCAACTATGTTGAAACAGTGTAGATTATTGTCATACTGTGAATACAAGTTTATATTGATGCAAGTCACAAAATAGTACCTGTAGCGTTTTCGACCAGACACTTCCCCCAAAAATCCATCCGGAGTGTAAGAAAATTCGTAGGTCTCCACACTTGAATCCTTTTCGGATTTTGTCTGCGTCCTATGCACTCTTCCTCTGTTATCGTAATGGATGGATAAAGAAAAAACTTCCCTATTCCACAGCGTGACTGCCAAAAGTGAGATATATCCATAGGAATCATGTCCAATGGTTTTGCTGAAATGCCTTTGTTCATCTTGGATAAAAACATTGTGCACCTTTGGTCTGTGAACAAGGAACTGTTGAACTTGCTCCAAGGCACCCGATTGACCCGTGTATCGGTAACGAGCATCAGCTACAACTTTTCCAGCAGCTTCTACTTCGACAACAGTTACTTGCCCTTCATACCGATATCGGTATTTTAAGCTGTTCAGTTTGCTTTGAGCTGCGTAACGTATGCGTTCTTCTCTGAGCAGTGTTCCATGATATCTGCAAATATAAAAGTTAAATTTTTATCGTGAATCAAAAAGATATATATATATATATATATATATATATATATATATATATATATGGAATAAGAGACCTAACTGAACTCTAATTGTTATTAATAATTCATAATGTTACGTCCACTTGCATTACATTTAGATCCAGACTGGAAACATGTGTTCCTTTTCATGAACTCGTGAACTTCTAATTAGGAAGGATTATATTTTAGTCTTGTATTAAGTATAAATCAAATCATTAAGGCTGGCAGTAGGCCACCGAAGACACAGAATTTGAAATTCTTATATGATAACTAGAATAAATAATCATACTGAAATGATAATAAATGTTGAAATATGACATAAAATAAATTATAAAAGACAGATATAATATTTCGGGATAGTAACTGTGTTCACTGTTTTAAGAATTAATGAACTATTTCACAGAGTAACATTCTCCGTGCTGTTGGCCATCCGCGTGCACCATTCCGCGTGCTGTTGGCCATCTCGGGTGCGGTATCCCCGTGGTTTGCGCGCTAGATTTGCACGATGCCACAAATGCCGCCGTGTTCATGCGGAGTACGATCACGTTAAACATGTGGGTCCGTAAGTCCTTCCGAGAGGTTGGTGGTAGGGGAAGGAGGGTACGGTCCCTGTGGATGCCTCCCCCACTGGGTTCCGGTCTAAATTGGGTGGCACTTCCCGGCCGTCCATACAGTTACCTTACACCTTTCTGGTAGGTCGGACGGTCTGGGTCTCAACAACAACAACAACAACAGAGTAATATTCGGGCACGGTAGCCCATTGGTTAGCGCGCTGGAGTTGCATTCGGTAGGCCCGGGTTCGATTCCAGCCGTTGCCAAAACTGCCGCCGTGTTCACGCGGAGTACGATCACGTTAAACATGTGGGTCCGTAAGTCCTTCCGAGAGGTTGGTGGTAGGGGAAGGAGGGTACGGTCCCTGTGGATGCCTTCCCCACTGGGTTCCGGTCTAAATTAGGTGGCACTTCCCGGCCGTCCAAACAGTTGCCTTACACCTTTCTGGTAGGTCGGACGGTCTGGGTCTCAACAACAACAACAGAGTAACATTCTTCTGGTAGGTTGGACACGGTCTGGGTCTCCACAACAACAACAGAGTAACATTCGATAATGTAAATGTTTAATAGCATTAATTAAAATATAATATTCAAATTTTATTTTTTATTCCTTTTTAAATATTTAAACTTAAAATTATTATAATAAATATGCAAACGAAACGAATTCGATAGCTACTGTACGTTGGTATCAGTTTCCAAAGATATCATTAATCTAAATTGAATATGTTTTGAATAGAAACATTGTTTCTTGGTGCACAACCTGTGAATCCAAAGAACTAATTGGAATTAAAAAGTTAACATCCATAGTCGGAATCTGATGTGGGCAGCACGTGACTTTCCCTGCAAGTTCAAATTAATTTTCTCTTTATTTCTTTAATAATTCATTAAATTGAGTTCAATGACATGAAATAGCATACATAATTATTTGAAATTTCACTGAATTTGCACTATTAATTCAATTTTCGCTTTCAATTGGTAAATGAACTTATTTTCCAAAGCAGCGTAGCAAAAATACGAAAACTTAAAATATCTCGAGAACGGTTAGACCTAGGATAATGCGTTCCATCTTACTCTTATAATAGCGTTAAAAATTAAGTATAAAACAATATTTTCATTGATACACTTGAAAATAGGTAATCTTTTATTTTATATTTTAACGATTTTTTTGTTTAAAGCAGGTTCTGCTTTCTCAAATCATACCAAAATCTAATCAACACCAGGGCAACCTACAAGTGACTTATCTTCCAAATTTTGTGAAATTTGGTCTATTACCTTTCTAGCTAGAGTGGATACATACATGTTTTTGCAGGCCTTTTAGCAAAAAAGGCAGGTTCTGTTTTATGCAAATTGTACCAAAATCTAATCAGTGCCAGGGTCACTCATAAGTGACTTATCTATAAAAGTTTATGAAATTCGGTCGATTAGTTTTTCAGTAAGAATGGATACATACACTGCACAGACACACACACACAGACGTCACGCTAAGTTTGCTTTTTCGTGCTCTAGAGGTCCCAAAACGTGTAAACACTTCAAAAACTCGAGTTGCGATTTTCGACATTATTCTAATATTTTCCCAATACATTACTATGTATTGCAGTGAAAGTTAAAATCAGAAATTATTACCTGAATTCGCATCGTGTTTCTAGATCCACAACGGTCTTTATCCACGCTTTTATCAAAGTCTTGTGTTCCTGGTAGGCAAAGTCACTTCTTTCAGTACCACAGAATTCAGTCTTCAACCTCCCACTGGAATCATAAATATATACCACTCTTCCAGTGTTGTCAGGGTACATTTTAGCTAGTAGTTGCCCATTGTCATTAAAGTGCATTACAAACGGGTATTTTATACCCGGGCTGAGATATAGTAACTTGTAAAATCCAAGAGATGTTTGCATGGCGATTTCGTGCTTGTGGCTGTTTGGTGTGATGATGGTGTGGAGGCCGCCAGATGTGTCGTACTGAAGAAGATACCGGCTACCACTTGGGAGGATTAATTCACTAGGCTAGAAGAGATTATTGGAAAAAAGTGGTAGTTATATAAGGAGTTTTAAAATATCTGGAATAGGAAATATTTAATAAAAGTCAAATTTTCTTAGTTTTAATTACGTTTAAACGATAATAATATAGAAATTTAGTCTTCGAATACTCAGCTGAATAAACAGTAAATATATGTTTGGTGTCATTGGGACAATGTATAATTTCTTTATAGATTTTAACACACAAAATTTAAATAGTTTCCTTGAAATTGTGTTGGTTTTTCAAATATTGCACTTTAAGTTAGCAATTTTGATTCCCTGTAGCAATTTTGATTTCCCTCCCATTTACACTCTATAAAAAAAATCGATGCACCAAGAAGGAGTTGTCTGATTGTGATAAAAATTGATGGATATGAAGAACATACATAGAAAAAGAAACGATTAAAATTTCAGAAGAACTTAATGATTTAGAGTTTGACCGTATACAAAGGAAGGAAGACAATAAGGCGTTGGTCCACCTCTGGCCTGGATGCAAGTTGTCACCCGGCGTGGCATAGACTGATAAAGTTCACGGATGGTGTCCTGCGGAATGTCTTGCCAAATTGTCTCCAACTGTCGGGCTAAATGGTCAACATTCAGGGAAGGTAGCAATCACCTTCCCATAACGTCCCAAATGTGCTCTATGGGAGAGAGATTAGGAGACCTAGCTGGCCAGGGAAGTGTTGGGAAGCTTGAAGACAATTCATAGAAACACGTGCCGTGTGCGGCCGGGCATTATCTTGTTGAAAAGTATGTCCGGGGTGTCGAAAAAGGAACGGTAACACAGTCGGTCGTAAAAAGTTGTCTACGTACCGCTGGGCTGTCAGTGTGCCAGAAACGACTACCAAGGATGTAAGATATCCGCAGTTGAAATGCAACAGAAATTTTGACCACAGATTCAGAATAATTTCTTATATACACCTGCTGAATGCGCAGTTCCAATGAGCTGGAGCTCCCACTATTTAGTCATTGGAAACCAAATTTTACTCATTTGCATGTTCGCTCAAAATGTCTTTGCATTCGGAATTTCTTTACAATCGGACAACTCCTTCTTCGTTCGTCAATTTTTTTGTTATAGAGTATATTTAAACCGAAAGAAACCTGTTTTTGTTTCGTTTTTCATTCGTATTGTTCCGCGATTAGACGAGACTCTTGAGATGTCCCCACAAAAATAAGTCAAGACACGACATAACAGACGATCGTTAGGATATGAAGGGCCAAGCTATGGAAACATAAGCGCCCACTGGCGACTTTACTTTTCATTTTCGACCTGGCAAACTATCACGAAAAATGCTTGGATGGGTGTGTACTACTACCTCGTAATGTTTGGCCCATTTTTTTTAATTACCCTGTATGTGCCTCCTTTAAGAAGTTCCAGACAACCCATATTTTACTACCAAAATATAAGTACTGCATATACTTATGTCACTTCATAGCTTCAAAGAATTAATAAAAAATTATCTTACCATATCCAACACCTTTTTATCGTACTTATACATGATGCCGTTAGAATCCGAGTGCCTCACTTCAACCAGCCTCCCCTGCATATCGAAGTCATAATTCTTTTTCAGTTGTCCTCTTTCCCACTTCGTTAGTCTTCCAAACTGATCAAATTCTACTTTCACAGGGGTTATGTTCTGAGGAGATTGCCACTGGACGGATTTTGAATTGACATCATAGATTGCTGTGACAAGAGGAACCTGGTGCCGGTCATAGATAATTTCGGAATTCTGCTCACGGTCAAATACAACGCTGAATATGAGCTCACTATTCCTCTGAAAAGTAGAGAAAATCATATTTACTAGAGAATATTTGTTAAATATAGAAAATTATAGATATTTATTACTCTCCCTAAAATACATGTTGATGTATAGGGAAAGTATTGGAATCATGTCGAATATCGCAACTCGAGTTTTCGACGGATCTATACGTTTTGGGACCTCTAGAACACGAAAACACTATTTTTAGAGTGACTTCTGTTTATGTGTATCTGTGTGTGTGAGCAGATTTTGAACTAACAGCAGAAACTAATTAGCAGAATTACATAAAATTTTATGGACAATCCACTTGTGGATTGCCCTAGTGCTGTTTAGATTTTGCTACAATTCGGATAAAAGAGCCTGCTCTTTTTGCGAAATTACCAGCAGAAATACCTGTGTTCACTCTAGCTAAAAACTTATTAAACCAAATTTCACAAAATTTGGTGGATCCCTTATGGGTTACCCTGGTGCTGATTAGATTTTGATACGATTCGGGATAAAAGATCCTGCTTTTTTTGCGAAATGGCCAGCGAAAATCATATATATCCACTATAGCTAAAAAACTAGTTGACAAAGTTCCCAAAATTTGGTGCTTAACTAATTTGTGGATTACCCTGGTGCTGATTAGATTTTGGTATGCTTTGGAAAGAAGGAACCTTCTATTTTGCGAAATAGCCCCTGAAAATCACCAAAATCTAAAATAAAAGATTACGTGTGCACAAATTCATCAATTAAATAAATGTTTGATACGTAGTTTTTGGCGATGAAAAGAATAAAACCAACTCCATTACTCTAAGACTAGCAGTTCTCGAGATATTTTAGTTTTTACGCCACCTTTGAAAAGAAGTCCATTTGCCGAATGGAATCAAAAATTGAATTAAAAGTGCAAATTTAGTATAATTTAAAATAATTATGGGTGTTATTTTGTGCAATTAAACTCATTGAAATGAATTGTTGAACAAATAAAGAGACTGTGAATGTCTTCAAGAAAATTCATGTGCTGCCCACATCAGATTTTTTAAATTATACATATCAAATGCCACACACTCAATGTCTGCGCAAATAAAATGGTAAACATAAAACGATCGTTTCAGATGCTAATAATCATCTACGTTTTATCATTTTATTTTAGCGATTTATTTATTTATCAGTTTGCTGTTGCATAAAATAATGCTCTATATTTTAAATTATGCAATTGTAAAACGTATGGATTTTTTTTAAGTGTAGTGATTGGATAATTATATTGTGCATGGGGTTAATACAAATAGCTAATAATAAAAAAAACTGATATGTCAAGCAGATGACTTCCTATCCCTATCCTTTGACCCACCCAGTGGCGTAACCAAGGGGGGAGGGTATTTGAGGGTTACAACTACTCCAATAAACCCATCGAACTTATTGAATTTCGAAGAATTTCTGACGTTGTGACCACATTAAATTAGAGAGGTTGATTCAAAAAATCATGGCAGGAGAAGTGATAGTAAAATTGATGATTTGGAATATGATAAAAATTGATAGTAAAAACGAATTAATCATATTTCTTGTTGATATAAGTTTCCACCTGTTTTCTTTTAAAATTAAATAGGACTTGGACAAGCAGCTTATAAATACATTTGCCCTTTATGAGTTAAAACAATATAGGACAATTACCTTAAACTTTCTTCCAACTCTCGTGATTCTCCGGTTGCCATTTTTACCATCTGCGTGCACAAAGTAATGCCATTCTAGATATTGCACGTTGTCGTCGCTGAAGGCCATCCGCATTCTGGAAGGGACAGGAAACATTTCTCCGGAAACAGGACTTGTACTGGCCAAAACCGGATTCGGCACAGTCTCGACGTCCACCTTGCTTGAATCCCGTTGAATAACAGAAAAACTTCCATCAGGGTGCTGTGTAATCCGCTCTTCAGTATCCCCTGCAGGATAGAAGAAATATTTAATGTGTAACATAGCATATTCAAAGGAAGAAAATCTCTTCAACTGATGTAGGTAATTGTGGTTAGGCTGCAGCAATGCGTCACTCATTCCTACTAAAGACACCCAAGATTATTCCCTTGGCCTCGAAGAATTCTTTTGTGCCTTCTGGCATAGCACGGGATCAGCAAACTAAAGGTTTCGAGTTCGAAAGAACGGCTCTGCTAATGTTTCTTCAATTATAATTATGTATATATCTTCCTGTAAATAATAAATATTTGTTTATGCAAAGATAACGCTTAGTCTACAAAACAACAGCAAATGTCGGGAGATTGCGCCATTTCGCAAATAATCAGGCGATCAGGATATTAATAACGCAAGTCAGGTTCAGTCCTCACAATCGCGAATCCCGCATATTTATTTGAAATTTAAATAATTCATTATGACCAGCATAAATCGTTGATTAACAGTACCAACTAGTTTTAGAGGAGCAAACATGCCTCATTCGTCAGTATAAAACATTCCCACTGCTCCCCAACAAAGGCACCAGACCGTCTTTCAATAACGATTTGCACCACGTGTCCAAGGAAGAAAATTTTCGCCAAACAAAAATAGACAAAAATGAAAGGAAGAACCTAGGACAAAGGAAAATATACTCCTTTTTAATATACACTTATACTAACTAAAATATACTCTTTGCACTTTCTTAGTTTTTTAAGGGCATTAATTTTTTCTCATTTTTTCTATTTACGCAATCTTAAAGAAACTGTCATTTTACTAGTAAATTAAAAGAAATTATTTTCAAATCTGTAGATGATGTTACTCATGCAGATTCTGAAATCGGTTATTTTTCAATTTGATGTACCGTAGATAGGACACTTAGCACAATTCGGTAGTTTGGCAAAAATTAGTGTATTCTAATAAAAAAAAGTATAATTACTTTTTTTTATTTTCTGTTAATTTTCAACTCAATGCAAAAAAACGTTTCATTTGGATGAGCACAATTCGGTGGCCTGGTAAATAAATAAGTGTATATATTCGTTTTCCAACAAAAATAATAATTACTAAACTTTTTTATTTTCCTTTTAATTTCCAACTAAATACATTAAAAAGTTGCATTTGGATACCGTTCGATACCAACGAAATGTTCGATGCAGTTCTTTCTCCAGATAGTGGTTGATGTTTGTGCGCATTCGTGGTAAATATTTGCGCTCGATTACACGTATGTTGAACTTTAATGTTTTCGATTGAAACGAAAGGGGGGAGTGATTGTGGTTCAAAACGATCATTTTGCAAATTGAGTGGTGTTATCTGTATTATTTAAACAGCGATAGTTTATTTAGGATTTTAGAACTTTTAAAACGCATAGCTCATTTTAGTAAATAATAAACTATGCCTATTTTAACGTATTTAAAGATACATAAATGGATACACACACAAACCAGTGAATTAGAATCCTGGGAACATGTATGCAAATGTAGGTCACAGGTGGATGCACGCAAATTACGTTGATCGTGGGAGGTACACGTGATCAAAGCACCGCTATAACAATGTTGTCGGTGTGTGTTCCGTAAGAAGTGGAGCAAAATGGGGAAAACGACAGTTTTTTTTAATGTTTGAAGAAGGTCTTATATTGGGGACCTGTTTGGAAGGAGCCACGATTGCCAGAACAGAACAACTCACTGGTTTCACGAAAGGTGAGATATCCAAAGTGTATGAAAATGGAAAAGAAATCCCCCCAGGTGTTGTCTGAAAGGCAAAACTGTGGATAGGAAACCATCAACCAAACCCTTAATTCCCGTTACAGACGGCCCGTCTCAGATGGTTTGTATGGCCAAAAAAGGCATCTACTGTGCAGCAAATGACGGAAAATTTCGATAAAGACTTGTCCCAATAGGTCTCGGTTTGAATAATAGGTATGAAATTGTAGCGAATTGATGTAGCCAGTCGCATGCTTGTGCAGAAACCTCTCATTTCAGGGAAGAACCAGAAAATACGTTTATAGTGGTGCCGGAAATGACGTCACTGGACATCGGATGATTGGAAGTAGGTTATGTAGTCAGACGTATCATGCTACACCTTGTTTTGTACCGACGACAGGGGAGAATGTGACGGAGAGCTCCACGAAGCCTGTCTGCACAGTTCAAGGTTGTGGAGGAGGTGTTATGGCGTGGGGTATATTCTGCTGATTTGGTACTGGTGACTTGTGTTTCTGGAAGGTCGGATGTCATTTGTTGGAGTACATGAATATTTCACATCGATCACGTTCACCCTGCAATGTTGCATTTTTGCCCCAGAATAGACGGGTGTTATGGATGGACACTAATGCTACCATCCACCGAGCAGGAACCGTCTAACAGAGTTTCGCGGAGGAATACTCACTTCTATCCTGGCTACCGCTAGTCCAGGTTTAAACCCTATAGAAAACGTTTGGGACATGTTAGAAAGTCATATTCGACAACAATCTCCTCCGCCATCACTGTACAGGAGCTTACTAACAGTTTGTCCAACATCTGGTATTTTCTTGACTTAAATGCGCTCTAGCACCTTGTAGAATCCTTGCCAAACCGCACACTTGCTATAATTCGGGCTAAAGGCAATCCAACAAATATTGAACCTGGGTTTCTAATTCACTGGCCAGTGTGTGTATGAATGTATCGTCCTACGAATTCGGTCAAGAGATTGCTAGAACGAACGCTTTTCGATGTTTACGATATGTCAAGATGGAAACCCTGTGATTCTAGTTTTGATCACTTAGGATCCGATTTGTGTGGGAATTGCTCAAAATTGTTCTTTCTCACAAAAAGTAAAAAAAAAAAAATAAATAAATAAAATTTGGTAAATATAAATTCACAGTTGTCTGTTGCATTGGGGGTTTAATTAGCCCAGTACCGAATTTTGTGGCCGTCCGTTTCTGGCAGAATTTAGGTTTTCCCCTGCAGACGATACCCATATCTCACACTCATATTCATAGACAAACATCTTCTTTTGTTATGTAAGAAACATATTTATTGTTTATTATGTATTTCATTGTTTTATATTTAATTGTACATTACTGAAATAATTCATGGTACTTTTTCTTCTAGCATATTGCCAGTCTGGCTTGAGGCTGTGGTCTGGTCCGGTCTTCTCAGAGTGTCTTCTTACATAGTTACTTTTTCACATTATTGCGTTATTTATTAATAATAATTTACAAATTCATACAAAGCGTGTAAAAATAAAATTGCTATCAATGTTATTATTATTTGTTTATAGAAAAATTTTCATTATACTTTATTAAGGTAAACTGTACTACCTACAAATATTATAAATTCAATTTTTTTTATCTTTAACGTAAAGTAAATTTTCTGGTTTGAGTTTTGTTATTTGACTAGGTACCCTGTTCTTAATCTAATTATAACTGCTTATCCATTTTCTGAAAAGAAATTTTATTTTTAAGTTGAATAATTTGTTGAAATTGTTTAAGAAACATGAGTAACTATTTAAATTATCTCCTTTTTATCTCTAACAGTCTTACAAAATGTCCTCTGTCTCCACTGAGAACTAGAATAAAAACAAAGCTCCAAAGCCCAAAATATACCAAGAACAAATGGTAACAATCTAGACTTTTTTTCCCTCTAACAGAGACCACAATTAAAATATAAATCCTTAGGAGAAGAAAACTCACTTGAGATACGGGAGATAGTTTTTGGTAAGCCCAAGACGGTCATTAACTGATTATCTGATATAGGATGAATCCAAGTCAGATATTTTTGTAATGTTGTCTGTGTAAGTTACTTTTACAACTAACAGATTATCAATAATCACCAATTATGCTTTCCTGAAAAAAGTTACATTCTTATGGACATGAAGAAGATTTAAAAAAATGCGGATCTTTATATGTATATATTCTATTGATATAAGCATTTTGAGATAAATGGATTTGAAAGAATAAAGAATTTTCCTTAGGCCTGACATAAACTATATTCGTAAATTAAAGTATTATAATATTACTGGTAATATCGCAGCCGTTAAAAACTTATCTCTATAGGAACATAAAAAGAACAACAAATTAGATGAAATGATGAGTAATCTAATTACATAGTAACGGTTAAATAATAAGTTATACGTATTATATCGTTAAAAGTTATTAATATAATAATGAACACAATATACGTACGTAAATGGTTTTTTAAGAATAATAAAACGTATAATAAAACGTACTTTTTGATACCTATTTTCTATAATTTTTAGAAGCTAAATAGCAATTGTCTCCTTATTAATAAGAAAGTGATGTAGTCTAAAACCAATCAACTTAGATAAGTAGTTGCTTTTAATACGTATAATGTTGCGAATTTTTGTATATCACAGTAGCTACAGGGATAATAAAGTACATTAGTATGTTTAAATACATTATTCCTGTACATGACTTAAAAATAGTTTCACAAATATATTATTGTTTCTTTTAGATATTTGATTTCTTTTCAGCTTTGTTTAGTGTTTTGTAATTTTATTTTTGAGTGGTATTGTCTAAGGATATCATATTTAACTATTGGAATTTGCTAATTGAGGTTGATAAATATCACTATTGTATGTTATGCATTTCATTTAATGTTTCGATGTTATTTTTTTCACACCTTATGGGTAGACTGTCAATACTTGTGGACTGGACGTAGACTGTTCCTCCACATCAATATCTCATAGTAAAAATTAAAATACTATTTGATCCTGAAATTAAAACTAATTTTAGATTTCAATTTCTTGTTATTCGCCATCTAATTTTATTGAAATTCATATCTGTTTTTATATGCAGTTTATCTTAAAATTGCATCACATTTTTTTCCAAATAATTTAAAAAGCAATTGCAACTATTCAAACTATCATCTTTATACCTCCTACAATCTCCCAAAAGGTCTTCTGATTTCATTCAGAACCAATACAGAACAAAGAATTCAAGGTTCTGAAATACAGTAAGAACAAACTGCAATGATGTTATTTTCCTCTAACAAAGACCACCATTAAAATATAAATCCCTAGTAGAAAAAAAAATTACTAGGCAAGGGAGATAGATTTTGATAAGCCAATAACGGTCCTTAACTGTTTGTCTGCTAGCTTGAACCCAATCTAGGTGTTTTGGGGATGCTGTCTCTGTAAATTACTTTTCTTTACAACCTAGAGATTATCAGTATTCATTACGATTTTATAAAAAAAAATTCCTAAATAACATTCTTTTGGAAATATGTGATCTTAAGGACTTTGATTAACTAATTGAGCTTTTAGGGATATATTTCACTCATATCATAATTATGATTTAACTAATTTTGAATGATTGAAGTATCCGAATCCATTTATCCGAAATTAACCGCGAAGATAAAATATATAGCAGTTAAAAATTTAGCCATTTAGAGCTTATATAGATAAGAACGAAAAACGAAAAAATAACAACGGATTACACAGCAGAAATATCGAATAATTATTATATATTAAGTAGTAGTAGTTAAGTAGTTAATTGATTAATTATTTTAGAAATATTATATTGTATTCAAAAGACACATTCTTTCCATAATTTTAGAAATTAAAAATGCTTTTCCTCAATAATACGAGTTACGATAACCTCAAGTTCTCAAGGAATGCACAAATTTGATAAATTCTTCATCGAGAATAGTTTTTATAGTCATACCGTTATGAATTTTTCGCATGTGGCAGTAGCTCCAGTAATAATGAAGTGAATTTTTGTATTTAAATAAGTTTACCACGTAATTGGTTTTCATTTAAGTTCAAAAAATATTAAATCGCCTCTTTTATGTGTTTGGCAACATTTTAATTTGAGTAATAATTTCTCGATTGGATTTTTGAGTGCTATGATTCAAAAACTGTAAGTATCCCATGTGTATATATCTGCTGGTACATTTGCTAGTAAATAATACAAATGAGGATGGAAATAACATAAATCAATTTCTGAAATGATGCATTTGGATAAGTATCGTTCCCCTGCTCAATTTTTCTGTGTACAATCAAGCCAATTGCATAGAGGAATATAGTAATGGCTACATAAAGCTGTACTGCTTGCTTAAAATCGCCTGTGTATTTAAAGTATGAAATAACATCTCGTGGTACCAGATGGCGCCAACAGCAACCGTACAATAGAATTTCCTATTCTCGGTACAAATCTGTCGTGAACGTGTACAACGTAAAATAACTAAGAAACTAGTTCGAATTAAAAACAAATTCTCGCCCAGCTGTGTCGTCCCAAGTCATGAAGTACGTGTGTATATTAAATTTCATGCCTTACGGCGTTTAGATATTTCGCTACAGCCGACATAGACAGATATGTTTCTTTATTATTATAGATTAATTTTATATTTATTTCTCATCATCACAGCCAGAAGTATATTAAGTGTTTAAAATCGATGTTTATTTAAAATGATATACCGTTAAAGCAACATATTTTGCTCTACTTTGTACTTTTAGCATTCTTTGAACTTTCCTCGTTCTTTGTACTTTTTTTATTTTTGTATTTCTCAAAATTGTGTTTGTGATTATATATTTAACAGTTTCTAAATCTTAAATAAATATACTTTCGGGGGATGGAGATAAACTAACCCTTTAAGCCTTGGTAAGGGCCTCTATTTAAGCCTCTATTCTTCCAAGAAAAGTAAAAAAAAGAAAGCTCAAATTTGGGACTCTACTTGTCGAGGTTCTTTATAGTGTTTTTTACGTAATTCCGTGTAAAATATTATGGTATTTATTTGCAGCAATCAGTAGTAAATTAATATTATTGTTATTATTTTGTTATTCCTATTTATTATTTATCATTATTATTATTTTGTTATTATTTATTATTGTTATTATTACTATTATTATTTTATTATTATTCATTATTGGTAGTATTTTATTATTATTGGTATTAGTATGTTATTATTACTATTATTATTTTATTATTATTCATTATTGGTAGTATTTTATTATTATTGGTATTAGTATATTATTATAAGTATCATTATTATTATTATTATTTAATATTATATTTTATTATTATTCATTATTGGTAGTATTTTATTATTATTGGTATTAGTATGTTATTATTACTATTATTATTTTATTATTATTCATTATTGGTAGTATTTTATTATTATTGGTATTAGTATATTATTATAAGTATCATTATTATTATTATTATTTAATATTATTTTTTATCATTATTTATTGTTGTTATGTTATTATTAATATTTATTATTGTTGTGTTATTATTATTATTATTATTATTATTACTATTATTATTATTTGAACTATTGCAATGAATTACATTATATAAGTTTGTCTCGAATAGAGAAAAAATTGACACATTACTTATATGTGGTAGACTGCTCTGCCATTATTCTCATATAATTTATGATGTTAGAACTATTTGAATAAAAAATTAAAACAAATTGCAGATTTGAATCTCATTATTTTATTCATAGTATAATCTTAAATGTCTTATTATTTTCTCAAAAGAAGTTTTGTTTTAAAGCTACCTCATTTTTTTTCAAACTCTTTAAAACGCATTAGCAATTATTCAAACTATCTTCTATATATCCCAAACAATCTCACAAAAGATCCTTTAACTCCATTCAAAACTTCCACAAAACAAAAAAATCCAAAGCCATGAAAGTATACTAAGAACAAACGGCAATAAACGCGACTATATTCAACTAACAAAGGCTGTCATTAAAATCAAGAAGAAAAACCACTGGGTAAGTGAGATAGTTTTTGGTAAGCCAATGATGCTCGTTAACCGTTTGTCTGACAGAATGAAGCCAATTTAGGTCTTTTTGCGATGTTGTCTCTGTAAATTACTTATCTTTCGTAACTAAGAGATTAACAGTAATCATCATTACTCCTTCCCTACAAAAAATTCGCATCCTTTTGGAAAAGAAGCGATCTAAGAAGAGACAAATCGTTAACATACTCAAGATAATTTGATTCATCCTTTCGAGTTTTCAGGATATATATGTTTCATATTATAATTTGATTCAAATGTTTTTAAATAAATCAAGAATGTAAGTATGATGGGGTATTAAATAAATTGGTATCGTGGTGCACATTTAAATAACATTTAGTTGAAGTACATTTTAAATCATAAATAATTCCATCACTTATAATTAAGTATTTATACTTAATTATTAGTGATCGTGAATCGTATATCCGTACATTGCAATCTGGGCGCATTATAGCCAACCATTATTTCTTCGAACGAGTTCTTAAATAAATCTTTAATTGCATCACTACACATTAAATTCTACATTTTTAATTTTTAAAATAATTATTATATATTTATACACATTACTGTTAAGATTAAACTTACATTGATTTAACTGAAAGCTTAAGCAGGAGAAAATGCACGTGTGAGACCAGACTTTATAATATTATTCCAAAATCATATATTCGACCTAATTATATGTCAATTTGCACATACCTCTGCTTGTCGTTCTGTTGCTCATCATGTTTGGAATATCTGCTATTGCTTGTTCTGGTATTTTGAGGTCAGCTTTTTCTTTTCTCAAACACTCTTAACTTTCAACATAACCACTACACATTCTTTTGCTTACATACGCACACTTGGACATGTTGAACTGCAATTTCACCAAATATAACACTTGATGATGCCTAGCCTCCAATTGACTATAAAAGCACACTCTAGGACGGTCATTGACTCTCAATTGACTGAAAATCCACCTTCTTGAACGGCCATCGCCTCCAATTGACTCAAAAAGCTTGAATTCGCTTCTCGTTGCCACATCATTTCGCCTGAGGTCTAGATACGTCCTCGCTATTGGTTGCTCCTCAGTGCAATATAGCAACACTTCTTGATTGACTATTTTATTATCTAATGCTGCTTATTTAAAACCTTGGCCCAAAATAGCTTTTTTTCCCCAACCACACCTGCGATTTATGTAAACTGAATTTATTAGGGTCATAACCTCCCGGGTCAAGACTATCATAAAATGGCGCTTACGAGTCTGCACTGTGTTTCGTTGTACAAATCGTATGAATCTTAAAACTGCATAAATACCTCGTGATACCACAGGTATAAAATATTATATTATAATAAGTAATCTTATGAACATGTTGACTATCTAAACTTCCCATGGGCTTCCAGTCAGAAAAATCAAACTGAACAACAAAACTTAATTATACAAATTACGTATAAATAAAAATTTATTGAATATAGTCATGTCTGTTTTGGGAAGTTCCCTGATGGTAATGAGATAGGTTGTATGTAAAATTTTGCAACAGATAAATGCAATTTTCTCAAAAAATGAAAAACAAATATTCTGTGCCAAGTGTTATGTGTTACGTACGGATGGTCGGAAGCATCGATCATGCTTAAAGTAGATTCTTATATTGCTTCTAAGATATTGAATTTTCATCAATTAGTCGCCATTTTGATTGATTTTAGCATCAATTTTATTAATTTGGTGATAATTTTATCAATTTGATGACATTTTCTAAATTTTGCAACATTAAAGTAGAAGTCGTCAAGTTGCCGACATCTATCCAAATTCGTCGCAAAAAAATTTGCCAAGCGATCCGTAAGGACTGACGGAGAAATGGGTTGGTTATTCCTAAAGTAGATTCTAATGTTATTTCCAAGATATCGGCTTTTTATCAGTCATAGCCGACATTTTCATGGATTTAGCGTTATGTGTATCAATTTGGCAACATTCATAAAAAAGTGGCAAAGTTGGCAATATTCCACCTTCCACCAAATTAACCACCAAAATTTTACCAAGCATTACTGACGGTGGAATAGGATATTCTTATAGTAGTTACAGGACTATTGACGAATTGTTTGGGTAATAGTTTTGTATCTTGACACCTCAGTATCGTGTCTCTTGAATGGAACGAACTAGGTCCACGAGAGTGATGTTAAAAAATGTTTCTCATAATATTATATATGAAAAATGAACATGTTTCAAAATAGGTAATACTTTCTTTTAACCTTTTGCTTACGGGTGGGACAGCGTTCGAGGCGAACCTCTCAAACGACGAACCTCTCAAAAGACAGATATTAGACATACCCTATCCCAAACAGTTCGACCCCCTTTGCAGGCATACGCCAATGTCTGCAAAGGGGATCTAACTGTTTGGGGTAGGGTATGTCAAATACCTGTCTTTTTGAGAGGTTCTTCATTAGGGATTGTCACTGTCCCACCCGTAAGCAAAATGTTAATGTTATGGGATTTTTTGACAAATTTGTTTGGGAAATGTGCAAAATCTCGAGAATGGTTCATAGTAGCGTTCTAAACTTCTTGTTAATCGGTTTCAAATGAAAACATACACAAGAATGATTATTTAAATGACTTTATTGAAGTTTTGCATTTTTTGCTGATTTTTTCAAAATTTCATTCGAAAATTGGAGGATTTTCACCACATTCGAGTTTTTAAAAAAAATTAACTTTTAGTATTAACTGATTGTAATTTGTGTATCAAATTTCATTCGAATCGCTCCATTCGTTTCCGAGATATCATATCCACGGGCTCACTGACACACACACACACAGGCATAACCTCAAAAACGTTTCATTCGTGTTCACAGATGCTTAAAACATGCTCTCCCATTGAAAACTCGAATTAGAAATTCGACCCCGTCTCAATGCGTCCCTTATAAATATATTATCCTATGTATAAGACGAAAGTAAAAAATATTATACATTTCGACCTGTATGGATCAATTTGTAAAAACAAAATATTTATATAACTGAGAATCATCGCTTTATGAACTTTACATTCATCTGAAATTCCATTTCACTATACTTAGGCGCTAGCTAAATATCGAACTAATCAAAATTGTATTGTTTATTATAAACCGCGTTAATCGAGTGGTTGCTTACTGTAAGTATTTTTCTTGAGATTGCCCGAACATGTTGAAAAAAATAATAAGTTAATTTACTTTATAAATTTCAAAGATATATTTGTGGTAGATATTCTATGAATTCTGGCTTTGCGATTTCATCCTTTCCTGTTTGATCTTAAAGTTGCAGCATTATCATTTGCATCCTGTCTCTGAATGGATTTCATCTTATAGCTGCAGCATTTTTATTAAATTATTTTAAAATGCTTATTAGTATTTCTTTACGTCGCCAAGAATCGCACAAAAGAGATTATGCCTTCATTACTAGCAGGTACAAAACAAAAACTTTAGTATCCTGGAAATATTTCACAAACTAACGATAGTAAAAAGGGGTTATTTTCCTCTAACAAAGCCCACCATTAAATTTTAAATCCTTTGATAAAACCAAGGGCGATAGTTAATCGTGTTATCTGATATCATGAACTCACATCAGTTGTTTTGCTACCTAGATGACTTCTCTTTCACAACTAAATGATTATCAGTATAATCATCACTAATCCCTTGCAAAAAATTAGCATTCTATCACAAATAGAAGAACTTTGGGAAAACTATGGGAAATAACTACACATCTCTGGTTTCAACAATATATTTCATTTGTATCTTGATAGTGTTGACTTAAATACTCTTGTTACTTTCCTTATACTATGCATAGTATAATGTCAAACGAAAGTATTGTGACTGGTCGAAAATTCGAATCCGAGTTTTCGACGGGAGAGCACGTTTCAATCATCCATGAACACGAATCGAACGTTTTTTGGGGTGATGTGTGTATGCATGTGTGTGCGTGCGTCCGTGTGCGTGCGTGTGTGTGTGTTCATGCGTGTGTGTGTGTGTTCATGCGTTTGTGTGTGTGTGTGTGCGTTTGTGTGTGCTTGCGTGCGTGTGTCAGTGAGTTTGTGGAGTCGATATCTCGTGAATGAATGGAGCAATTTGAAAGAAATTTAGTACAGAAATTCCAATCTGTAAACATTATTTATTAATAGCTTACTGTTTACGAACTCAATCGAATATTCAGAACATCTCTAAATTTTTGAATGAAGTTTTGAAAAAATCATCCAAAAATCAAAGATGCCAAATTTAGGTAAATAACAATTTCTCGTGTAATTTTTCATTATAAAACGATTGACGTAAAAATTAGAACGATAATGTGAACCGTTCTTGATATATCGTATATTTTTTCAATATATTTATGAAAAAACACATAAAATAAATAAATATTAATTAATTTAAAATATGTTCACTTTTCATATGTAACATTATGCGATAAATCTGTTAACAACCTTCTCTTGAATCTAGTTCGTTCCATTCACGAGAGAAGGTTCTTTGGATACTAGTTTTTATTTGGATGCTAATAGTCATTTACCTACTATATGAATAAGCGGTTTCTAGTCCATAACGCTAGGCAAATTTTATCGACAAATTGCCGAAATATCGACAACTTGGGAACTTTTTTAAATGTTGCCATCCATTATTTCAAATCTCCGTCCGTAGCACCAGGCGAAATTTTTGATAGAATGTAGCCAACTTGACGACTTTTTAATCATTGCCAAAGTGACGAACAGGTACACAAATTGAACAAATTGTCACCAAATTGATATAAATGGCGCTAAATATGAGGTAATGTATTGCAAATTTTGAATTCCGTCATGTGACTGGCATATCTTCTAGTATATGAGAAATGCTCTCCATTTGTAGTAACACTTAATGATACATTTGGTGAACAATACAGCGTTATATCGCCATATGATGATATTTCGCCCCATAAAGACGAAAATATCGTCAAAATTGCAAAAAGGACACTAAATTAATGAAAATGACTCCTAGTTGAAGAATTAATTATTAAAATATTTTAAAATATGGACTATATCGCTTATTGAGGATGCTATCAATATTGATAATTGTTAATTTAGAGTTGTGTGAAATATAAGTTAATTGGATACTTTGAAATAGCATTACATGTTGTCATCCGGAAAAGCGCCAAATGTACAATTCAACGTTAGAAACTCAATACTGTGGATCTTATACATTAATTTTTCACTGTGAAAGAAGTGAATTAATTGCATTATATATGGAAAGTTATGTGCTGCCCACATCATATTTTGTACATGGTGTCAATTTATATCTAATGCCAACTATATTAATAAATATTAATATTATAGTTATTGACAAAAAATTCCAGTTACATCTCAATGCCATAATTCACAAATAATATTTATGAATCACAAAGAATATGAATTGCTTATGGGATCATTTCCTTGTAGAAACCGCAAATTCATCCTGTGCTTTTGGATACATATGAAATTGAATCTAATGGCCATTTCCCCAGTGAATTGCAATATGAGGCAATGCTGTTTTCCCAATGTATGCAACGTAAATCTGTGTCTGACGGACTGTACGTCCAGGATTGATGATCTATTTTAAAACGGCAATATATTTATTTTACCATTTATCTGTCCCGGGGAATAGGCAGAGTGCAAGACACCAAAGTGATTTTGTGCAATTGGTAAGAAGGTTTCGCTCATTCCCCCTGGTTTGTTTCTGAAATCGACAGGGAAAAATAAATTTTGGTGAATTTTTAAAGAAAAAAATACATAAATTCAATGTAATTTACAGATGCTGTATTATACTCAATTTCGTAATATTTTACATAACAACTTATAGGCAAAAAACACTTTCTAACAATTCACATCCATAGTTAAATAAATTGTTAGTTCAGTAGCTGGTGAAATGAATTATTTAGTGACATTACTTTAACATCCTTGTGACCTCTTAAGAAATATTAAAGAAATGCTAGAGATATTTTCCCTACGACACTTTTGATTTCAATCATTTTGAAAATCACTACCATTCAACATTTTGCATCAATATATCTATTTGAAAAGTTTTTTGTCAAATCGGAATTAAAACTGTCAAACAGTTGAGTCAAAGAGCCAATTCGCATGCTTCGCATAGTCCTAATTATTTTATTAATCCGATGTATTTGTTCTTGCAGCAAAATGAGTCTGTCTAATAAATTGCACTCTAAATTTTATTCTGCTTTTTTACAGCAATTAAAATTAGGAATAATAGTTTTAAGAATAGAAAAATATTATTACAAAAAAGTTATGTGCAGTTTACACCAGAGTTCTTAATCCACACCTTCCCTTTTCTTATAAGAAATTTTATCTTGAAACTGTCTTATTTTCTTCGATTTGTTTAAAAACTTTTATCAAAGTACTGAAGCCATCGACTTTTTCGGACAATCTTACTAAAGATCCTCGGACTTTATATAGAACCGCTAAGAAAACAATGACTTGAAAGCCCTAGGAATTTACGAAGAATAAACGACAATAAACGCGGCCATTTTCCTTTAACAATGCCCACCATTAAAATCTTAATCCCTAGGAAAAGAAAAATCTCTGGTCAAATGAGGTAATTTTCGGTAAGCCAATGATGCACGCCAACCGTTTGTCGGATACAATGGACTTATTACCGTCCCCCCCCTTGCAATCTTTCTAACTTACTTATCTTTAACAATCAAAAGGTTATCAGTAATCATCATTAAGTCCTTGTTAAAAAATGAATTTGCCAACAAGCGTCCTTTCTTAGCGATAAATATTAATTTTGTTGGAAAACATTAACATAAATTAGAGCTTTCTTGTTTCTAGATTATGCTAAAGATCAATAGGGTTTATATTGTTTCTGATTTAAAAACACATAACAATTTTCATGCAACCTCTTACATTATTTCCATAGATATTGCGCTTCCTATGACAAGTACAGTTTCATACATTCTAGAAATCTGATAGATGTTATGCAAGAATAACTATCTCATGATAACTATTATGCAATGATAAATTAGTATGTGACTTTGCTGAAAATAAACAGAAAATGTAAGAGGCCTTTATTTAGTAGAAAATGATGTATACACTTTTGTTTTGAGGAATGATTAAGCATTTTTATTATATTTTGCATAATCAGTTCGTACAGTTAAACACATTTTCGAAAAAACGATCATGGCATTTTCAGAACCAGGAACAATTTAGCGAACCCCTAACCACTCTGGATCAATGCTGCATTTACATAAGTCATCTAAGCTCTTTCTATCTACAGCTACTCCTAAGAAATATATCTTTCAAGGACATCATTTCATCTTTCATGGACATCATTTCATCTTTCAAGGACATCCATTATATGAATTTTATCGTTAATATTGAGAAACATATGTTTCAAGAAAGGTTTTAAATCGGAAAAAGAAATACTTAGTGAACCCTCATTTCTCTCCGAAATGTGATGCTGAATTCATATGTTACCATCTAAGTGATATAAGCAGATCCTCAGAAGTATATATTTCAAGGAAAATATAAATGTTAGAATTGGCAGTAACATCACCGGAACCATAAATTTCTAGCCAGTTCCTTTAACTTCACTAAAATAAATTTGATGCTGAATCCATCTCAGTCATTATCTAAGCTCCATCTATAGCCCCTCTATAGCTACTGTGTATCCTAACGATGAAAGATCTTTTTGCCTTTGAAGCCGGTCGATAATTTTAATTTTTTATTACATGTCCCTTTTAACGATTTTTTTATTCTTATGTTTTAGCAATAGTTTGAGATGGACATAATATTTATGGAGCTGCATGCACGTCGTCAATACATTTCGCAGATCATTTTTGAACTTCTGGTACTGAAGATGAAATAAATATATTAAGGATTTTCGAAACGATTATTTGGCTTCTACAAGTTATTTTTTTGTATTTTATGCTATATTCCACTTATTTATTACTAAGGAGTGGCGTACGTTTATTGCTAAAGATGCTTCTATACTAGTATTTAGCATATCTCTATTTTAGATAAAACATAAAGAGCCATATGTCAAGGAATTCGTATTTTATAGTTTTGTAAGTTACGGTATTTTATGAAAATTTGCTTTAAACTGGTCTCTACTTAAATAAACATTCCATGTTTTTACTATTCATGTAGCCACTGGTGAAGGGCGTATATACGTCCGAAAGCGCTCTGGCAGTTTTTAATCCATATTTTGTACGTCTTTTAGGATGTGTTAAATAAAAGACCTTTCATTTTTTAGAACGTTTTGTCCTTAATTTTATCTACGGTATTCACTTTTAAATACAAAGTTACATATAGAATGGCTACTTTCTCAACTAATTCTGACACATAATTATGATTTCATGCTAATTATGACTGTAATTTCATACTAAGTCTGACACATAATTATGATAATCATAATTTATTTTCGATATAAAAGAAATGAGTTCGAGAAATTGATGATGCTCCCATGGGATGAGCACATAATAATCAGCAGGCTTTGAAATAAAAGTTTAAAAAGCATAGAAAATCACGCATACTAGTGTCTCATATATGATGATATTCACTTATGAGTATAAAGTCACATATTAAATATATTTTTTTAATTTAAAATAAGCAGTTAGGGAATTGCATTTTTATAACATTTTTATATTTCCCAATATACATTTTAAAAGATGTTGGTTTTCTCTTGGTTTTGTTCATATCGCCAATTAAAACACTTCTGGCGGATAAACTTTTCTACACTTTCGCGGTGTAGTGCTACAAGCACAGTCGCTCTGCGTAGTGCTACATGCATAGTCGCGCGGCGTAATGCACAGTTGCGCGGTGTAATGTTGTACGCACTGTAGAAAGGCGTATTTAGTATGCAAGTTTTCCCATCATTGTTTTCCAGGTTTGCATTTTCTCATTAACTTTAAATTTGGTTCTCTTCTACGGTTTAGGTGCGTATTTTTTACAAAATTATAGTCACATCTAATGTTAGATAATGAATAACCCAATAATCTAAATTTGTTTTCTACTTTAATCCACAAAAGCCGGAGTTGTGATTTCACATCAATTCGAAGGTTATTTTTTAAATCAATTACTCAAATGATCAAATGGGACTGTTTTGTTTAGAACATTTTCATTTTACAGAATGTATTAATGTTTTCACTGTTACAGAGTTTGACAATACAGTCACGGCAGGTCAAAAGATGGTTTTTTCACAAACACAGCATAGCTTCGTGTTACCTTATAGTAAATCTAGTCTGTGATGGGTGAATCATGCTACCCTTTGTCTTAAAAGAGGTTTGGTGGCGTCTCAGCTCATTTGAGTCATTGTTGTGTAATCTGAGTTAAACTAATATTTCCACATTTTATTCGATTTTGTTAATTTGTTCAAACGTATTATACCAACAGAAGACATACAGACAAACATACATAATTTAAAAGTTATTCAGGGATATTTAAAACGGGTTTATATATCAAATTCTAAAAATCGGGCATACTAAAAAAGTGATTCAGGGTTACTTAAATCAAAGTCTGAAAATCGAAGTTTTGACCTAAACAACCTATCAAACTTCATTAGAGAATACTTATCTGCTCATACAAAGATGTAAGCCCTACTTTTGGTTAAACATCGAATTAATATAAATTTTGCGAAAGAGACTGCCTTGTGAAGAAATTTTTAACGATTTAGTGCTCATTTTTAGCTCACCAACCTCATTACTTTCCATTCACATATGGTATATACTGCAGGAGAGTATATTAATTGTAATAAGGATTGTAATAAGAAGCACTAAAATATAAGGATTTGCAGTTATGAGCGACCCACATTAATTTTAGATTTCCGCAATTTTATATTTTATCTATCCTAATTTTAAAACTTTCAGTTCTCAAACTCAGAATTGTTTTGTTTTTTATATTAATACACATATTTATTATTACATATTATTTAAAACGTACTGCCAATTATTCAAACTATCATCTTTATATACTGAACAAAATTGCAAAAGCTCTTCTGTCTCCATTGAACGATGGTACGGAAAACATACTTTAAACCCTTGCAAATACCATAAACTAACTACCATATTTCTCGAACAAAGTTCACCGTTAAAATATAAATCCCTGGGGAATTAAATCACCAGACAAGTTAGTTTTTGGCAAGTAACACTCGTTAATGGTTTGTCAGAATGAATTCATTCCAAGTCATTCTGTAATGTCGTATTTGTAAATTAAGTCGCTTTCAAAACCAAAAGATTATCAGTAATCATCATTAATTCCTAGATAAAAATCTTATGTGGGCTGAACATGATTTTCTTATATAATGCAATGGATTTACTTCTTTCACAGTGCTGAAAAAAGGAAGAAAATATCAACGGAACAGTGTTCTTGACGTTGAATTGTATATTTGTCGCTTTTCTGGATGACAACATGTAATACTATTTAACAGTACTCAATTAACTTATATTTCACGCAACTCTAAATTAGCAATTATTAATATTGATAACATCCCCAATAAGCGATATACTCCATATTTCAAAATATTTTAATAATTAATTCATCAATTAGGCGTCACTTTCATTAACTTTGACGATCTTTTAATCAATCTGGGGCGAAATATAGCCAAGATGGCGATATCCCGCTAGATTATTCTCCCAAGTACGCCAAATATATCGTTAAGGGTTACAAATAAACAGAGAGAGAAGCATTCCTAACATAGTAGAAGGTATATGCCCGTTATACGACGAAATTCAAAATTTGCAAATCATTACATCCCAATTGGAATCAATTTTATCAATTAGGTGACATTTTCCTATTTTTGGCAACATTTAAAATGTCGCCAAGTTGGCGACTTTTTGCCAAAATGTTTACCTAGCGTTACGGACGGATGGACGGAATGACTGAGAAATGGATTATTCTTGGAGTCGATTCTTATGTTCTTTCCACGATATTGAATTTTCATCAATTAGTCGTTATTTCTATTGATTTGGCGTCATTTGTACCAATTTGGCAACATTTTAACAAAGTCACCAAGTTAGCGATATTTCGACAAATTTGTCGCTAAAATTTTGCCAAGCGTTACAAACGAGAAATAGGTAATTCTTATAGTCGGTAAATTACTATTGTGTCCAAATAAAAACTAGTACCCGAAGTATTTTCTGTCCTGAATGGAACGTGTTATTTCCACGAAAATGATGTTAACAAATTTATCGCATAATATTACATATGAAAAGTGAACATATTTTACAATATTTATTTATTTTTAATTTTATGTGGTTTTTTTAATAAATTTATTTGAAAAATGGGTCATATCTCACGAATTGTTCATACTAGCTTTCTAATTTTTATGTCAATCGCTTTATAATGCAAGATTACATAACAGAGGAAGATTTACTTAACTTTATTAAGGTTTTGATTTTTTGACGATTTTTTCAAAATTTCAATTGAAAATTTAGGGGTGTTCTGAACATTCGGTTGGGTTTAAAAACAATATGGTTCCAGTATTCCCAGATTTTAATTTTGTTTCAATTGTCGTTCTAACCTCTCCATTCGTTCATGGGATATCCACTCCACAGACTCACTGACATACGCACACACACGCACGCACACACCTCCGAAAACGTGCTCTTCCGTCGAAAACTCGAATTTGAATTTTCGACCCCGTCATAATACTGCCTTATACATTATACAATGTATGTAAGGAAAGTAAAAATCTGTTCAACACTTAACTTTCTCTAAAGATTAAGGAAATTACATATCGGGAGATATAATACCCCAAATTGGTATTTCCGTTAAGACTTCATCTCGCAACTCTTCATTCACCAGCATCTTTATTGAATACAAAAATATAATAAAATTATTATATAACTCTGTTGCATAAATACCAATATTATAAAAATACTAAATTTTATAAAAGTTGCTGAACTTTTTATAAAGATATCGCGCTTGTGCAAAAAAAAAATTACTGTCTCATCAACAGCGTCTTAATAATATCTATTTATTTACAGTTTTAAAAAAGTTAATATAGTGCTAGGATGATGCAGATAACATTATTCGTGACCGGTTTCGTATTTTTGTTTGCCGTGTTCACGCGGAGTACGATCACGTTAAACATGTGGATCCGTATGTTCTTCCGAGATATTAGTGGTAGAGGAAGGGGGTACGGTTGCTATGGATGCCTACCCACTGGGTTCTAGTCTAAATGGGGTGGCACTTCGATATATTGAATTTCTGTACCTGTTTACGCACTTTGTAAAAAGTGTGCTAATTTGATTAATTATTTCTACTAAATTAATTTTAATATACTAAATTATAATATTTCAAAAGTCTCATCCTAAATGACGGAACAAGAATTATCTCTGAAAATCTAGATCAAGTCTTTTAGTCTTCATTTTTGTATTTAAAAATATTAAAAAAGTCATTTTGATTTAGCAAGGGCAGATTGATTATCTGTAACTTTTTGCGCACTTTGTAAACAGTGTGCATATTTACTTCCTAAAAAATTATCTTAAAATTATGTATTTATTTAAATATATGAACAACCCATTTTGTTCTTTTATATCAGTCTAAAATAAAATATTTTCATCTTCTCTTAAAATAATTTTTACCTTAATAATGTCTCATTTTTTTCCCAAAGAAATCTAAGCGCATTATTAATTATTTAACTTATCTTCTTTACAGCCTTTTTCAGAACAGAAATATCCCCAACCATCGGCGATACAAAACAAAGACTTCAAAGCGCCGAAAATATACCGTCACTAACGACCTCCATGCATCAATTTTCCTCCAACAAAGACAACCATTAAAATCTAAATTCCCGAGAAAAGAAAAACCCTCTGGCTAATTGGGATAGTTTTATGGTAAGCCACATACTCAGTGACACTTATTAACTATTTGTCTGACATATATAGCTGACCTGCCTTTCTATACTGTTGTCTATGAAAATTACTGATAGTTCACAACCAAGAGATTGTCTGTATAATCATCATTAATTGTATTCTAAAAAAATCTGAGTTGTCAATATATGATTATTTGCTATGGGCAAAGGAAATTATATATTGAAAAACCAGTAACAAAAATTGGACTATTCGTTTAAATCAATATCATTTAAAGTAAGTCAGCTTTCTGTACCATAATAAAAATAATCTAATGTGGGCACCACTTGACTTTCTTTATATAATGCAATGAATTTACTACTTTTACATTAAAAAAAATAATAGATTATTCTTATAGTAGATATTTATATTTTTTCCAAGATATTGCATTTTCGTCAATTTGTCGTCATTTTCATTGATTTAGAGCCATTTTTCTATGCGCTGTTTCAGAACAGATGCATAGAAATTAAGCAAAAATAAAGCTGTTTTAAGACGGATACAGCACTAAATATAAATGAAAAAGAATTTTAAAAATCACGATTTTGACACAAGATGGATGCCATATTTTATTTTGAAGTGGGTCATTTAAAAAACTACTTAATATATTTTGCTGAAATTTTTTTTATATATTTTATGGGATTATTTGAATATTTCATAAAATTTTCGAAGCAATTTGTCAATTTTAAATTCGCTTAAAAAATGTTTGAAAAATTATGTCCATAAGGTTCAAGGTATTTCATTTATTTAACCCGAGTTCAATCCAAAACTAATTGTGTGGTATTACTCATTTATATTCCCATAGGTCCCACAGATCGTCTGAACAACATACAAAAATTTAATTTTGATAAAGTCATTTTTACGGCAGTTCTCGTGCTAACGGGCAGACCGACAGACAGAATGAATGAACAAAGTCATAAACATCTTTCAACTATGTTGGAAAGTGTTAAAAACGAGTAAAACCGGTGGTTAGTACTGCGGTTTCCAGTATACTGGTTATAAGACGCAGTAACAGAATATATGTTTTAGGTACGATTTGAATGTCAAAATTTATCATTGATATATGTAGACATGCCAGCTGTTTTCCAAGATCTTATGTTTTATCTAATATAAATAGTAATGGTATAACTGCTGCTCATTGTTCAGTAATAAAAATTTATGGGTCTACATTATGTGTTTTAGATATAGGATTAAGACGAAAATTTTAGTGGCCATTTGTAATAACATATGTGTATGTGAGCAAATCTATACTTGGATCCGATTGCTTACAAAAATGTAAATTGATTGTTGACATAAACATAAATATATATTCAAGCCACTCCTAAAATTGACACGTAAAGGACATGTAGTTAAGAAATGCAGAAGGTAAAAATTGTTTGTATACATTTTGTCTCTCATTAATTGTAACTAATGTACCCGCAATATACATGACTGAATTCCGGGTTTGAAATTAATCAAAGTAAAATGCAGTTCAATTCATACCAACTATTTGACTTCCAGTGAATGCTAGACCACGAATATTTTATCCCACAATATTAGAAATCACAAAACAAGAATCTTCTTACATGATGGAAAAATACACTTGTAGACCCTCCAAAAATGTGTTGGTCTAGGCCATTGCGTATTTGTACTAAATATTCTACAGATTAGAGATTATCAGCAATTAAATATAATTACTAAGTCAATAAATTTCCTTTGATGTTATACAATTGCTGAAAGCAAGTACTGTGCTATCGAATAATTGAGTTATTAAAAGCATTTTAACAGATACAGGTAAATTCTGGTGATGTACCAAAAACTGCAATCACAACGCTATTCAGATTGTTTGAATTCCAATATCTGAATTTTCAATTCAAGATTCATATCTGTAGTTTGAAATGGATTTGACTTTTGCTTCTCTTATATTGATGACATATTAAATTTTATTAAAAGTTTGGATCGACATGAAGACTATTTAGAGCACGTTTTCCGACGATTTTCAGAATAAATGTGTTGAAATACGTTTTATGGGATTGAAGAAATGAATTTCGTGCGTTGTACAGTAAACATACGAGTATTAGGATGCACGTCTCTTAAAGGAAGAGTTTGGACAATCTTGGAGTCTCGGTTACCACATCAGCCATTTAAGAAGATATCTCGGTAAATTTTTACTGCCGTTTTATTCTTAAAGTCTCTGTTATTTTTCTACCCATGAACAAATTTTAATTGCATTAAAGGAAAAAGGAAAGATCATTTGAAATGGTGTCCTGACAAGAAAAATGTTTTTGAGATAGCAAAAATGCTTTAGCAAATACTACATTATAAAATCATTCTTCATCATATGCCTGTCTTGCTGTAATAACAGATTGCATTAATAAAGCCATGTGAAGTGCTGAAACTTCTAAATATAAGGCTGACGTAACAGCTGCCATCTTGACTTCTAGTTGAAGTTCCCTATGTCTGCACATGGTGAAAACATGCGGTGCAGCTCAATCTTTTCAAAGATTCATATCTGAAGTTTTAAATGGATTTGACTTTTGCTTCCCTTATATTAATGACATATTAAGTTTTACTTTTTCTGCAAGAGATGGTAATGAACAGGAAATTATTGGAAAAATACCGAAAATCACAACTCGATTTTTCAACGGCTCTACACGTCTTGTGACCTACCTCTAGAACATGACGAAATTATTTTTAGTGTGATATCTGTGTGTGTGTGTATCTGTGTGTGTGTGTATCTGTGCAATGTATGTATCCACTCTAAATCAAAAACTAATGGACTAAATTTCATAAATTTTGATGGGTAATTCACTTGTGTGTCGCTGGTGCTGGTTAGTTTTTGGTACGATTCCGGAGAAAAGAATCAGCCTTTTTTTGCGAAATGGTCGGCAAAAAGTACCTGCATCTACTCAAGATGAAAAATTAATAAATCAAATTTAACAAATTTGATAGATAAGTCAATTGTGGGTTAACCTGGTGCTAATTAAATTTTGATACGATTCGGGAAAATATAACCTGCTTTTTTTTTGCGAAATGGCCCGAAAAATAGTCAAAATCTAAAACAAAAACTACGTATGCTCAAATATATCCATTAAATGTTTGTTTTATACGTAATTTTTAACAATAAAAAGAATAAGACCAACCCCATTACAAAAGGACTAGCCTTTGTCCAGAGATTTTCGTCTTTTAGCATTTTCTCTAAGCCACATTTTAAATTAAATCCAGTTATCAAATGAGAACGAAAATTGAATTAAAAGTGCAAATTCAGTAACATTTTAAACAGTTATTTATTATGGGTATTATTTTGTGAAATTAAACTCTTTATAATGAGGTATCTCTCTATATTAAACAAGAAAGATCAATCATGCTTAAAGCATTGATTATGAAACACTTTCCAACTTCAATGCAATTTTATTTAAACATGTCTAAAATGCAATACATTCCTCGGTAATATTTTAAAACTTATCACACATTAATTTATTATATTTGACACCTTAAACCTTCATCGAAAAAAATTAACTTCATTAAAATGACGGCATTAAAGTATAAATTGCCTGGTTTAAACATCTCTAAAATGTGATACATTCCTCGGTAATAATTTTAGAATTATCATAATACTACGATAATTTATTATATTTGAAAACTTCATCTCGAAAACAACTGAAATTCATTCAAATGACGTCATAAAAAAATAACACGCCTGGCTCTCTCTATAAAAGCAACATTTCATTCATACATAATTCCCCCATTCATGTCATTCATCACAATAATATAATAATTTATTTTATTTAAAAAATAAGACCATTGAGCTACAAGTAAGTAAACTCAATGCGTAAAACTTCATCGAAAAATATCGTCCTTCTCTTTCTAAAATCAATGAATATTTCATTCATATCAGCTAAGCAGACTCCATGGACTAAATTATTTTGTGTTAAAGAATTACAGCAATTCTAATACAACTCATTCTACATATTTTGCTGTTTACATTTTACATAGGTGAAAAATAGGCTTAATAGTAGAAATAATCAAATTTGGAAGAGCATTTAAACTGAAATGTATTGTCATTGCGTTGTTTCAGTATGTAGATGCACAGAATTTAGGCAAAAATAAAGTAGTTTTAGGACGGATACAACACTCAATATGAATTAAAAAGAACTTTAAAAATCACGATTTTGACACAAGATGGATGCCATATATCATTTTGAAGTGGGTCATGTGATCGTTTCATATCATGGACACGTGATCGCTTCATATAAGAGGTGTTATTATTATTTTAATTTTTATTTAAAAAACAACTGAATATATTTCGCTGATTTTTTTTTATATATTTTATGGAACAATTTGAATATTGCCTAAAATTTTCGAAGCAATTTGTGCATTTCAAATCCGCTTAAAAAATGCTTGAAAAATTAGGTCCCATAGGGCTCAATGTATTCCATTTTTTCAACCCGCGTTCAATCCAAAACTAATTGGGTGATATTATTCATTTATATTACCATAGGTCCTATAGACCGTCTGAACAACATACTAAAATTTCATTTTGATTAAGTCATTTTTACGGCAGTTATCGTGCTAACGGACAGACAGACAGACAGACAGACAGGCAGACAGACAGACAGACAGACAGACAGACAGACAGACAGACAGAATGAACAAAGTCATAAACACTTTTCAACTTTGTTGTAAAGTGTTAAAAAAAGTAGCTGCCGCCGCTGTTTGGCAAATTTCTCGTTTCTCGAGATTCTTTGCTTTGTACCGCAAAAACAATTGCATATAAAAATATGAAATTTTGTGCACTATTAGAATAAACTTTGAGGAATACGCTGACATGAACTGTTTTTTGATATGTATTGTTGTTTAAGAAATATTTATGTCAAAGCAAAATATTTAATTTGCTAGTTCTCGTCCTGGGTAACAATAGCAAGACCACGAATTTTTGCAAGCAGGTACCTACATGGATGAATTTTTGCAAGAATGGTCCCGGATCGATCACATTTTTTAATTTTGTTGCAGTTTTTGAGATATTTTACTTTTTATACACTTCTGAAGTCAACTTTTTTTGCGTATCGGCACGTCTAGCGATTTCTCTGTCTCGTACCGTAAAAACTATAGCATACAGAAATATGAAATTTGGTACATTTATAGCGAAATATTAGGGTAACACGGTGAAACAAACTGTTTATCGAAATAAATTTTAGTTTGGTAGGAAATAGCTCGCAAAATTAGCTCAGGATCAAGAAATGCAGTTTTTGGAATTCCCAGAAATGCCTCTGCTTTTCCCTCCTGCGGAAGATAAGCAGAGATAGAATGAGATTTTTGAAAGTAAAATTTTTAGGAAAGATAGATATGAAGCGAACACTGCGGGCGCAGCGAGTAGGAGACGAAGCCTCCCGAATGGGGGCAGAGCTCCCTAGTTGAAGAAATAAAGATAATGTGAATATGAGTCTGCAGCGAAAGTCATGTGCTGCCCACATTGAATTTTTACTAAAAGTTTGGATTGACATGAAGATCATGTAGAAGAAGTTTTCCGCCGATTTTCAGAATATGGAATAAATGTGTCGAAAAACGTATTTGGTATTGAAGAAATGCACTTCACGCGTTATACAGTTAACAGATTGGGATATATGCCTGGTAAATAGAGTTTGGGCTATGTTGGTGTTTAAGTTACCAAAAGACGTTAGCCTATTAAAAAGGTATTTTGGCGTTGTAATTTTTACAGCCGTTTTATTCCTCGTGTTGCTCTTATTTTTACACTCATAAAAATATTTTAATTGGATAGAAGGAAAAAGCATTTAAAATGGTTTCCTTAAAAGAAGAAAAGTTGCTGAGATAACAAACATGCTTTAGCAAATACAACGTTATTAAATCGCCCTTTCTGCAGACGCCAGTCATGTTGTAATAACAAATTGTATTGATAAAGTTATGGGTATTGTATTGATAAACATTTCATGAGCTATCACTATCAGGACTAAGGCTAAATTTACATTTAGCCTTAGTCCTGATAGGCCTTAGTCCTGTAAAGGTTTAGCCTTAGTCCTGTAAAGGTTGACGTAACAGCAGTCATCTTGACTTTCAGTTGAAGCGAAGACTGTACATGGAGAAAAGATGATTGCTTTCTCGTCCTTTTCGCGGGATTTCTAGAAAATTAAAACATTCTAGAATACTTTTTTGACTGATTGGTACAATATTTTTGAAAGCAGAAACACCTATTTTGCAGCTAAATTACTTATCATCCGTTTAACATTATTCAAGTCATTGAAATAATATGAGCAGACGAGAAATGACTGGACCGGTTACAGTCAAATTGCGTCAGCATGTATATTTAAAAGCCTTATGACTTATGACTTAGAGGTCGGTGGCTCAAAGAGAGCCCAGCACATCGACTAGAGGTCTATTGTACTTTTTAAGAGCCTTAATCAGCCGACGCCGTGGTCGAACTATCAAGGCAAGCGTTTCCTAGCGATCGTTCGGCTGCCGGGTTGTGGATTCGAGTCCCACCTTCAGGCATGGATGTTGTGTCGTTGGGCATGGTATGTTCCGACCCCCACTACTGCGCTGGGGGAACGTCATGTGACGGCTAACAGGTTTACGGTTCTGGCCGGTGTATAGGCGAATGATGAAATTTCAAATGCCTGGCCATTAGGTAAAAAAAGAGCCTTAATCAGGACTGAAACTATCAGCTTTATTTCAAAGCAATTAACGACAACCAAGGAAACGTATTCTGCATATAAATATTCTAAGTTGAGAATAAAATATTCTACGTTGAGAATAAAATATTCTACATTTGGAAAAAATATTCTACATCGAAAGTTTTTGTTTACGTATAGCGTAATTTAACATTTCCGGCACATGCTAGAAGAAGCAAAACAATTTACTCTGTATGGTGATCACAAACCCTTAATATATGCCCTGTGGCAGAAACATAAGTGTTCTACACGGAGCTTATGTCCGTTGGATTTCATTTCTCAGTTTACAAACGATATACGTTTCATAGAAATAATGCTGTATCTGATACAATTTCATGTGTTAATGAATTGTTATCTTTTCACCGACTAAATGGGACTTGAATGGAATGAAGCACAAAGAAGTGACGAAGAACGTGATTAAAACAAGAAAATGAATAAAAATAATATTTATAAGAACCATCAAGTTCCTTCTTTGGCTTTTAAAAGGTTATTTTTCCAATTTTAATTATTCTGTGGAAATGGTGTAACCTTTTGTCCCGTTACAATTTCAAGAAAAAGTTAATCCTGAGATTAAGAAACTTATAACTTAATCGCCTCTAAATATGTGTAGATAATAAATAAATAAGGACATAACTTGGTGGTTATCGGGCATGTATTCCCTGTCAGGTTATAAAATACAAAATACCCAATCGCAGAGTTTTGGATCCTGAGGAGAAAGGTTTTCGCACATATACATACTTGGACCATTGCCACCGTGTAGAGGTTTCCCATGTTGTCTCACTTTTGTTGGTAGGTTTACCCGTTAACTTGATGTGGCCCCAGCTTCTCACATATCAGTGGAAACGTTGCTGTAGACTTTGTTTTACATTGGGTATCTCGTTGCCAAACTGAAGAAAAAATTACAACTAATCAGTTGTGCGAATTTGAGTCGGGAATGTTTAACCCCCCACGTTGTCCTCCACGTTTGCTTCCGTATTGCATATCGTATCATAGACCAGTAATTTGTAAATTTCACTATGTATATTTACTTCTATTACACAGATTATCTAAAAACTGCTTTTAAAAAACTGAAAAATATGTTTTTATAAAATTAAAAATAATATCAAGATAAAAAATTGATAAGCATTTTTGATTATACAAAAATAAACTTTTTATTAGACGTTTTTTGGCTGGCCGCACAAAATCAGACGCTTGGCCTTGGATTGAAGTTCACTTGACGAGATAATGATCTAACCTTTTGATGGGCTGTTAGTCTGTTATCATAACTTTTAGAATTCTACGCTAGGCGCGCTCTAAGCACTTCCATTCGATCGAGCATTTTCACTTTACTACAAATTGACCTAATGTGTATACTCATGGACAGACCTTTCCTTACAAAGTTATAGGTATGCTTAAGGACTTTCCTAGGACTTTTCTAGTATATTGCATTAATTTTTACCTAACTAAAATTTCAGCTTATAGGATATTCAACCATAAGTATTTACAAAATATGTAATGAAACATCATTTTTGTATTTTAACAGCATTGGTTAATTTGTATAGCATCGGTTTTTCAAAATCATCTCCGTTTGCAAAGTATCTTCGTCTCCTTTCTTACGTAGCTCATTTCACTTAATGACCAGATTTCGATGTTGCAAAGAACGTCATTTATGCGCTTAGTCTTAAATGAGTGTTTACATCCTGAAAATATTTTTTTCCGGATCTAAATCTCCTTAACGCTTAAGGAATCTTCCCGAGAATCAAAGGATTTTATAACTAATGAGGAACATGATTCAAACAAAGACGGATACTTAACTTTTATTGGATGGACATCGTAACTTGTGTCGTAATGACAGAAATAGTTTGAATTTCGCAACGCTTTTTCAGCATGTGGTGATTTAAAATGCATTTGCATATTCCAAAATATATCTTTTAAGTTTCTGCTGGTTTCATTTCTATCATGTGTAGATATATTTGCAGTCGTTTGCAATTTTGAAAGGATTTTATTGATATTTGTTTTCGCTGCAATAAATATCTATAATAATGAAATGAGATGTATGTGTATGTGCGGCTCGTAGCGTAAAATTGATGCAACAGAATGTCCAGAAATTCGATACAATGTTAGTTGGGTTCACGCCAGGGATATTAATCCAAGGTTCGTTAATATAAGGTTGAGCCTTCAGTCGGGCAACCAATGAAAAGTTGTTAGCTTGAAGTAATGGGAATTAAGATTCTTTCAGGATCTATAATATAGAGTAAATGGATCTATCTCCTGGATCTACATTATAGGGTGAATTTTGAGAGGACTTACCAAAACACACGCATTATTACAGTTAAAAATTGTTTGTTAATTTTCAAATGGCAACATCCAGGCGTAAAGGACTTGCTAAAAGATTTTAAATTGTGTTGGAAACACAGGACTCAGTGCCGTCTAAGGAAATTGAGTGAAGTCGTTGAACAAATGTGTTCCCTCTTGAGAGCCCTAGAACAAAATGTAAGGGTTCTAACTCCCATGTCGTCAAATGCGCAGAGCTAGGTAAAAATAATTCAGTCATGCCCCAGGATGATACTACCCTGGATTTATCCAGAGCATGACTGCTTTCTTTTTCTCTGGCTCTGCGTATATGAAGCCACGGGAATAGTAAACGCGCTCATTTTATTCTCGAACTTTCTGAAGAGACCAAGAATATCTTTGGACGTCATTGAGGAAGGTGCGGACAGCACAATTAAAACTCTCTGGGCAGGTTTTTTACGTCTGGACATTACCATTTAAAAATTAACAAGCAATTTTAATAGTAATATTGTGAAAACCTGATCTGTTTTGTCAGCAACACTCCGTAGCGTCACGAATGATGAAATACTAAGCTCACCGACGTCAGACTGACACGTTTTTGATAGACTATCAGGCTGATGACCCAATGCCAATCTTATATTAAAGAACCTTGGGATCGCATAACGATAGGTCTCTGTAAAATTAGTTTTTAAAATTTGAATTAGTTAAAATATTATGAATGTTTAAAGTCGATATTCGCCTGTCACTTCGCTTTTTTTCCCAATAAAAGTGTATCGAACAGGCGATCGGCTATGAGCTCTGAATTTCAGTCGCAGCCATATGTTGGCAGCTGAAGAAGGTCGCAGAACTACTGGGTTTTAAAATTCATAAGTATAACGTCTTAGATTTTGGAGATATCGTTTACAGTTTTACTTTCCTTATATACATAGTTTAATGTATAAGGAAAGTCTTGTGACGGTATCGAAAATTGAAGTTGGAATTTTTGTCGGGAACGCACGTTTCAAACACCTCTGAATTCGAATCAAAAGTTTTTGAAATGATGTCTGTGTGTATGTGTGTGTGTCAGTGAGTCTGTGGAGACGATATCTCACAAACGGAGCGATTCAAATGAAATTTGGTATAAAATTTACAATTCGTGAATACTGGAATCTTATTGTTTTTATACACTATCGAAGGTTCAAAACCTTGCTAAATTTTCGAGTGATATTTGAAAAAATCATCATAAAATCAAAACCTTTAATAAAGTTGCAAAAATCATCATTTCTTACGGAATTTTGCATTACAAAACGATTGACATAATTTTAGAAAGCCAGAACGGACAGTTTTTGAGATATTGTTTACACTTATATTATTTACACTTTTATTCAAAACAAACTAACAAAAATTCATATAAAATAAAAAATATATTAATTATTGATAAATATGTTCCCTTTTCATAAGTAATATCATGTTATAAATTTGGTGACATCATTCTCGTGGGTCTAGCTAGTTCCAGTCATGAGAAAACATACTTTGAGTAATACTTTTGAATTTGGACGCCAATAGTCATTTATCTGTTATACGTAAAACTTATTTCTCCGTCCATAACGCTTGGCGAGAATTTGGCGGAATGTCGCCAACTTGGCGACATTTTAAATATTGCAGAATTAACGAAAATGTCGCCAAATTGATAAAAATGCTACTAAATCAATGAAAGTGACGACTAACAGATGAAAGTTCAATAACTTGGAAAGAACATAAGAGTAGACCATAAGAATGAACCATTTCTACGTTCGTCAGTAAGGTTTGGCTAGAAATTTAGCGGGACGTTGCTAACTTGGCGACTGTTTTAAATGTTGCCAAAGTGACAAAAGTGTCGACAAATTAATAAAAATGACGCCACATGGGTAGTAGTATTATGCAATTTCTGATTTTCGTCATATGATGGGCATGCCTTCTTTTATGCTACAGGATTGAAAATAATAATTCATTTGGCTCTAAGTTTTGCACTTCCTATTTAGCCGAGACTATTTAATGTTTCCAACTTCTTTGACTCGTCAAAATCTATCAGATTTATTTTTCACCGCTTTTCTTTCAATATCTTCATCAATAGTTTCATTTAATGGCATTCGATGCTCTTCTACGTGCATTATTACAAATATGACTGACATCCCGTCCATAAAGCCATCAAAAAATCAATTATAATTTCCAAAATTCTAAAATATTCATTTAACTCGTTGTCATTAAACAAGAGTGTTTAGAAAGCTTCGTATAAAACAGCGTATCATTAATTTCTCTTTAACTTTCGCAGTAAACAACAATAATAATACGGACACACACACACACACACATATATATATACAATGCATGTACATATATTTTGAATATATATATATATATATATTGCATCAAAATAAGACCAACAATACTAAGTAAAACTAATAATTTACCTATCTTTGTTGTCACATCCGAGCCTTTTATTAGCAGTGATACAGGATCTTTTTCATCTCTAGTAATTGTCACGGACGCACCTTTGACACTTAGGTTGTACTCTAATCTTATGACTTGACCACTGGGCGTTATAGATTCTGTTAATCTACCATACTCGTCAAAATTATATATGCAGGAGCGCCCTGTACTGTCTTCTTTACTCCTTAAAAGTCCAGTACTTCCGTGGTAATCGAAAACTGTCTTGAAGTTGGAGGGTGTGGTAAAGCTTTGTAGCATCATCATTCGAGACATTTCCAAACGACATTTGCCACCTTGTGTGTTTTCGATGGTGTTCACCTAATGAATGAAAAATCCCATGTAAGTATAAATGTATGTATGTAAAGAGATATGAAAATATAACTTTTAGATGAATCATCAACATTCAAGAGAAATACATAAGTAGGACGCTTTTAGTTTATGTGACTATATCTCCTTACTAACAAAATTAACTGCAGTGTGACTTAACTAAACGTTCATACCAGAATCCATTTTTAAGCTTTTTTTACTAAATCTCACAATTTTTGTTTTGAAAATTTTTTATCGTGAGCCCAAATGTTTATTATTATAACGTGTTACATTTCACTTTAAAGAGCTTGAAAAAATCTGTCGATTGACACAACACTTGAAAACGTACACCACGTGGGGAAACTTGATACCCCGTAGGCGGAGGGGGGGGGGGCTAATGATTTTACCAACAAAAAGTGCATCGTGACTGTTTTTCACAACAATGAATGAAACTCAAAACGTCTCATGATCATTGCGTCATAAACAATTTTATGCATGATTTTGTGAAATTTTGTCCTATTTTGCCATGTTAAAAAAGCATAAAATTTCGAAGTGTTTTCTCGAATTTAAAACAAAATTTTATCTAGTTCTAGGTTTCTTCAAACCGAAGCAGGATGTAAAGTTTTGTGAAAATCCAATTACATTTGTGGCCGCTATAGTGCACACGAGTAATCGTCCACAGATATACAGACAGACGTACATCACTGCAAAAATAGTGTACATCACTGTAATAAAATTCAGGAAGTCTTATTGGGGTCAAAATCCAGAATTCGAAAATTAAAACGATACTCTCTCTATACTATTTTATATACTATGAGAAAGGAGAAATATTGTTTAATTATGTTATTCATTATAGATTGATGTAAAACACTACTCCCTTCATATATTTCGAATGGGAAAAGTTTGAAGTGCATTGTGAATGAAGATGATGCAAATCACCTATAGAGATAAATTTCTATATTTTGTTGGGATTTTTCAGTTTAACAGTTTTTTCGTTCGAATTGGACTATAAACAACGAATTTATGGGCAATGAAACTTTTGATGTCACCCCATCCGACGAACGTGCAGTCCGATAAGCGCATAAGCTACAAGAGAATTACCGACAAGCACATATTGGCGTACACTGTAAAACACTTGTAAGCATGTTACTGAAAGTTTCAGAGGAATCAGATGTCCGTAATAGATGAGTAAGGTTCTTGATAGTTATGATAATAAAATATATAACAAGAAAGATCAATCACGCTTAAAGCATTGATTATGAAACACTTTCCAACTTCAATGCAATTTTATTTAAACATGTCTAAAATGCAATACATTCCTCGGTAATATTTTAAAACTTATCACAATACTACATTAATTTATTATATTTGAAACCTTAAACCTTCATCGAAAAAAATTAAATTCATTCAAATGACGGCATTAAAGTATAAATTGCCTGGTTTACACATCTCTAAAATGTGATACATTCCTCGGTAATAATTTTAGAATTATCATAATACTACGATAATTTATTATATTTGAAAACTTCATCGAAAACAACTGAAATTCATTCAAATGACGTCATAAAAAAATAACACGCCTGGCTCTCTCTATAAAAGCAACATTTCATTCATAAATAATTCCCCCATTCATGTCATTCATCACAATACTATAATAATTTATTTTATTTAAAAATTAAGACCATTGAGTTACAAGTAAGTAAACTCTATGCGTAAAACTTCATCGAAAAATATCGTCCGTCTCTTTCTAAAATCAATGAATATTTCATTCACATCAGCTAAGCAGACTCCATGGACTAAATGATTTTGTGTTAAAGAATTACAGCGATTCTAATACAACTCATTCTACATATTTTGCTGTTTACATTTTACATAGGTGAAAAATAGGCTTAATAGTAGAAATAATCAAATTTGGAAGAGCATTTAAACTGAAATATATTGTCATTGCGTTGTTTCAGTATGTAGATGCACAGAATTTAGGCAAAAATAAAGTACTTTTAGGACGGATACAACACTCAATATGAATTAAAAAGAACTTTAAAAATCACGATTTTGACACAAGATGGATGCCATATATCATTTTGAAGTGGGTCATGTGATCGTTTCATATCATGGACACGTGATCGCTTCATATAAGAGGTGTTATTATTATTTTAATTTTTATTTAAAAAACAACTGAATATATTTCGCTGATTTTTTTTTATATATTTTATGGAACAATTTGAATATTGCCTAAAATTTTCGAAGCAATTTGTGAATTTTAAATCCGCTTAAAAAATGCTTGAAAAATTAGGTCCCATAGGGCTCAATGTATTCCATTTTTTCAACCCGGGTTCAATCCAAAACTAATTGGGTGATATTATTCATTTATATTCCCATAGGTCCTATAGACCGCCTGAACAACATACTAAAATTTCATTTTGATTAAGTCATTTTTACGGCAGTTATCGTGCTAACGGACAGACAGACAGACAGACAGGCAGACAGACAGACAGGCAGACAGACAGACAGACAGACAGAATGAACAAAGTCATAAACACTTTTCAACTTTGTTGTAAAGTGTTAAAAATACAAAAGTAAAGCTTTGGCAGACGATAATTAACTGAATATATTAGAAATGAAGTTGAAATTTTCACGAACGCCTGTATTGTGGCTTTTTTTATCAGTTTGCTGAAATTAACAACAAAGTAGCTGGAAAAAATAAGCAGAATTTGTGGAATTTTTACAGTGTATGTATAACGTTAATGTCGATTCACGTATGTTGTGTCTAAAATTATTTTTTTTACGCTTTTCCTCTTTTATACCAGAAATTTTTTTAAACATCTTAAAGGGTGTATATAATCAGAAGAATAAGTTACATATAGTAACTATATTCTTGTTCGGAAAATACTTTTAGTCATATCACATTAACAACTAAATTGAACGATAACTAGATTATGTACCCTATGTGTTCGAATTTGTGGCTCGCTCGGAATCTTCAAGCGTCCATTTACACACCCACGAAAACATACCCTCTGTTGAAAGTTCTGGAAAACGCAAGTAACTTTTGAAATTCTTAGCCAATTTACAAAATTTGAGATGTTTCTTAAATTCGCCGGAAGTCGCTATGCTGGTTGTAATTTTTTTTACAAATTATAAATCAAGGTCACTCTATTTGGTACTTTATATTAATTATAACAATAATTTGCTGTTAGGTTTTCGTAACGATATGATATTACTTCCGTTGCATCCTTATCACATTTTTTTTATAGTTTAATTCGTAAACTGCACCCTAAAATGTTTCACATCAATAGCTGATACAATAAATTACTAATATACAGGGTGATTCAAAACGATGGGGCAAAACTTTATTTGCTGATAGAACACACCTAAACAAGGATTTTTGTCATGCAAGTCCTGATCGTAACTCAAGCGGTTAAGCACTAGGAGTTAGCATGTACTGTCGCATGAAATGGTAGAACACAGGGATGACAAAGGATGCATAAAGAAAACAAAAAAGATCAATCATGCATAAGCATTGATTATGAAACACTTTCCAACTGAAATGTAATTTCATTTAAAAATTTCTAAAATGTGATTCATTCAGTGGTAATATCTTTTACATTATCATTGTACTACAGTAATTTATTATACTTAAATATTTAAAACTGTATCGAAATATAAATCATCTGATTCTTTATGCAAAATCAATGAATATTTCATTCATATAACTTGTATTCCAGACTCCAGAGCTAAATAATTTTGTGTGAAAAAAATTCAGCAATTCTTATGTAATTCATCTTACAATCGCTTGAGATATTTGCATTCTGCATATGTTAAAATTAGGCTTCCTTGAAGAAATAATAAAAGTTTAGGGATCATTTAAAATCACAACTATTGTAATTGCATAGGCACGGAATTTAGATACACAGATAATACACAGATAATATATATGTGTATGTACTCAAAGTATTGGAATCGTGCCGAAGATCGGAACTCGAATTTTCAAAGGATCTACACGTTTTGGGACTTCTAGAACACGAAAAAACTACTTTTAGGAAGACGTCTGTGTGTGTAAGGGTGTATCTGTGTATGTTTCTGTGTGTCTGTGTGGATATTACATCCACTCTAATTGAAAAACTAATGGACCGAATTTCATACAATTTGGTAGGTATGTTTTTTGTGGGAAATCCTGATGTTCATTAGATTATAGTACGATTCGTAATAAAAGAATCTGCCTTCTTTGCGAAATGGCCGCAGAAATTGCCTTTATCCACTCTAGCTAAAAACTAATGAACCAAATTTAACAAAATTTGGAGTATAATATTTCAATAACCTACAAGTGATTTATATACCAAATTTAACAAAATTTGGAGTATAATATTTCAATAACCTACAAGTGATTTATATACCAAATTTAACAAAATTTTGTATATAAATCATTTGTAGGTTATTCTACTACGATTCGGGAAAAAGGAACGGGCTATTTTTGTGAAATGGCCAGCAAAAATCGTTATATATAAAAATAAAAGACTACGTGTGCTCAATTATATCAATTAAATTCCTATTTTATATATGATTTTTGACAACAAAAAGAATAAGATTAACCCCATTACTCTAGGACTAGCCGTTCTTGAGATATTCTAGTTTTTTCCCGTTTTCGCTACGCCACCTTTGACAATAAGTCCAGCTATCAAATGAGAACCAAATTTAAGTTTAACGTGTAAATTCAATGTCATTTAAAATACTTATGTTGTGCAGATAAACTCAAATTATCATTGAATAAATAAAGAGAACGAATATGAGTCTGCAGGAAAGACATGTCCTGTCCACATCAGAATTTTTAACAATATTACACCAATGATTTATAGAAGTGAACGGGGATTATTTTCAGGCCATTTCGAAAAAAATGTATGATCTATATTTAAAGATCCATCAAATTTTTGTCGAATAAAATGTTCAACAAATTTAAGCTGTGTACCAAATTTTAACTCTCTAGGACGTAGGAAAGTGCATTTAAAATGCCATCAATTAAATTTATCAAGAAGAGTTATATAAAATTTTAAAAAAATGAAAAATTGTTATCTACCAAATTTATTTTAAAATATGAAGCCACTCCCATATGCAAAACGTTTAAACAAATGGAGAGATATTTATTATATAATATCTCTCTCTTTTCTTTCTGGAAGATATCCCAAAGTCAGAATTTAATTGAATTTGTTTTTTTCCCTATATTAAATAATTTTTTTAATTAAAAAACTACTTAACATATTTTACTGAATTTTTTTTTATATATTCTATGGGATAATGTGAATATTTCCTAAAAATTTCGAAGCAATTCGTGAATTTTAAATTTACTTAAAAAATGTTTGAAAAATTAGGTCCCATAGGGTTCAATGTATTTCATTTTTTCAACCCGGGTTCAATAAAAAACTAATTGGGTGATATTATTTATTTATATTCCCATAGGTCCTACAGACCGTCTGAACAACATACTAAAATTTCATTTTGATAAACTCATTTTTACGGCAGTTATCGTGCTAACGGACAGACAGACAGACAGACAGACAGACAGACAGACAGACAGAATGAACAAAGTCATAAACACTTTTCAACTTTGTTGTAAAGTGTTAATGAAGAAATTACAGAACACATTTTAATGAACAACTTATAGAAACTGTTCAAAACAGAAATCAAAGAAATTACAGAACAAATTGTAATTTCTTCGATTATAAATTACAGAAAACTGCTCAAGATAGCAACTGCCAGAAGAAATTACAAAACAAATTGTAATTCATTCGATTATAAATTACAGAAACTGCTCATGATAGCAACTGCCAACATGAATGCAGACCTCAAGCCTGCGACATAGCGATTATCGTACATTGGCGGAAACATCAGGCATTTTTCGTACAGGGGCGAGAGCAACAAAAATTCAGGCAACAAAGTCGTCATCTGAATCGACGGGGCTATCGTAGATGAGGCTTTTCATATGGACCTATAGCAAAAAGCCCAGACATGAGAGATCGAGAGATTGTGCTGGCCAAGTAATGGGATCACCCTGATCAATTCATCAGCCTGGAAATTTTGCATCCAAGGCGTTTCGTACAGCCACGCTGAAATAGGCTTCGTCATGCTGGAACCACATGCGTATTTTGGGCTTTCCTCGTGTTCCCATCCACAACTCCGTACATGAATTGCATGTCGGCCTTCTCTTGATTCGTGAAACAATCCATCCTTTCTGAAATAAACGGTAGAACTAAAGACGAGTGTGACAACAGGTGCTTAATGCATTCGCTAGCCAGCGACCTCTAGCTCTTAACAGCGTGCGTTACGACCATGCATTGTATGACGAAAAGTGCTTGTTTAGGTATGTTCTATCACCCCTTAGAGTTTTGCCCCATCGTTTTGAATGACCCTGTACAGGTAAGGTTACGTAATATATATCAATCGGCTTGTTTATATGTAACCCATGTCATCCTTCGAAAATTTTTGATAGAATTCAAAGAAATCAGCAGAATATGCCCCACAGCATCCACAACTCTTAACACTAAAACTAGTCATGAACAATAAATGTTATCTAAAAATATAAACAATATGTATGCAGATATTTAAAAGTATACCTGATTGCTATAGTCTCGTAAGATGTATATTTTATTTCCTGCAGCATCCGTAACTGTGCTTAACTTCCCAAAGCTGGTATTGACATTGTACGAAAACGAATACACATCTTTGCCACTTATGGTGTTCCTCGTAGCTATATGTTGCCCGTGCCTATTGAACACATAAATTTCCTGTGACTCTGGTGAGTGGATGTTGTATTCACTATATTCATTGAGTTGTGGAAGGGATGCTGTGACAGATCTTATTCTGAGGTTGCCTTGGTCACAGATGTGCAACAGTCCGTCTGGGGACACGGTGATAGAAGATATGGTGCTCAACTTGGTGGTAGCAGCCAGGACGTGTTCTTCATCAAAGCAAGAGCAGCTGTCTTCAAGGCAGCTACATTTAGATTCTGATCCAGCAAATCTGAAAAAAAATTCATTTCTATTCAATGCATGGGTCCTTAATTACATGTGTATTTTAAACTTACACAAAAAATTAAATATGGAAAATAACAAATGTAATAGATGATCACAATTATAGGTTCCTTATTCAAATCTTTCAAAAAATATCTGACAGAGGAAACTTAGATTTTATACGAGAACAATTTCAAAACATGCCAAATACATTTTAAAGAAATTAAGTAAAGATCTATTATGTAGAAACATGAATATAGTTTTACAAATTATGTATTCTGTAAGATAATGATTCTAAAGGAAATGAATTCTAAACTTAAATATGATCCGATTATTGCATGAATGTCAATATGCTTTTAAAGAGACAAGTGGAATCAGTCACCTACTCGCAACCACCCACTAACAGCCGGAGTTCATTCCGCAAGCTCTTTCGTCTAGCCTGCTACGCAGGTATAATATGCGTGTGGTATGTCCCTTGTTCACTGGCGCTCATCAACACTCGAAGCTTGCTTCGCGAGCTCTTGCGTTACGCGGGTGAGCGGCCTTTACTCACTAATTCGCGGATCTCACACGCTCGCTCACGGATTCCCTGTTCGGTCCAATCCAAGAGCTTAGATACTCCTCTTTATTAGCTGCCGTTGATGAATCTCGGGAGCTCTATTCACTAGGTATGTCGTTCCGCCAGCTACGCAGAAGAAATGCGTCTGTTGGAACACCTCCCCTTATTCGCTGATGCTCTTCAACCACTCGAATCTTGTTTAGCTATCTCTTTCGCATCGCATGTAGTGGCGCTTAACAGTTATATTATGACATGCAACGTCATATATAACTTAATGATATTAATCTTTCAGTTGCATATTGATAATCGCTGATGTACAAGTGGCTTAAATACACGAAATTAAAAGTCAGTTTGGATACTAAAGGTTTTAACAATAAGAATCAGCAATAAGACATATAATTGCTGTGAAATAATAATTACACTTAAATCATAATTGTTCATGACAACAATAGCTGTAAAACGCTCTGATTTTAAGAATCAACAATAGAGCGTATACTTTTCACATTACCCCAAGTGTACCAATTAACCTTGTAGTCAGCCCAATTAAGACATCTAGTTAAGGAACTTATACTTTTAATATTTTCAATGTTCCAAAAACTCAGTCTTTGGTCATTTTTGTGACGTTTCTATCAGCAGCCAATCACAGAGAAGTCGGAAATTGGCTCGACCAATTAAACCTAAGCTGATACTGAAAAAACATTTTCACTTCAAAATTTCATAAAAATAGAATAACTCATTAACTAAATCGAAAGTAGACGTAATGGCTCCGTCATGCAACAACTAAAATATGATAGGTACATGTCTAAAAAAATTGTGGTTTTGCTGTTGTTAATTTGTTTAAAACACGAACCCTCAGCTTAAGTATCCTTTATTTGACATTGACAATAAGTATATCTTAAATTAATCTTATAATTTTCGTTTTAACGTAGCACACAATACAGTAAAATATAGGAAAGGCGTATAAGTGGGTTTTGAGCTGCTCATTACAAAGGAAAATCCGCTGCCCTCAGCAATTGGCGTTACGCCCACTTGTCTCCAGAAATCCGGTGCTGGGAAAATATCTCAACTTTCTTTTAGAATTTTACATGGGAATATGGGGATTTAACGTTGGAGTAGAATTAAAAAAAAACTTATAGATTTGCATGTTCATTATCATAATCGATTGATAGGTTATTAAGGTTATAATGAACTATAAAAATAAATTTTGCTTAATTTCACTGAAAACGTATATTATTTTTAATTTGTTAAGAATCAAGAAACATGTTATTAATGCAAATAAAAATTTCTTGACAAAGAAATCTGAGAAGTTTAAAATTAAAACCTTGTAATAATTATTTCGATCGCAAATAAGTTATTGGTGTGAAAATTGTACATGTATAAAAAAATTAATATAAAACGATATAAGTAACATTTGATTTTTCCTATAAAATGCAATGTTTTCATTTCTTTTACATCGACATAATGGTGTACAAGATCCACGGTACAATGTTCTTGGCATTAAGTTATATATTAACATTTTGTTCTTTTCTTGATGAAAATATATTAAATTATTACCAAATAAATTTCGAGCCTATAGTTTAGGCAAATCGGACATGATGATTAAAAAAAAATAATTCTATCTGCTAAGTAATATAAATGATACATTTAACGATACCTTAAATTAGAAACTAATATTTTATTATAAAAACATATGATAGAATATTTTATTATCGATACATATGATGGGATATTTTATTATAGAAACATATTTGAGGAAATTGTTAATATCTGCTAAATAATATATCTGCTAAATTTAAAGATATCCTTAATCACAAACTAATATTTTATTATAGAAACATATGGTGGAAATTCCAATCAATAGATTGCTAAAATTGAAAAGTGAAATTACTATGACGTTATTCATTTCAATATCGTATTTACTTTTCGCTATTTAATTTGTAAAGACGAATGTAAAGAATTTGTAAAGACGACTGTGACAACGAATTATATATCAATAAGTAAAAACACTTACTGCAAAAGGATAAGTAAAACTTAAACAACGTAATTAAATACAAATTAATTAGCAATGCAGCATAAAGGTGTTTCGATAATGTGTTGGATCCCCTTAGTTGATGAAAGATAACACCACAAACCCGCAGACAAAATGTGATGAAATGAGTAATGTATATTAAAATATTTGTAAAAAAACTGGTTTAAACAGGGTTTAAACAGGGGGGGTTAAGGGTTTAAACAGGTTTCATTGCCTATTATACGTAAACAACGTAATTAAGTACAAATCAATTAACAGTGCAGCATACAGGGTTTCGCTAATGTATTGGATCCCCTTAGTCGATGCAAGATAGCACCACAAACCCGCAGTCGAAAGGTGATGAAATGAGCAATGTATATTAAAATATTTGAAAAACAAGAAAGATCAATCATGCTTAAAGCATTGATTATGAAACACTTTCCAACTTCAATGCAATTTTATTTAAAAAAGTCGAAAATGCAATACATTCCTCGGTAATATTTTAAAACTTATCACAATACTACATTGATTTATTATATTTGAAAACTTAAACCTTCATTGAAAAAAATGAACTTCATTCCAATGACGGCATTGAAATATAAATTGCCTGCTTTAAATATCTCTAAAATGCAATACATTCCACGGTAATATTTTTAACACTATCATAATAATACGATAATTTATTATATTTGAAAACTTCAACGAAAACAACTAAAATTAATTCAAATGACGTCATAGAAAAAATAACACGCCTGGATCTCTCTATAAAAACAGGATTTCATTCATAACTTTCTCCCATTCATTTCATTCATCAAAATACTATAATAATTTATTTTATTTCCAACTTCAATGCAATTTTATTTAAACATGTCTAAAATCCAATACAGTCCTCGATAATATTTTAAAACTTATCACAATACTACATTAATTTATTATATTTGAAACCTTAAACCTTCATCGAAAAAAATTAACTTCATTCAAATGACGGCATTAAAGTATAAATTGCCTGGTTTAAATATCTCTAAAATGTGATACATTCCTCGGTAATAATTTTAGAATTATCATAATACTACGATAATTTATTATATTTGAAAACTTCATCAAAAACAATTGAAATTCATTCAAATGACGTCATAAAAAAATAACACGCCTGGCTCTCTCTATAAAAGCAACATTTCATTCATAAATAATTCCCCCATTCATGTCATTCATCACAATGCTATAATAATTTATTTTATTTAAAAATTAAGACCATTGAGCTACAAGTAAGTAATCTCCATGCGTAAAACTTCATCGAAAAATATCGTCCTTCTCTTTCTAAAATCAATAAATATTTCATTCATATCAGCTAAGCAGACTCCATGGACTAAATTATTTTGTGTTAAAGAATTACAGCGATTCTAATACAACTCATTCTATATATTTTGCTGTTTACATTTTACATAGGTAAAAAATAGGCTTAATAGTAGAAATAATCATATTTGGATGAGCATTTAAACTGAAATATATTGTCATTGCGTTGTTTTAGTATGTAGATGCACAGAATTTAGGCAAAAATAAAGTAGTTTTAAGACGGATACAACACTCAATATGAATTTAAAAGAACTTTAAAAATCACGATTTTGACACAAGATGGATGCCATATATCATTTTGAAGTGGGTCATGTGATCGTTTCATATCATGGACACGTGATCGCTTCATATAAGAGGTGTTATTATTATTTTAATTTTTATTTAAAAAACTACTGAATATATTTTGCTGAATTTTTTTTTTATATATTTTATGGAACAATTTGAATATTGCCTAAAATTTTCGAAGCAATTTGTGAATTTTAAATCCGCTTAAAAAATGCTTGAAAAATTAGGTCCCATAGGGCTCAATGTATTCCATTTTTTCAACCCGGGTTCAATCCAAAACTAATTGTGTGATATTATTCATTTATATTCCCATAGGTCCTATAGACCGTCTGAACAACATACTAAAATTTCATTTTGATTAAGTCATTTTTACGGCAGATATCGTGCTAACGGACAGACAGACAGACAGACAGAATGAACAAAGTCATAAACACTTTTCAACTTTGTTGTAAAGTGTTAAAAACTGGTAGAGGAGATGTAACGGTTTTGATATGTTTCATTGCCTATTATATATAAACAACGTAATTAAGTACAAATTAATTAACAGTGCAGCATACAGGGTTTCGGTAATTTGGTAAATCCCCTCCGTTGATGCAAGACAGCACCACAAATTCGCAGTCAAAGGAGATAAAATAAGTAACGTATATTAAAATATTTGGAAAAAGAAATGGTTGAAAGGATGCAGCGGTTTAGACATGTTTCATTGCCTATATTTAAATATCCACCGTAGTACCTGTATGAAATAAATACGATGAAATCTGGTTAAAGTGACCATCCTTGGGACAGAGAAAACTGGTCACTGTATAAAAATGATTTTGGTTACTGTATTCAAACGGTATAGTCTCTTTGGGAAAATCGGTCACTTTAGCCAGGTGGTCAGAATATTAAGGTGGTTACTTTGCAAGGTTTCACAGTATTTGCAACATCAACAACGTATTATATAAAAATATTCACATAATTCGTTATCCGACTTTTGTTTATAACTATAACATTTTTTAAATATGTGTATATTAAGACTTATTAATCACTGACCTTGATATTCGCCCGTCACTTCCAATCACGCGAACTCTATTCACAGTTTGCGAATCACTCTCTGCTATGTAAAGGTCTCCATTGGGTGCAAATGCAATGCTTTGTGGGGATTCAAGGTAAACATCCGTAGCCAGATCACTTTTCTCACGATTATTAGCACCAGACTGTGATGGGCATTGCAGCGATCGACCAACGACGACTTTCAGACGATTGTCTGGTGTAACCCTGAGGACAAGATGATCATCCAGAACATGTAGTGAGCCATCAAGGGGATTGATAGATAGTTCAGTTGGCCACCGGAGATTCACCTACAATTAGAAACAAATATATTTTTAAACGTTCTGTTAGTAATAACGCTAAATGCGTTTATTGCTTCCAAATCGATATGTATATAGCTCTAAATCAATTGTTAGTAAGTATATAAAATATTTCTGGGTAGCAATTTGTTGGTAAAAAGGTATTGAAAAAGTTGTCGGTGACTCCAGTTAGATGGAGCTGAAATAGTTCTGTACGAATAACATTTTACAAAATAAAACTCCTAATGTTCAATAAGAAAAACTGGAGCAACATATAAAAGTACACATAACACAATAAATCAGCATATAAAAGCACAAATAACACAATAAAGCATCATATAAAAGTACAAACAACACAATAAAGCAGCAACTTTTATAAGGTGTTATATAAGTTTTTCTTATCCTTTGCACAAAATATATTGTATTTATTGAACGATCCATAATTTTGATCTTCGACCGGGAAAATAGTTTCTCTAAACCTAAAGGTGAGCTACCGGTATGGGTCATGGAATTACCCCCCCCCCCCCTCCCCATTAGTTTTCGTAAGCAAAACAAATTTGTCTGAAAAGATCGAATTCTGGGTCATGAAATACAAGCTTTACTGACTAATTTGTTTCGTTTACAACAAAAAATGTGGGCCTATTTCAATTAAAATAACATAAATAATTGAAACAACTGAAACAAGTCAATACAAGATTAACACCGCATAGTAGATTTTACAGGATCTGATTCAAGTTCTAAGTTGAAAATTGTCAGCATAAAATCCATTAACCAGCCGTTGGTACAAAACAAGCGTGATTCGTCCGACAATATAACCTTCTTCCAATCATCGTATGCCCTGCAACGCCGTTCCCTGCACCACTGTAAACGCATTTTTAGGTTTTTCGGTGAAATGAGAGGTTTCTTCACAGGCACTCGACTTGCTGCACCAATTCGATGCAATTCCCTGCGCAGTGTTCGAGTCGAGATTAGTTGGGACGATCATACATTAAAATCTTCAATAAATTGCTGCACAGTAGATCCCGTTTTTTGCCGTACAAGCGTCTGAGATGCCGCCTATCACTGGCTTGTTTGATGGTTTTCAATCCACAGTTTCATCTCTTTGACAACGCCTGGGGGTTCTGTTTCCAACTGTTCTACTCTTTGGATATCTCACTTTTTGAGAAGCAAGTCATTTGATCTGTTCTGGTAATCGTGGCTCTTGCCAAACGGGCCCCCATAGTAATACTTTACTCAAGCAGAGAAAAATCTGCCGTTTTCCCAATTTTTGCCCTACTTCTATCGGGACGCACAGCGACGGCATTCTTATAGCGGTTTTACGATCATGTATACTTCCCATGACCAACGTAATTTGCATGCATCTGCCTGTAATCTACATTTGCATACATGTGCCCAGATTTTTAATTCAGTGTGTAGATGCTTCAAAAAATTTTAGGTAAAAATAATGGTATTTAAAATTTTTGGCACCAAAATTATACCAGCATTGTGAAAGCCTCTTAAGGTACTAATAAGTATCCTAAGCCTAATAAGTATTACGCTCCAAGCTCTCAAAATCTTTAAACAAACTCTGAAAAATGGAAAACTAATTTGTAATTATAATGTACAATGTGCACTTAGGATAAACACCTTTCTCAATTGAGTTACATAATGTAAATCAAACAGAATATAAATAGATTTCAATGCTAATGAAAACATTTGTTATTATAAGTTTGGTATGCGTGTACATAGAATGATTCTAATAACACTAGAATTTAATGCATAGACCAAGATAATTAATTACCTGCGATAGACTAAGAGTGACATAACAGGGAATGGGACGCCAACTTTTATGGAAATAGTCTCCGATGAGTGTGTGGATTATTCCATGGGCGTCAACGAATCTTATGTTCGTGCCGTCGGCTATGTAGATTTCCCCATTCTTCGTAATTGCAATACCTATTAATAAACATAATTTAACTTATAACGGATTCATATAGTAAAATATGCTGGAATGTCATAAATATTTATCAAAGTTAGTGTTATGCGTGGACCCTGAAATTCTTAGTATAAATGCGTCGACAGAGAATATATTTAAATTAAATTACTGTTGTTTGAAATTAAGTGCGGCGTAAGTAATTAAAACTATAATTATTAACAAGGTATTTCCACCCACGCTTCGGCTAGTAGTCATTAAACGTGACAACTATAAACTTAATAAAATTTTTTAATGATTTTCTGAATATCAAAAACCTTTTCAGATTTAAGCAAAATAAATGACGCACATTTTATAATTCTGTTAGCAGGTTAAGTAGGAAAATATCATGAAGTTTATTTCCGTACATGACAAAATGATCGAAATCCCTAACAGCATTTTTTTTCACAGTGACGTAAGATTTACGTCACACTGTGACTTTGGGACGTCACAGGACGTCTCGGCAATGTCATATTGAGGTCACAGCGAAGTCATTTTGGTTATTTTCATGGTCGTTTGTGACGTCGCATATTAACTTGTTTGTGACGTCACATTGTAATTGTCATTGTAATGTCGTCACATTGTTACATGTTAATTAAATTTTGGAAACGTCACAGAATATAGTCACAATGAAGTTACAAAGTTACTAATACGTAAAGTCGCACAGAAGTCACATATATGATGTCACACTGTGACCCAGGTGTCACGTGACTACAACGTCACTGTAACACATGTGACGATCTTTGCTGTGAAGGATGTTGATTACTTTATTTCTCCTGCTGTAAAATAGAGTCTAGAAAAGTAATGTTTTCACGATTTTTTTTTTAATTTTATGTCAAACTGTTTTCAGGAGCGCCTAAAACATATGTTAACTATTTTTAGAGTTATGTCCATCTGTAGTCGATTTTGTGTGTACACATGTAACGACAGCTGTTACACATGTTAATATATTTTCACGAAATTTTATATCTGACTCTGTTAACAGAAAATGCAGAACTAGATAGAATTTTTTTTTAATTCCAATGAAAGCTTAATTTATTCAAAATTCTCTTAACATGGCAGCATAGGGCAAAATTTGACATAATTATGCATAAAATAGGTTATTTATGATTAAATGATCTCGAAACTTTGCAGTTTCAATCATTGTAGTGGAAATTGATGCGATACAAATTTGGGTTCATGACGTCATTAGCCCCCCCCCCCAAACGAATACAGTGTCAGACTTAGTATCAATAGAAATATTTTTTCCAGCCCTTTGGAATAAATGATATTACGCTCTAATTTTGATCCCTTAGACCAACGGTACACACACACACACATATATATATATATATATATTTATTTTCAAAATTTGGGGAAAAATCTACTAAAGATGGATTCTGATATAAGAAAGTTAAGCTAAGCTATACTTCAGTTTATTCCATCCAACTGGCAAGGAAAGTAAACAAAATTGCATTTTTATAATTTCTGTGAGGAGAATAATTTTTTCGAAAATTCCTTTGTACTTCTAGTTCGAATTTTCGAAATCTTAGATTTTTCTCTTTGTCTGAAAGTTGAAACACATAAAATGCCATCACAACCAAGATTTCAGATGTTACGAAAGTGCTAAATAATTTTGATATATCATCAAATCACCTAACCGGTTAATTAGTCAGTTTAATGAATATAGATATTAGCTATATCTGCTTAGAGTATCTGCTCTCTAGGCATTTGTGGATTTTTAATGAAATTAAAATCTGAAATTCACTGAAATAAACAGTTTAATTGGCAAAGTTTTTCATTTTTTTTCTTCGGCTAAGAATTATTTCAATAATTTTGTCAGCCTGTTAAAGTCTATCAGCTTCATTTCTCATTCAGTGAGTTCACCAACATCTTCATAGACAGGCCCTTCCTTCTATCTACAATAACAAACTGCGTAACTTATAACTAATTTCCCGTATTGAAGCCATCTTGAAATCAATTAAAAACGCTGCTCAATAAATTTGGCTTTAGTTATCTACAAAAATAACTCATTAGTTATAGAAATACGCCATAGTCCATGTTAGCAATGATTCTGGCTTAAAAAATTTATATCAGCACATAGAGGAATGATCAAACAAATTGATTCCACCAGCTTTCATTTTTTCGCAACGAAACTCATAGGGATAAAACACTCCAAAATAATTTCTTTTATGTTGTCACGTGTTAAATATGTGTGTAGAAGGGAAGCTGGATATTAAACGAATAATTCGTTCTTCTTCTGCAGTTACGTTTGAGGTAACTAGCCTCGATCTAGCTGGTTGGCTATAATGTCATTTATTCATTTAAATAATAATAATGTAGTTTACTTTTTGTTTAACTGGAGCACGTTTCCTTCTGATCTCAAAGTTAGGTATGTTTTAGATTGTTTTGTTTTGTTTATTAAATTTGCTAAGTTCCATAGCGCCATGTTTATCTTTAAATCATTGTGTCTACATGGTCAGCATAGAATTATAAAAAAATGTTACACAAATTCCGATTCCTAAAAGTAAAATTAGCCGTCACTGAGTCAATTGCTTCTGATATGCACTTGATGACATAAAATGACCCTCTCTGTACACACACTACCTAAAAATCATAAACCTCCAGCTACAATTTATATATTTTATGTAATGAGATAAAAATTAAGAAATATTTTAAGGTAAAGTTTGTAATGAAAATATCATTAAAACTTTTTCTCACCCCCATATCGATTGTGATATAAACGATGAAATAGGGATTTACAAGAACGTAAATTGTTCATTGAAGTAAATTGTTCGGAAAAATCATTAGCTCTGCAGAGGAAATAAAAAAAAACCCCTACTATACATGTTTTTACCTTTTGGGTATGCAAGCCTGGAATCTTTTGCTAGTCTTCCATCTCCGCACTGATCTTTATCTCTAGGAAGGCACTTTTCGCCACTGCCAACAATTGATTCAGTATTGTTCTTTGTCGAGGAAGAATCCGTCATTGAAACAACTCTTAGAATCTGGTGCTGTTCGGGATCAGATATATATAAGTGGCCATCAACAGGTCCTACTGTTAAGTGATAACTATATGACACTTGTGCCGGGCTGAAATAAATGAGAAAGGTGTGTACATGGTTCTATATTAAATTAGGCTGTATCATTATTTTCTATACAATATTTTATGTTGTTGTTGCGATCCAGACCGTCCGACCTACTAGAAATGTGTAAGGTAACTGTTCCGCAATATTTTATGTGAAAGCTTACATTTGAAAACAGCTATTGAGTCACAGGCAGGATGATATTGATTAACATGCTGTTCAGAGATATCTTTTAACATGTCTAATACTTGGTATTTTACCAACCATGTTAATAATAAATATCAAAACTTGCAGAAGCATTTTTATTTAACAATTTTTAGTTTTAAAAATTCCCATCAAATGTCAATTAATGGGTTGTGATTGGGGACAATGACTAAAATTTTAATCAATCAGTTCTGAGGAAATTTTTTTGAATTTACAGAGCCACTAAGGAATTGTTTGTTTCCTTCAATATGGCAAAAGCAAGAAGATTTTCGTACTTCAGAAAGTGGTTTGCTTTAGAATTTCTCTGATAAAAGCAATGGTTCAAACACAGCTGTGCTTGCTTTATTGAATTAAAACAGTAATAAAATATTTTGAAAATAATTTGAATTTTTTAGTTCATTTATACCGAAATTGTCCACTTAGAATTATACATTTTCTATGCGTTTTATCACTTTTAGTTTTTAGTCCCTGGTAGCGAAACCACTAGTTTCATAAAATCGCATCTGCATGTTGAGATGAAGAATTCCTACCCAGTTTGGTTGATTTTCATTTTAGACCATTAAATATCTCAGCAGAAGTTTTTTAAATATGGCTATTTTCAATATAATTACCCTGCATATTAAAAGAAGTTACGCTTTGCATTTTTTATTATTTCCGATAACTCTATCACTTAAATTTTAAATATTCCAAAAATACCATGCTACCAAAATACCCCTAAACAAATATATCATTGTCGAGATCTACTCCATTAGCTAATGCGCAGGTACTAAAATATTTCTTCATTGAACATTTATCACAAATTAAGTCTTTGTCGACCGTCGGTTATTTTTGCAAGAAGTGACCTTCGGTTTGTTTTTCAAATAGATATTGTATCTGTCAAGTTTTTGAATTGATGGAGATCTATGGTTCTATCACCCCCCCCCCCCCAATATTAAATGCAATAGATGCATAACCGTCACCCAATGACAAATTCAATACATGCACGTTTCATCATAATATATTGTTCCCCGTCACATACTTATCAACATGATAGATGCATTTCCCAGTCATAATGATGTATGCTTCTTTCGCTAACCAATGATAAATAAACACGATATGCTTTGCTCTCGTTATCCTGTGACACAAATTTGTGGGTGATAATACTGTCAACTAATCACATGTAAATTGCTAACGGATGTTTCTACCACTATTCTTTATAAAAACTTCTTGAAAAGTGGCTTTAAATGTGATACTGATATGAAAGTATTACAAATATCAAATAATAATACGTATTGCGTATAACAATTGAATTAGCGACAGAAAGTAAAATACCTAAGTTCAACGACTGTTGACACTTGACCTTCAGGAGTTATCTTTCGAATCAAATTGAAATCCCCTACATATATTGTACCATCTGGTCCACTGGCTAATGCGACAGGTGCTAATAACCTTTGACTCCGAGCAATACCATTACATCTTTGACACTGAAGTGGCCTTTGCTGACCGTCGCCCATTTTCGTAAGAAGCAACTTCGGCTTATTTTTCAGGTATATGTTGTTCCCATCACCTTTCTGCAGGATTCCTAAATGGAAAATATAAGATTCATCAGATAATTTTAACATAAAACATAAACATAAATTTCAAGAACAAAAAATCAACTAAAACTGTTTTTAGAGACACGTAGTGCTTGTGTTATGAAATAATTTTAATAAAATGAAATTGTGTACAAGGGAAAGCGGAATGTGAATTTTTGGATAAAAGTACTGAATAATTACTCAAACTACAGAATAGTCCGCTAGACCACCAAACACTAGTCAACAATGGTCAAGAGAACATGTCATTTGATGTGACATTATATTGCTCTAAAATTTATTAGTGGCTTATACAGGGTGTCCCAAAAATGACTGACATATTTGAAAAATGCATATAAAAAACAGAAGGCGATAGAAATGTAGCGTTTGCTGCATTGTACTTGGGAAACCAGAGAATTTTATTCAACCAATTTTCAAAATTTGTTACAAAGGTCACCAACAGATGGCGCTGCTGAATGATAATAATTAATAAACGGTATGACCATGTTGCAAAAAATACAAAACGATGTTCTTAAAATAACCACCATTTGCAGCAACAGCATGGCGCAGTCTGCGAACAAAATTCGCAGACACCTGTGCAAATATTTCATCCGGAATGGTCCGGTCAAGAAATATCCGCTGTTTCAACTAATATACCATTTTTAAAGAATAAACCAGCAGCAACTTGAAATCTTTGAGAAGCACACTCTAGCACAATGCTGAGCAAAGTACAGAATGGCAATTTGATAGTATGCGTTTTCCTGTAGCTCTCACACAACCACAGCGCCCTCTGTTGGTGACATTGTAACACATTTTGAAAATTGGCTGAATAAAATTCCCTGGTTTCTCAAGTACAATGCAGCAAACGTTACATTTCTATCGGCTTCTGGGTTTTTTTAATGCATTTTTCAAATGTGTCAGTCATTTTTGGGACACCCTGTATATGATGCAAGGTTGCGTCCAAAAATATAATACAATGAAATGTTAAAGAAAGAAAAGACAAACAACCATTATAGTGATCCAATAGTATAGTGATCCAATGACCAACAAGACGCAGGTCAGCATGTAAGCGAAGGAGAAGCTCAGTAAATTCGTGAGACTCTAAAAATCCCCCTGGCTACAATCATGATCCCTTTGACTACAGTTATGGATCCCTCTGACAACAGTCACGAATACAGACGGTCAAAAATTAATGTAACTCTGAAAATATGCACCTCGATATAAGTTTTCCGTTACAATTTCAGTATGTTGTGAGGCGTATGTAATGGAGGTGGAAAGTGATATTATGTCAATGCTACTAAGTAACAACAAATCACAAGATTAGGTTATCAATTTACTGAATTACATGTATTTTCGGTAGTATCCTTTTGGAGACCTGTATTTTATATAATATCGTTTTCCGGTGGTCATGAGTGATACAAATAAGTTATGGCTTCTTGCCAGCAGATTCAAAATATTATGGAGTTACCCGAGGTTTGAACATTAACTTTTTCAATTATTGTTTTTAATTGTGTGAGCTTAAATGTGAATATTTCGCAAATTCCTGTAAGTTTTTATATGTGATAACTAGCTAAAGTATTTTTTTAAATAAACAAATCAAGTTAAAACTATTCTCGTTTAATTGTGCAAAATAATATCATTCATTTTTCAGTAACTTTTTTAAACTTTTGCTTACGGGTGGGACAGCGTCCATCCCGAACGAAGAACATCTCAGAAAGACAGATATTTGACATACCCTATCCCAAACAGTTCGATCTGCTTTTGCAGTCATTGGCGTCCGTTGGATGCCAATGCCTGCAAAGGGAGATCAAACTATTTGGAATAGGGTATGTCAAATACCTGTCTTTCTGAGATGTTCTTCGTTTGGGGTTGACGATGTCCCACCTGTAAGCAAAAGATTAAAGACTCGAGAATCCTATTCAATGCAGAGCAAATAGACGAGTTCTACGGATGTATACATTGCAATATCGAACTTGAGTATGAAACCAAATAAACTGACTTTACAATTTGCTTTTTTAAATTGTTTAGAAACATATGGTATAGAATGTTCACAATATGAAATTTAAAAAACTGCATTAGTTACCGAGAGAAAACCTTCGAAGACCGATTAAAGTAACATCTGCAAAATAACGTTCTCAATGGAAAGTAACATTCTCAATGGAAAGTAAATTTGCAATAGAAAGTAAATTTGTAAAACAAAGATGTTGTTAACATGAGTAATTAAAAAAACCACTTTGGAAAAATACAACTTTATTTAAAATTATTAGGACGTATGGTGCTGGAATGTAAGAATTGCTTTTGTCAGTATATTGTCACAGTATGCTATTAATCAGTCACCAATTCCCTCCTTTTATTATTATTCGCCTATTCTATTTTATGGGAGTTATTATTTTATAACTTAAGGGGTCTTTTTGTTGAATAATTTCAAGATCTTGCGATTTTTTGTGCATTTAGCTGTTTCATTTGCATAATGTGAACCACAATGGATTTATCCTCATTTTGAGATTCCACTATTAAACTGAATATTAAATGGATTTCAAGGCAATAAAAGTTTGAAAGACATTAGTCTGTGCTTCCTGTGGGCTTAGTATTTCTAACACAAGTACAGTTATATTAAATGCATGCTGGTATATTTTGATATATACACTTATTTTAACGCAATAAAATATTACCAGCAAGTGCATAATAGAAAAATGTTGACAAAACTATTACGATTCTTTCGAAGAAATAATAAAATAATCATACATGTTTACTTGTATAAATCAGTCTAGTTCAACATGTTTTAATAGTTTATTAAACTAGAAATAAACAAAGTTTAAACTAAAATGCATTAAAAATAGGTTACATAATAGAACTTTTAACTCCAGTATAAATGCTACCGAAATGTTTATTTTGCACTCACCTTCGTGAAAGTTGTATTTGTGATGGATGTCTAAGTTCCAGCCACCTATATCTGACACACTCATGTCATGGCCACTGACTTGCGTGGTCTGAACTTCCCAGATTAGTTTCGAGCAAAATTCGTATTCGTATCCGACGTAAACTAAAATAGAGAAAATAATTGGAGTTGTCATGGTGCATTGTTGTATTCAAAAATTTTCTACTGTATATGCTATGCAACATTCCTGGAAAATTCCATAACCGTTTGCTTACGGGTGGGACAGCGTCAACCCCAAACGAAGAACCTCTCAAAAATACAGGTATTTGACATACCCTATCCCAAACAGTTCGATCCTCATTTCCAGGCATTGGCTTCCAAGGACGCCAATGCCTGCAAAGGGGATTTGAACTGTTTGGGATAGGGTATGTCAAATATTGTCTTTTTGAGATGTTATTCGTCTGGGATTGACGCTGTTCCACCCGTAAGCAAAAGGTTAAGCAGTAAAATAACTTTGAAAGAAAAAAGTAATGCTTGTGCATGTTAGGTCTGTGTGCAGCAAAGTGACTATGCCTGATTGGACAAAACTTAATACATTGCTCCTAGCAGAGAATTTAAGAAGCTAGAAATTGAACTGGGCATTAAAGTGAGATCGAGAAGATCCTATTACAATGTTGTAGAGCATTTGGAAGACACTCACATTGCATATACCAGCATCCATGAACTGGTTTCGAACTTATAATGCAGTCGTCAGCATGGAATAACCGATATTTACAATTGCAGCAAAACGCTTGCTATAAGTCAAAATTTTTTCAAACTTCTATGGGAACTGGTAATTTCAGTTATTCCACATGACTGGCATGAAATTCATATGGAACTTAACTCAGGCCAAATGAAGCTGAAGAGGCAAAATACATTAAGCAAAACTCGTTTATAAGGGACATCCCCAAAAATATCAGTAAGAATCAACAATAAACTGTAACACTGAGCATCTACTTTGCACAATATGGTAATTGGCGTCCTGTTTAGTCATGCTTAAATGAACAACACTAACATGAACAGTATTCTAAATTTTAGGCCATGCCTTTTCTATTGAAAAATTACATAAATGATTATTTAGGTAATATTATTAAAAGTTCGGATTTTTTCAAAATTTCGATCGAAATTTAGGGATCTTTCGAATATTGAATTGCGTTTAAAATAAAGTTCCAATATTCATCTATTGTAATATGTACACCAAATTTCGTTCGAAACGCTCCATTCGTTCGTGAGATATTGCTGCTACAGTCTCTTCGACACATTTAAACACACACATACACCGACGCATCACCTCAAAAACGTTCGACTCGAGCTCAGGAATGCTTGAAATGTGTTCTTCAATCACAAACTCGAATTTTCGACGCCGTCACAATACTTTCCCTATACATTTTAATATAGGGAAAGTAATACACCATTTTTAAAGACACTGTAAATGACGCCATGCTTATAAATTTTGGACTTTTTTTTACCAACTAAGACATTAAATTGATCAATGGGAGTAGATGCTTGATATTTGAGCGCGAACGCACACATACATATATATATATCTACATGCAGCAACGCCGGTATATTGTTTCATGCAATTCTTATTGAATATCAATAAAGTGTATCATATGTCATTTACGATATCAATTATTTATCATTTCAAAAGCAGTAAGTGCGTACCATTACATCGTAGTGAAATATGTATGAATATCATGCTTTGGAACAAACACTAGTGAATATGTGATTGATTCCTAATACTAGCAAATCAATCTTTATGAAGATTACTTAGTCTTTAAGAAAAGCCATTCAGTGAAATTCATAGCTATTAATGGATTTTCCAAGCGATACCTAATGCACTAAGTAAAAATCCCATTGGATTTATCCCTATATGTGGCTATTGAAATATTCTTCATTAGTATGCTGGGGGGAATTACATTGGATTTACCCCTATATGCGGCTACTGAAATATTCGTCATTAGTATGTTGGAACGAATTACCCCCGCCGTTGCTGTTCAAAAAACATCTCTTGAAGCAGCAACACCGTGGTGATTTTAAATTGAAACGTATTTGGCTGTTTACAATCAGCCAAATGAGTTTCAATCTAAATCAGCACAAAATGCGAAATCCATAGTTTTTGCGCAAAAAGCACCGCTCCAAACATGAAATCAGTTTACCACACTCCGCTAACGCTCTCCGCAAATGTAGAGAAAAAAAATTACTGGAGAAAAGACGGATTTTTAAGAGTATTTACTTATAGATGGCGGTAGTGGTTATCCGTAAAGAAAGAACGGCAGCTGGCGAGATGAGTCAATAATTTTAACAGTTAGCTCGCTTAAAAATATAACTAATTAACAGATGGTTTTGGGATTATTTTTTGTTTGGGATCAGTGTTGAAGACCCAGACCGTCCGACTCGTCAACAAGGACTTGAGCATCCATTTGGACGGCCGGGAAAGAGTTAGCTTTGGGACCAGTGTGTAATATTTAAAAGATCTGGTGCTAAATTATAAACATTAGATTGCAGTCAATTTGTTTGTATTGTAATATAAAATTTAGGGATGTTCTAAGCACATGAAAAGTATATATGTATTAAAAAATTTCCCAAAATTCCGTCTAGTATTCGTATGTATTCCGTTTACAGTTTGTTTAAAAGATAATTTTTCGATCCTTCCGATGGTGTCAAGATGTAAACACTGTAAAAATAGTTTCGGTCATTAGTGAAAATCGGTCTAAAACATAAAATAACTGAAAACCTAATTCGAATCTTAAAAAATAACGCCGAGAAGTACTATGTACCAAATTTCATGACCGTACGGTGATTTCTCGCTACAGACTGCATACACACATAAACACATTCCTGTATTATGTACTAGAACCAGTACCTGGCTTTGTCTGGTCGTTTAAAGCAGGGATTAATCGAATTCATTAAATTTTTCGAAAAGCTTAATCACCTGCTGCGTGAGCACACTCTTAAATTACAATATGCATGCGACCACACGCCTACATTACAAAACACACGTGAGAACACTCTTAAATTACAAAACACATGCGAGCACACGATTACATTACAAAACTAATGCAAACACACGCTTACATTGCAATACACACGTAAGTACATGCTCCCCCTAAATATGCTCCTAATCACACCTTGGACCCCTCAGCCCTTTTTATCTTTGCCTGATCTCTATGTTTTTACTTTCCTTATATACATATTGTATAAGGAAAGTATTGTGACGGGGTCGAAAATTCGAATTCGAGTTATCGACGGGAGAGCACGTTTCAAGCATCCCTGATCACGAATCAAACATTTTTGGAGTGACGTCTGTGGTGTGTGTGTGTGTGTGTGTGTGTGTGTGTGTGTGTGTGTGTGTGTGTCAGTGAGTCTGTGGAGACGATAACTGACGAACGAATAGACCGATTCGAACAAAATTTGGTACAAAAATCACAATCTGTAAACACTGGAAGTCTATTGTTTTTATACGCAATCGAATGTTCAGAATCCCTCTAAATTTTCGAATGAAATTTTGAAAAAAATCGTCAAAAAATTAAAACCGCTAATAAAGTTACACAAATAGACATTTCTTATGAAATTTTTCATTAGAAAACGATTGACATAAATTTTAGAACGCTAACATGAACCGTTCTCGAGATATTGTACATTTTTCAAAAAAATTATCAAAAAGTCATATAAAATTTAAAAAAAAATAGTTCCTATTGAGAAACACGTTCCCTTTTCATATGCAATACCATGCGATAAATTGGGTGACATCATTCTCGTGGATCTAGCTCGTTCCATTCATGAAAAAAGATACTTTAAGTAATACTTTTGTACTTGAACGCCAATAGCCATTTATCTGATGTAAGAATAACTTATTTCTTCGTCCATAACGCTTGGCGAGATTTTGGCGACGAATTTGGCGGAATGTCGCCAACTTGGCGACTTTTTGAAATGTTCCCAAATTAACGAAAATCTCGCCAAATGAATAAAAATTACGCTAAATCAATGAAAATGACGATTAATTGCCGAAAATTCAATATCTTGGAAAGAATATTAGTATCTACTATAAGAAAAGCCAATTTTTTTACTGTAAAAGTAGTAAATTCATTACATTATATAAGGAAAGTCATGTGTTGCCCACATCAGATTTTATTAGACTTGTATTTACAGCATAAGGGATCCAAGCTCACTTGTATCCTTTATTTTCTTTCAATTTCCGCAACAAAAGTTATTTCTTTTAATGTAAACCTCTGCTTTGATTGATATATTAGAATAATAGATATATTTTTAATATTTTATTAATTTATAAAACTTGATTGCAATTTAATTATCTACCTTTTCGTATAAAATATTGAAATGGCATGTCTAATTCAAACTGATTTTCATACCATGGACTCATTTAATTTTACAGCCAATTGGACATCGCATAAAAATACAAACCAGCTAATTGATTAAAACACTCTTTGGGGAAACCTAAACTTTTTATCTCGTGTATTCTAAATGCTCAATTCGCCCAGAAGATAACTTCGAAAAAAAATAGAAAGCACAAACTGACAAGCCATTCAAGAAACTTTTTCGACGCATATTCGAGGCTGTAAAAGTTTTATTTTCTTATTGTCTAATCAATGTCTTTGTTCCTAGTGAAGAAATTGAATTAAAAATAAAACATGAACATCGCTTAATGCCCATGAGAGAATTGCTATTTGTGATAACGAAAAAACAAATATTTACTCCACGATTCTATTTTTTAACTACAGAGTAGTTGATCTTTTTAGTTCCTTAATTAAGCAATTGGGGTATTTAACAAAACGTTTTTGCAACTGTTAAAATTTCGGAATTGTGTTGTTTTTTAGCAAAAATATAACATTCAATATAAATGCAATTGCAGAACATTAGCAATTGTATAGAATACTTGATCCACTCCTAGCCTGCGATTTGCTGGTGCCGGAGTTTGGAGGGTGCCGGTAAAACCCAGGTACCGACGAACGTAGGTTCGACAATTTGGATGACTGGCTTCATTTATGAACAAATAAAATTATACACATCACATACACAAATAATTACTTTTCTAAAATCATGGTATGATCACCAGTTCTATTGTTAGTTTTATAGTCCTAAAATTCTGAATTAAAATACACTTTTATCTGATACTTTGTATTAGAATAAATTTTTGTTACGCATATTTTATACTGGTATAAAAATTGTTTCTTCTACCACCAGTTGCAAAATTAATTCTTTACAATATAAACAACTTTTCTTAAGATAAATTATAAACCTAGAATGTAAAGCCCGTCAAATAATGGTATTGTTAAGATGTATCGTGTACCATAGTGTTATTACGATGTACCTCTGAAATAGAGGGTGAACATTGCCAACAGGGCAAAGGTGGATTACAGTCCAAATCTTGTTGGTTTCTGGATACAAATATGGACAGATTATTAAGTAACGTTCAGTTGAATCCTTCTACTATGCCGTACGATTGAGGATGGACAGGAGTAGTTCGAGGTGTGTCCATTCCGAGTAGTTTGTGCAATCCAGTGAATATGCCTGAGATAAAGCGTGCTCCCTGGTCAGAATGGGTGAACGAGGGACCCCCGTAACGACATATCCAGCTCCGAGTTAGAACTTCACTGATGGAGGTCAAGGGTTGTGTAGGCTTCTGGCCATTTTGTAAAATAGTCCATTACTAGAAGGTGTATTTGTTATTGTCCAAAGTGGTAATGACCCCAAAATGTCAAGTGCAATTCTCTCGAAAAGAGCTCCGACATTGTAACACTGAAGGGGCCCACACTGCAGCTCTCAGATCCTTGCATTTGGCCATAAAAAGGGGGACTGATTTTCTGGGTCAAGAATAGCATCTTCTTCAACTTATACCGTCTGCACTACCCGAAAATGTAAGGTATCTGTTTAGGCGGCCGGGACAGTATCACCCAGTTTAGACCGGAACCCAGTGGGGGTGGCATCTACAGGGACTGCACCCCTATTTCCCTACCACCAACCTCTTGGAAGGACTTGGGGGGTCTACATATTTAACGTGAACCACTGGGCTATCCCACCCTTACAAATAGAATCTATAAAATACTGAGATACAAGCCATTCTCTAACATCTACAGGGCAGCTTGAAAAAAAATTGTTGCAAAAATCTTTCATTATTCGATGCTAGCTTCTGTAAGCTCTTTTTACGCGTTTGGCTGCGAGGCATCAATTGAACTCCGTTGGTTTCCTTCAAATTATTCTCCCCATACCGAAGTTCCAGGACATTTGTCAGGGCTACAAAATTCAGACATTTATCGGTTAGGAGCTTCTGTAGACAATCGGATTCTGGACCTCGAAGGGAAGCAACGAGTTGGCAGGATTTTGTTTTCTTCCTATTCGTTAGTTTCTGCAATGATGTCAAAATGCGCCCGGAAATTCGTCCAAATACTCGGTTCGTCATACATAGGTGATTATATCTTACAGGTTAAAGGAATGCAAAAATTCGTACTGGCGACTGACGATTTTCGCTTTGACAGCTAGTAAACCCTTTTTGAGTTTTTTCATCTTTTCTTGTCCGACATTAATGTCTGCTTATACGGATGTAATGTCTTGTTTCATCTCTTCTTGGACAGGTTCAATGTTTTGTTTCACCTCCTGCCCAGTTTTCATTTCGCCTTGAACACATTTGAAATTTTCTTTCACTTCAGCTTGAATGAGGTTTAATTTATTCTTTTATTTCGACTTATCCTATTTTCATTTCTTCCTTAATATCCATTTTAACGGCTTAAATCTCTTCTTTCATCGTTTCTTATACGGCTATCATCGTTCCTGTTATCTCGTCCGATTGTAATATTTTTTCCATTTCTTCTTGGTTGTCTTGCATAGTTTGTTGTCCGTCTTTCATGCAGTGGCTGCTCGTGAGGTGTAACAGGTGATGCAGGATAAGCGTTCTTTTATTTAAAGTTATCTGCTGAAAGGATTATTATTTTTATTATTTGGCGAATTTTTCAGACTCGTTTGGTTATTTTTAGATAATATTTGACAACACTTGGGCCAGTAGTTTGACAACATTTGGGCCAGTAGATATGTTTTGATGACGTTTGTTGTCGAAGAGCAGGGAAATACCAACGCCAGTTCTGCTTCACCCATTACTGAAGTTACTAACCACAGCTGCTTTCATGGCTTAATTAAAACCATAATCTCTTTCAACTGTTCCTCCATCGCTTTTCCAGCCTAACAACATTTATTTACAAGTACAGTGTAAACAGGATCACTACATAGTAAACAGCTATCTCTCAACATCACTAAAAACTGCCTGGTACAATAAAGCACCCATTAAATGCTCCAATAATTTAACAAAAGATTTGATACTCTTCTTAAAACATTAACATATCTCAGAATTCAATGTAGCTCGTAATACGTCAACTACTCTCCAATTAAGCGACGCTTCTTTGTATTTATTTTCCGTAGAAACTTTAAGAAGGTGCTGGTATCTCCAAGAATATCCATTAATCTGAGAAAATTTTAGTACCTTTGAAAGTCGACAAATTAACGATGTATTGCTAAATCTCGCAACCATGCTCCGTGTATTCTATTCTGGCAACCCTACATTGGCGTTTTAGGAATAGCTGCCTGCAAGGGTGTTTTTCATTTTGACTATCAAAAGAGGATATTAAATTCCTAATTCTCATAAAACGACAAGGCTTAACAAAGAAATTAAATTCAGTTTTTTAAGATATTGAATTTTTGTCAATTTGACGACATTTTCGAAAAGTCGTCAAATTTTTCACTAAGGCATTTTTTTTTTCATTTTTTTCCCAAGCGTTCTAGATAGATAGATAGAGAAAGAGATCTGGATGATTGAAGTATTTATGTTTCCATTTTTGATTTCATGAAATAAAGTTTTACGAAATTTTATTTCAATTTAATTCACTAATTTTTCGTATGATAATTTGCAATAGCGACACTAATTGACACTGATTTCCACATCTACGAATTCTTTTACTTTACAGCCAATTGAATGCCACATGAGAAATAGAAATAAGCTAATTGATTAAACACTCTTTTGGGAAAACGCAACTTTTTTTGCGTTTATTTCAAACGCACAATAAGGCGGAAAGTTAGCTGTGAAAAAAATATAAAGCACAGAATCTTGGTGACAAGCCATTCATGAAACTTTTTTGGTGTGCAATTGCGACTGCAAAAGTTTAATTTTCTGGTTTTCTAATCAATGTCTTTGTTTCTACTAACGAAAATTGCATTAAAAGTAAAACAAAACAATGTCTAAAGACCGAGAATGGAATTGTTATTTACTAAAACGAAAAAAAAAATTACTGCAGCTTTTATGTTTTTTAACTGTAGAAATGCCGATTGTTAATTAAGCAAATGAGGTATTTAAGTGTAAGGTTTAGGTAATGTTAGTTTTTTAAAATTATATTATATTTTATTTAGTAGTAGTTATGCATTGATAATAACTATGATAGCATAAATACTGGCAACTAGCAGTATATTTTTCGAAATATATAATTTCAGGAACTTAAAATTCACAATTTACTGCCTGCAATTTAATGCATAATGTTAACTTCTAATATTTGGGCTCTTTCACTGAAACTTTATAATAATTCTCACAAAAAGAAAATATGTGCGTTCTCCCGTGCTGAGATAATAAACAAACAAATATAATCACAACTTATAATTTTATTTATATAGATAATAATAATTTTACAATGAAATACTATCATCTTTGTAAATTACGACTTGGGAGTTCTTGTTAGGGGCAGATATATAGAAATATCTTTTAGTTATGGCCTTTGAGATTAAAATGGTTCTTTTTTATTACGTTAATTTACAACGCTTCAATAATTATAGAAATAGAGGGACAATCAACGCCCGTATTACTTTATTGGATCCTGCTTGTTTAGACGCTTATATTATGATTAGGCTACGTTCAAAGTGAGGAGGAGACCAGAAAGACAAGAAGACAGACCGATAGAAGAACAGACGGACTCTTCAGTTTTAAGTGGGACCTACGAAAGCTACCCATCTACATGGTTCAAATAAGCTACCCAAAGCTACCCAAAACTACCCATATTACTTACTTGAAATAAGTTAATTTTATATTTTTTTAAACAGAGCAGTACACGCAAATGCATATTTGATTATGTGTAGGATTATATGTAGGATTATAAAATAATAAAAATCGGCATTTACGTTGATGGATACGGCGTCGATCCATAATGATCAGAGACACAACTGACCAGGGGAAAATTTGGGAAGTTTAAAATTTAAATTAGGTGGGATATGAGTTTTTTTTTACAATGGCGCTCATACAATTTGACCATTCAGTTTAAATGCGGTCGTCAGTGATGTCTCAAATAGTTAGTTTCAATTTGACGAAATAATTCTATTTTCGATTAAAAATTCAATTTTCTTATTACCTGTTGAAATAAGTTAATTTCATAATCTTTAAAACAGGGCAATGTACGCAAATACATATTTAAAAAATCTGCTGTGGGCAACACATCACTTTCCTTATACAATGCAATGAATTTACTACTTTTATAGTTAAAAAAATGGTATTCTTATAGTAGATATTTATATTTTTTCCAAGATATTGAATTTTCTTCAATTAGTTGTCATTTTGATTGATTTAGCGTCATTTTTATCCATTTGGAGAGATTTTTGTTAATTGGGCAACAATTAAAAAAGTCGCCAAGTTGGCGACATATAGCCAAATTTATCGCCAAAATTTCGCCATGCGTTATGGACGAAGAAATAAGTTATTCTTACAGCAGATAAATAACTATTGGCATTCAAATACAAAAGTATTACTCAAAGTATCTTTCCCATGAATGGAACGAGCTAGATCCACCAGAATGATGTCACCCAATTTATCGCATGGTGTTACTCATGAAAAGAGCACAAGCTTCTCAATAGGAAATATTTTTTTATATTTTATGACTTTTTGATAATTTTTTTAAAAAATGTGCAATATTTCAAGAACGGTTCATGTTAGCGTTCTAAAATTTATGTCAATCGTTTTCTAATGAAAAATTACATAAGAAATGTCTATCTGCGTAACTTTATTAGCGGTTTTGATTATTTGACGAATTTTTTCAAAATTTCACTCAAAAATTTAAGGGGGTTCTGAACATTCGATTGAGTATAAAAACAATAGGCTTCCAGGTTTTACGGATTGTGATTTTTGTACCAAATTTCATTCGAATCGGTCCATTCGTTCATCTGTTATCGTCTCCACAGACTCACTAACACACACACACACACACACATACTTTCACACACACACACACACACATACTTTCACACACACACACACACACACACACACACACACACACACACAGACATCACTTGAATAATGTTTGATTCGTGATCAGGGATGCTTGAAACGTGCTCTCCCGTCGAAAGCTCGAATTCGAATTTTCCACCCCGTCACAATACTTTCCTTATACATTATGTATATAAGGAAAGTAATATGTGTAGGATTATCTTCCACTAAAATAATATAAATCGGCTCAGAAGTTGAATGGATAGGGCTCTGTAACTCAAAGATAAGATACTCAACTATCCAGGAGGATACCCGTGGTTGAAAGTCCAGGTTGAGATACGGTGTTTTACAATGACTCCCGGACATCTTAACCCTGCAGATTAAATGTGGCGCGTCACTAAGGTCTAAAAAAGAAAACGTTTCAAAATTTCGGAGGACCCTAAGATTTATTGCAGCAATTTTTCAATTCATGTTTAGTGGATAGAGCGGCGAGTAACCGGATGGAAGAGATTCGAATTCTATCTGGGACATCAGTGAGTAATTTGCTGTTTACATTATTATTAAATGTTTATATGTAATCATTTTTCGGAAACATACTTATTAATTTGGCAAATATTTTATTTCAAATGTTATTGCTTTACATGGTAAATTACATTAAGACATTGTTCCAAGTCCTTAAGCACCCCAATAGCTTTGCAAAGAAAGGTTCATGAGTGTATACGTTAGGTTTTACTTACAGTAAAGTGACCATGGCATATCGAATAAAAGTGATTGCAGTGCATTTAATCAATAAGAATGCCAGGATAACGAACTTGGTAACAAGACGAGATAAACAAAATAGCCAAATACATAGTTGCAGATCACACATAGTTGCAGATCACAGGAATTGACAATAAAAATGATACTGAAGGCATTTAATTCATACAATAGTATTAATGGGGAATAACTTTCCAGTTCAGGAATGCTACATGAATCTAATATACACCCTGTTCAAATTGCCCTCCGTTAGCAACAATGCACATTTAAGATAGAGAAAAATTACTACCCTGTACTTAAACGTTTTGTACCTGCAACAATGGTTTGTTAAATATACCTTAAAGAAAACAAGTATCTGAAAATTAGGTTACAAAAATTGTTTAGGGAACGTTTTGCAGCCCTCTATTTCGGTCCACAAATAAGTGTCTTCCCTTAAAAGTCCCATAGCACTTCTTCCTTAGCGGTTGCTAAAATAATCCGTAGCAATCACTCGACCGCCACGTTGTGGTTTCGAGCCCAACATAAGGCATGGATGTTTGTGTTGTGGGCGCAATGTGATCCGCCCCCCTCTGGTGCGCCTGGGGCAACGTCAATGGACGGCTAAAAAGTTCACACTCTGGCCGCTGTAATAAAGGCGAATGACGAAGGTCAAAGTGCCTGGCCATTTGAAAAAAAAAAGTCTAATGTGGGCAACACATGACTTTCCTTATATAATGTAATGAATTTACTACTTTTACAGTAAAAAAAAAATAGGTTTTTCTTATAGTAGATACTTATATTCTTTCCAAGATATTGAATTTTCGACAATTAGTCGTCATTTTCATTGATTTAGCGTCGTTTTCATCCATTTGGTGAGATTTTCGTTAATTTGGCAACATTTAAAAAAGTCGCCAAGTTGGCGACATTCCGCCAAAATTCGCCGCCAAAATCTCGCCAAGCGTTATGGACGAAGAAATAAGTTATTTTTACAGCAGACAGATGACTATTGGCGTTCAAATACAAACGTATTACTCAAAGTATATTTTTTCATGAATGGAACGAGCTAGATCCACGAGAATGATGTCACCCAATTTATCGTATGGTATTACATATGAAAAGTGAACATGTTTCTCAATAGGAAATATTTTTTTTTATTTTATATGACTTTTTCATAATTTTTTTGAAAAATGTGCAATATCTCAAGAATGGTTCATGTCAGCGTTCTAAAATTTATGCCAATCATTTTCTAATGAAAAATTACATAAGAAATGTCTATTTGCGTAACTTTATTAGTGGTTTTGATTTCTTGACGATTTTTTCAAAATTTCGTTCGAAAATTTAAGGGGGTTCTGAACATTCGTTTGCGTATAAAAACAATAGGCTTCCAGTGTTTACGGATTGTGATTTTTGTACTAAATTTGGTTCGAATCGGTCCATTCGTTTGTCAGTTATCGTCTCCACAGGCTTACTGACACACACATACTTTCACACACACACACATACTTTCACACACACACGCACAGACATCACTTCAAAAATGTTTGATTCGTGATCAGGGATGTTTGAAACGTGCTTTCCCGTCGAAAGCTCGAATTCGAATTTTCGACCCCGTCACAATACTTTCCTAATACATTATGTATATAAGGAAAGTAATATGTGTAGGATTACCTTCCACTAAAATAATATAAATCTACTCAGAAGTTGAATGGATAGGGCTCTGTAACTCAAAGATAAGACTCCTCTGAGAACTGCAGTATGCCACCAAAGTGCCTGAAGTGTGCTGAAGATCATTTCACACGGGATTGCCAGAGACCCAGGACAGAGAAGGCAACGTGTGCAAATTGTAATGGAGACCACCCGGCGAACTTCAGGCAATGCCTGAAGAACCCCTGGAACAGAGGAAAGGCACCGGGGTATGCCCCCTTGCCCCCCAAAACCAGATACCCCCTTGGAGGCAAAAGGCCCTCGGACTAAACCCCCAGGCACCCGCTCAGGGCTCCTCGCACATAGTGCCACAGTTAAATAGACACCAACCTTCAGCACCTACCAGATCGGTACAAGAGCAGGCCCCCAAACCATCGACCTCCAGAGAATTCACCCTGGAGGAAGTAAGAGCAGCTACAGCTGCCATTAAAAGGAGATCGGAAGCAGATACAGCCAGACAGGCAAAGGATAGACTTGACAGGGAGTTTGAGGATTGGAAACAATCTAAACGAGTCAGGGAAGAAGAGCTCGCGCAAACCCAGCTGTTAGAAAAAACGGTTGAAAAAAGGCAAAAAACTACAGAGATCCAAAAGGATACTCGCAGAAATGACCAAACCGCGGTTGAGGCTGAGGATATGGAAGCTGAGACTGAACCTGCTGGTAAAAACAATGATGAAGAGATGGATGAAATCCTCAACCTCATCAGAGGGTTTATCACCATGTTTGATCTAGATGCAATAAAACACCTGTTGATGCAGTTCGCAGAGCTAATACCAAAAAAGGGTGATCCAATGCAAATGGTCTTTGAAGCTTTTAAATTAATCGCGGATTTTAAAAATAACAGTGAGAATCAAACCCGCCATGGCTAGGTCCAAAAAGAAAGCTTTAAAATAATATTTTGGAATGCGAACGGCATATCTCCAAGAATAAATGAACTTAGGAGCTACGCAAATGAAAATGATGTAGATGCCCTATTAATTCAGGAAACTAAAGTTAGAGAAAATAAAAAACTAAATATAGCAAACTATATTGGCTATCACAACCTAAGCCCAAATACAACTGCTAGAAACCCCCATGGAGGAACAGCAATATATATTAAAAGAAATATTCCCCACGAGGAAATAAACAACATAAATCTTCAAGGTATAGAAAATACTAGCATAAAAATTAAAATAAATAATATAAACCCATTTATCCTAACTTCAATATATGTCAAAAACATGAGTGGTATAAATGTAGCTGCGCAGCTGGAACTGCTTTTCTCGCGATATCCAAACACAATACTCGCGGGCGACTTCAATGCACACCACCGAGCGTGGGGCAGTAGGAGAGCCAACATACACGGTACACAGATACACAGATTACTGAACACAACAAACACCAACATCATTGCACCGTCGAGACCAACCTGCTTCTCAGGTGCCAACGGCTCATTCATAGACTTTGTCCTTACGAGAAACATAGAATACGCTCACACTATCGACACCCTGGATGAATTCGACTCGGATCATTTACCGGTATTGGTGACATTCGATCTGAACACTCCCCTTCTAGCCTCTCTGGGTCAAGAGAAGGTGAACTGGAACGTTTTCAAAAGAGCACTTTTTGAGCCGCACTTGGCAGTACCCAACATTATGAGCACGGCGGATATTGACTCTGCCACACACACACTCACAACAGAAATCAAGAGAGCTATTGCCTCTGGCACAACACATCGTGAGTCACCAAAAATGCCCACACTTTCCCACCATGTCAAACAATTAGTTAGGCAAATGAACAGAATGCGTAAGCCATGGCAGGCTAATAGAGACCCTACCCTCAAAAGGGAGCTTAACAGACTCACGTGGAAAGTCAGGGATAAAATTGTCGCAGAAAAGCAGCAGCAGTATAAAGAGTTAATTGAATCCCTTAGCTCGGAAGACGTATCGCTCTGGCAATTCGCTAAAAGACTCAGAAAACCTCAAATTAAACTCCCGCCACTAATAGATGGCGTTAAAATCGCGTACTCAGACGAAGAAAAAGCAGAGGCGCTTGCTAGGCATTACGAAAAGCAATTTGAACCAAACCACGATCTAATGTGTCAGGACACCCTAAGAATGGTTAGGCAAACTCTAAACAACTTCAGGAACTCCCCGGTCACAGCTGGGATTAAACCAGCCACCCCGCAAGAGATAACTGATATCATCAAAAACCTTAAAAAAAGGAAAAGCCCAGGGCGCGACAAAATCAGGAACATCGCGGTGAAAAACCTACCCCTAAATATAATATTTTACTTGACCACCCTAATAAACAAAATGCTAAAACTAAATTATTTCCCCAAGGAAAGGAAGGAAGCGATAATTATAGCGATCCATAAGCCTGGTGAGGATTCCACAATTCCAGCCAACTATAGACCAATCAGCATACTACCGACACTTAGTAAAATTACTGAGAAAATAATTCTTAATAGACTGAACACACACCTTGGTGAGAATGATATTATCATTCCGGAGCAGTTTGGATTTCGGTCAAAACACTCCACCACTCATCAATTGCTGAGAGTGGTAGAGTACATATCTTCTGGACTTAATAGTAAGACACCCACAGCTGCGATTTTTCTTGACATACAAAAATCATTTGATAAAGTGTGGCACCGTGGATTAGCATACAAATTGATCACTCTAAAAGTTCCTGACGCACTTGTCAAACTTTTAATCTCATACCTAAATAACAGACACTTCCAAGTTAGAGTAAAAGATAACTTGTCTACACCAGTAAACTTTCGAGGTTCTTCTTTAGTGCGCCATTTCTTTTTAGATCACTAACCTCGCAACTTCCATTGCATTATATTTGAATAGAACACTCGACAAAAAGCCAACTGTAATTAAACATCCGCATTTAACACAAACCACATTTATTTAGACGAAAGCACATAACATAACAACACTTAAAACATTTAATTCACTGGTTAACTCTTTAAAATGTTCACGACGCAGGATGCGCCTTGCTTTCCGCCTTCCCAACTATATCTATCTTCTCGCTCTTCTCGGCTCTCGCTCTGTTGCTCTGGCAACCCTTAAACTGCTTGCCGGCAGAGTCTTCATCGCTGATTTGGCGATGTGGGAAAAAAAATAACTTGTTGGAGTCTTACTACTCCCCCCTTAAAAAAAACACATTTGTCTCTTTAAAGACAATGTTGTTGAAAATAGAGTTCTATGGGCATATACACATTGAAAATACAGTCCTAACAACTTAAAAAGTGTATACTGATACATTAAATTTTACGTCTATGAGCATACTGATTTAACAACACAATATTACAGTATATTTCAAAACACCTAATATTTTCAAAAAAAAATCTAATAGTTTAGTAATAATATTTCCTACCATGTTACAATAAGAAATGTTATAACTTAAAGAATAGTCACATATATATATAAAAACACAATAACAGTAAAACATTAATAACTCTTTTCACAGCATTTCAGTCCTCGATTTCTGCAATTCAAGTGATAGTCTTACTGCAAATGAAGAATGAATGTTCTTCCACCCTACCTAATTAGTCAGTCATGGGAATTCTAGACATAGCGTCCGCGTTTCCGTGTAACGCTCCCTTTCGATAACTGATTGTAATATTGTATCGCTGGAGGGCTAAGGCCCACCGAGCCAACTTTGCACTTTGCGGCAGTGTATGGGTTAAGTAGGTCAGCGGATTATGATCCGAGATAATTTGTACTTCTGACCCGAAGATCCAAGTCTCATATTTCTTAAGAGCAGCGTTGACGCTATATGCTTCCCTTTCAATCGTAGACCAACGAGTCTGACAGGGGGTGAGCTTTTTACTATAGAAGGCGATCGGTTTTTCCTTCTTGGAATCATCTTCTTGCGCCAAACAAGCTCCTACCGCGGTACCGGATGCGTCGGTATAAAGCTGAAAGGGTTTGTTAAGTTCAGGGGTGTAAAGAACCGCCATTTCAGTTAAACATTGCTTCAACTTTGTAAACGCATCTTCTTCCTTTCTACTCCATGGTATCTTGTTTGGTATTCTTTTCTTGGTTAGATCAGTTAAGGGTATCACTACTGAAGCGAAATTTGGGATATAATCTCGGTAATAGTTAGCTAGTCCTAAAATACCCCTTAATTCCCTCTTATCAATAGGCCGTGCTAATTTTTTCATCGTTTCAACCTTATCTGGGTCAGGAGAATGTCGTCCCGATCCCATAATATGGCCCAAAAATTTCACTTCATTTTTTCCGAAATCACATTTGTTTAGATTTACAGTTAGTCCAACTTCACGCAATGTTTTGAATACAGCATTTATGTGGGACAAATGATCGAGCCACGTTTTTGAAAATATAGCAACATCATCAATGTAAGACCGACAATACTCCTGGTGAGATGCCAACACGTGGTCCATTGATTTCTGAAATGTGCTTCCTGCATTCTTCAGACCGAAAGGTAACACTCTCCACTGAAAATGTCCGGCATGGGTCACAAATGCTGTGTAGGGTTTGTCATCCTCTTTCATAGGGATTTGCCAGTACCCCTTGGTCATATCTAGAACTGTGATATATTGAGAGTCTCCTATGAGCATTTTGAGTTCATCAGCAACTTTCATTGGATAAGCATTGGGCACTGTAAAACTGTTCAGCAATCTAAAATCGACGCAAAGTCTGACGCTACCATCCTTTTTTGCTACACATACAAGGGGATGCGCCCAATCGCTGTCGCTTGGTTCAATCAATTTTAGATTCAGTAATTCTTGTATTTGACGATCCACTTCTTTCTGCAATGACATAGGAATACGATATGGATGTAACTTTTTAGGGCTACACTCTGAGGTAACCTTGATGGAATGCCCTTCCACCTTCGCCCGTCCAGGAATAGTGCTAAAAACGTCATGATAATTGCATAGTAAGGAACTTAGTTGTAGGCGTTGTTCTGTTTCCAAGGTCGCTGTTTTCCCCTCAATATACTTTCTTACTTCCTTTCGCGTAATGTTAACTCGGTTTGTAGGCACACAATGCAGTTCTCCAAATTCTTTGTCTTCGTCGAAAATAAGTCCGATTTGTTCGATACGATTGATGTAGGGTCTCAATTTGTTTACATGCAATTCTCTTCGAGTTCCGTCATCGTATTCGACAACAGCCGAATTTGGCCTTGTAAGCTGAATAACCGTCACTGGACCCATCCAAGTGTTTTGTAACTTATGGCTGGATGAGGGCAATAAAATTAAAACCTTATCCCCGATCTTAAAATGTTTTTCCTTTGATCTCAAATTGTATCTAGAAGCGTAATTTTCCTGAGTTACTTCGGATTTCTCAGTTGCGATCTCATGTCCTTTTTTCAATTTCTCTATTAGATCATGTAGATATTCCTCCACATTTCGGGATGCCTTGGTGGGAATTTTCCTTTCACCTATCCATACGTCTTTTAGTAGAGCAAGTGGTCCTGGGGGTAGACGTCCATATACTAGCTGAAACGGTGATACACCTGTTGTACTATGGGGAACTTCTCTATATGCAAACAGAAGGTAGGGAAGGTGTATATCCCAATTCCGCCCATATTCCTGAATATTTTTGTTCATCATATTTTTCAAATTTCTATTCCATCTCTCCACAGCACCCATGCTTTCGGGATGTCCAGGTGTAGAAAATCTGGGAGATATCCCTAATATACCTAAAAATGCTTCAGTTAATTTTGCTGTAAAATTTGTTCCTTGATCAGTGCAGATCAATTTTGGAAACCCGGTCTGAGTAAAAATTTTCATCAATGCATTGCATGTTGTTTTTGCACCGATTTCTTTAACCGGAATGGCTTCAGCCCATCTTGTACACAGATCTATCGCACATATAATATACTTATGTCCTCGCCCAGAAGGAGGTTCTAACGGGCCAATGCAATCTAAACTCCAAACTTCGAAAGGCGTTTCTGGTCTCGCTATCGGTTGTATGGGAATTCTGTCCCTGTATGTAACAACTCGTCTCATCTGACAAATCTTGCAGCTTTCACAAAATTTGGCCACATCTTGCTTTAGGGTAGGCCAAAAGAATGAAAATTTAATTCTCTGTCTAGTCTTTTGTTCTCCCAAATGGCCAGCTAATGGAATCTCGTGAGCCATTCTAAGAACATATTGGCGTTTGCAGATCGGCAAAACTACTTGTTTGACTGTCTCACCCGTAATCCATTCAGAATGGACCAAGACTTCGTCAATTATCTCATATGCATTTTGTCCCTTTCTTGCATAGTCCCAGACTTTTCTCAACGTCTCATCTTCATGTTGCAATTGAATAAACGAGCTCTTTACTTCGTTATCCTTACTCGACTTCTGCTCTTGTTTCCCATCACTCTCGACCTGAGTAGCATTCACAGTACCATGGTCACTGCACGTATTTTCTTCTTGACCATTTTCATTCATTACTTCCTGGTCAGACCCTACTTCCTCCTCCTTTTCGCCAAGATAGGTAGCATTATCGATCATGATATTCTGATCCAATTCATGCAAATGTATATTCTCCCGCAACGACTCATAAGCTGTAGAGCACACTAACATATCACTTGTTAGTTTTTTAGAAACTGCACATATTATGGGGACTATTCCATGTAATTTGTCATCAATTTTCATCGAAATCATCTTCAAAGGAGCGATCTCACTTTCTCCAAAAGCTGAGACAATTTTGATTCTACCCTCTCCTTCACTATGAACGTCCATTACTAAATCTTCACGTATCACTGAGATTTGTGCCCCCGAATCTACTATGCCTACAAGTGAAGTTTCTCCACATTTTATATGTATGGTATGGAGGGTATCCACATTATTCTTGGTATTATCCTGCACTGACACCGGTACGGTAATTCGTGCTGTCAGAACTTGAGAGTTATTTTCATCCTTAGACTGTATAGTTCGAACATGATTGCTTTGAGCATTAGTGTTGGGTGATTTTCTCTGATTATTCCTTAACGTACAAAATTTTCCAATATGACCCTCAGCTCCACATGAAAAACAAATAGGTTTATAGTTGATTTTAGAAGTGTCATTTCTCCAATTGTAACCTGGTTGGCTCTTGTAACTTTGATGTCCCCTTCCTGGAACATTTCCATTTTTCCAAATTTTTTCGCCAACCCCTCTGATGTTTGGTGGTGCTCCAAATTTTTCCTTTTCCCTAAATTCGCTTTGGTGATACTCAACCTTCTCTTTCCGGACTATACCTGTTGATTTCGTATAGTTTACACGTATACTTTCATATTCATCTAACTTGTCTGCCAACATATTGGGTGCTACAATTTTTAACCATTCATCTAAGAAATGTTCTCGTACCTCCCCAGGTACCCTTTTCTTTAGTTGATCAGTAATCATCAATTTCTTTAGGCTATCAAAATCTCTAATTTCGAGACCATCAATCCACTCTTCAAAGTACTTGGTTAATTCAAATACGAAATCACGCCACGATTTCTCGGGAACTTTCTGTAGCTGCACGAACTTTTTTCGGAAACTTTCTGGATTCATCTTGAATCTCTTTAATAGAATACCCTTAACGTATTCATAATCTTCAAACTTTTCCTCTGACTCCCGTGTGATGAGTTGTATGATCTCAGAAGGCAAAAGTGGCAACAGACTTGACACCCAATCCGTCATGTCTACGTGGGCTCTTTTAGCTTGTCTCTCAAAAAGTGTGAGATATAACATAATGTCATCATTCTTCAAGTCAAATTTTGGCATCAATTTTATCAATTCGAAACTGCTTTTTGATATTTCACTACTCCCTAAATTTAAGGACGTAGAATCTTGAGTAACACCCCTTTCGATTCTGAGTTTTTCTAACTCAAATTCAAATTGATCTTTTCTTTCTTTTTCCTCCTTTTCGATTTGATCTTTTCTTTCTTTTTCCTCCTTTTCTATTTGATCTTTTCTTTCTTTTTCCTCCTTTTCTATTTGATCTTTTCTTTCTTTTTCCTCCTTTTCTATTTGATCTTTTCTTTCTTTAATAATCGTAAAGAGGAGTTCTTTCGTAAATTCTTCGTCGTAGTCTTCACTTCCAAGAATTTCTCTACGCAAATCAAAAATTTTAAATTCAGGTTTAGTAATTATCCCCAATTCTTCCGCCAAAACCATCAAATCCTCTTTTCTACCCTTCGCAAGAAATGCCATACCTGATCACGAGGGAAGTTAACTGATTTATCTCTAAATTGTTTAAAATTACTAAAAGAAACAGTATTACCAGAAAACTACTTTATCATGAACACTGGCGTATTCAATTATCAAATAACAATATTAACAGAAAACAACTTTATCATGAACACTGGCGTATTCAATTATCAAATAACAGCATTAACAGAAAACCACTTTATCATGAACACTGGTGTATTCAATTATCAATTAAATTAACAGAAAACCACTTTATGATGAACACTGGCGTATTCAATTATCAAATAACAGTATTAACAGAAGACCACTTTATCATGAACACTGGTGTATTCAATTATCAATTAAATTAACAGAAAACCACTTTATGATGAACACTGGCGTATTCAATTATCAAATAACAGTATTAACAGAAGACCACTTTATCATGAACACTGGCGTATTCAATAGCACTGACGTACTAATTTTCTGTAACAAATACACTCAAAATTGACATATCATATCCACTCGTACTATAATGCTGGTGCATTAATTAATTGATACCGGACGTATCTTAATCGTACAATAGAAATGAAAATTGTAATCATCATATGTCATGTTAATATAACAACGTAATTTTTCAAAAATCAATATCGTATCCACTCGTATTATAATGCTGGTGCATTAATTACTTGATACCGGACGTATCTTCATCTATTCACCAGAAACATACAAATTGTTTTTCATTCCAGGAACGATTATTACTTCCGTAATAAACTAATCCTGCCGCGACTACGCCAGTAAACTTTCGAGGTTCTTCTTTAGTGCGCCATTTCTTTTTAGATCACTAACCTCGCAACTTCCATTGCATTATATTTGAATAGAACACTCGACAAAAAGCCAACTGTAATTAAACATCCGCATTTAACACAAACCACATTTATTTAGACGAAAGCACATAACATAACAACACTTAAAACATTTAATTCACTGGTTAACTCTTTAAAATGTTCACGACGCAGGATGCGCCTTGCTTTCCGCCTTCCCAACTATATCTATCTTCTCGCTCTTCTCGGCTCTCGCTCTGTTGCTCTGGCAACCCTTAAACTGCTTGCCGGCAGAGTCTTCATCGCTGATTTGGCGATGTGGGAAAAAAAATAACTTGTTGGAGTCTTACTACACCCAAGCTCATTAAAAGTAGTGTACCGCAAGGATCCATCCTGGGCCCGACACTCTTTAACATATATCTAAATGACATCCCCAGGACCCCAGACACGGAGCTGGTACTCTATGCAGACGACAGTGCGATACTTGCAAAACACCCTTACGTCTCAGTAATGCACAGACAGCTACAACAACACTTAGACATACTCCAAACATGGCTGGAAAAATGGCGAATGAAATTAAACCCCAATAAATGTCATTGGATTTATTTCTCTAGAAAACGTAAATCTCCGCCTCCTCTGTACATAAACAGCCATGCCCTAAAAGCGGAAAAATCTACTAAATACCTAGGTGTAACGATAGATTCCCACCTAACCTGGAAACAGCACGTAACGAACTTAATCAAAAAAGCGTATATGGCCACAGGAGCCTTATACCCAATGATAGGAAACAGAAATCTAAGTTATCAAAATAAACTCCTAATTTATAAATCGGTCATCCGCCCGGGAATGCTGTATGCAGCACCCGTATGGGGATATGCCTGTAAAACTACTATTGACTTACTAGAGACAAATCAAAACAAAACCCTAAGGATTATAAGGAAAGCCCCTAGATACTTACGAAACTCGGTAATTAGGAAAGACTTCGAAATAAAAACTGTTAGAGCCCAAATTGAAAAACTAGCGCTTAAATTCTATAAAAATCTGCCATCTGTTCCAAATGAACTACTATTCAATCTGCATGATTATGATCATCGCAATGCCAAATCACGTAAGAGACCCCGCGCGGTACTTAATATTGAAAATCGGAATTAGATAAGTCCCAACTTAAATAGTTGATATTAAATAAAAACTCGATCAATGTTTTCTAAAAAATGTTTTTAAACCTTAAACTTCCAAATTGCTAGGAAATTCTTAGATCTGCATCAACTCCCCAAAATTACTCAAACTCTAAATGTGCAACAAACTGCCACACTAGGAGTTAAGTCAAATAATTAAAACTGTAAATCAAAAACCTCGAACCTCCAACTATGGGCAAATGAAATAATGTCACAGTATGAAGATAAGAACCACACCTAGAGATTGGAGATTAAAAGCGCTTCGCGCCTGGTGCTCGTTTCTGGACGAAACCCCTTTCCTCAAAGATAAGAGACTCAACTATCCAGGAGGATACCCGTGGTTAAAAGTCCAGGTTGAGATACGGTGTTTTACAATGACTCCCGGACATCTTAACCCTGCAGATTAAATGCGGCGCGTCACTAAGGTCTAAAAAAGAATAAGTTTCAAAATTTCGGAGGACCCTAAGATTTATTGCAGCAATTTTTCAATTCATGTTTAATGGATAGAGCGTCGAGTAACCGGATGGAAGAGGTTCGAATTCTATCTGGGACATGAGTGAGTAATTTGCTGTTTACATTATTATTAAATGTTTATATGTAATTATTTTTTCGAAACAGACTTATTAATTTGGCAAATATTTTATTTCAAATGTTATTGCTTTACATGGTAAGTTACATTAAGACATTGTTCCAAGTCCTTAAGCACCCCAATAACTTTGCAAAGGAAGGTTCATGAGTGTATACGTTAGGTTTTACTTACAGTAAAGTGACCATGACATATCGAATAAAAGTGATTGCAGCGCATTTAATCAATAAAAATGCCAGGATAACGAACTTGGTAACAAGACGAGATAAACAAAATAGCCAAATACATAGTTGCAGATCACTGCCTAATGGGTAGGAATTGACAATAAAAATGAAACTGAAGGCATTTAATTGATACAATAGTGCTAATAGGGAATAACTTCCCAGTTCAAGAATGCTAATATAAACAATACTGCCGTTCCCAGGAATCTAATATACACCCTGTTCAAATTGCCCTCTATTAGTAACAATGCGCATTTGAGATCGAGAAAAATTACTACCCTGTACTTAAACGTTTTGTACCTGCAACAATGGCTGTTAAATATACCTTAAAGAAAGCAAGTATGTGAAAATTAGGTGAGAAAAATTATTTAGAGAACGTTTTACAGCCCTCTATTTCTGTTCACGAATCAGTGTCTTCCCTTAAAAACCACTTAGCAGTTCTTCCTTAGCGGTTGCTAAAATTAGACACTGATTTTAGCCTAAAGTAGAGGCCTATAAAACGCTCTTGAAACAAAAGTCACCTAATTCCCATGTGCGTGTTTTTCAAGAAGTATTAAAAGTTTATTCTCACAATCAGCAGCTTTATTTATTGTGATAGCTGCATGTGTCGCGGTGTTACAGACAATTAAGATACAACTTTTTATTGCTTTTAATAAACTAGTTACTTCATATACTAATTTCCTATTATGTCTATTTCTATGGATTAGCCACTGTCGTAAATCGTTGTTGCCATTCTTTTCTATCTCACTTTGTTGCCGAGTTCTTTATCCCCACTCTTTTAACTTTTAACTCTAATTTTATTTTTTGCTTGTGAGCTTTTTGCGCTCTTTTCTGTAATTGCAACTTCTCTTACGGTATTTCTGCCCCTTCCCTCCCTTTCCTCTCCACGACTTGCAAGCTGACAGCCGTCCAAGACAACTTCAGACCACTCCTCCTAGCACCAAGCAACCAATGGAAAATTAGCATCCTCTCCAGAGCCGAGTGCCTTGGTAATCCTATACATATGCAACATATAGGAAAAGTGCTAACATATTGCTATTTTACGATGTGGGGGTAAGTGCTCTTGCACGGATACCCCGAAAGGATGCGTCTTGACTTGACTCTTTTAATTCTCCTTTAGGGGCGCTGCAATCACTTTTATTCACTCGACACTGTCGCTTTAATCTAGATAGACCTAATGTATACACTCACGGACCTTTCCTCGCAATATTTTTGAGGAATTTAAGGACTTTATTAGGAACTCTGAATACATTTATTAAACAATTTGTTCTTATACACCGATGTCCCATTTATTTTCCAAACTCTTTTACTTTGCAATAACACCATTAACCAAAGTAAAAAACCCACGCGTAAATGGATAACAGTAGAGATGAAACTAGTGTTTTACATCATTTATTTATTTTTTATTGCATCCCATTCTGCATTTTTTAGAAATCGCGATCAATTAATTGATTGCAACCATCATTTGCGGAAAGTATCTTTACACTTGTATCCTAATTACACAGCCAGGCTCAAAGACGACACTTAAAAAGATACCGGAAAACACCCTTCCGCTGTGACAAGTTATCGAGAAAAGCTTTTTCAAGCAAATGTATTCCGCTCTAAACTTTTACTTGATTCCTAATCAATTCTTTGATTTTCATTTAAGTAAATGAAATTAAAGGTAAAAGAGAAACATTTTATAATGTCCTTGGGATGGAACTTTGGATAAAAATATATATTTTCGTAGTTCTATGATTTGATAAAGAATAGTAGTTGGTTGTTGGTTGAATTATTGAAATAAAATATATACTATAGTTGCTTCAAATGTTTAGAAACATTAGTTATTTAGAGGATTTTAGATATTTTTACTAATTCAAAACTTTATTTATTTTAGTCTATGATAAACGCAACATAAATACATGTATATTTGCTATGGTGATAACAATTTTTTACTGCTTTGGAGTTGTTTCTGTGAGAAGTTTTAAAATAGAGCTCTGGGGGTTATTGAAGATTTTTTATTATTCCCTTTGAATAGGTTGTTGACTATGATTGTATGAAGCTTACGTCCTACTTTCCCTATAATATCGCGTATACTGAAAGTATTGACATAGGGATTAAAAACCTCATTTTCGGGTTTTGATGGATTTATTGCAGCAATTGTCCAATCTACCGTTTAATGGACAAAGAGTCGAGAGGCTAAGTGGAACTGGTTTGAATTCTGGCTGGGACGTAAATTATTTTCAGTTTATGTTCATTTTCTAAAGTTTTAATTTGCTCTTCTTTTCTCACTGCAGACGGATTTAACTTTGGCAAATAATTTATTTTAAGTGTTATAGTTCACTTTATTATATATTTATTCATGCATCGTTGCATCGATACATGTACCTATACATCGATATATATATTTTTTTATTTTGCATCTTCTGTAATTTGAAATAGCACACATTTATAGATTCGTGGGGAGATAGGTCTCGCGTCTTCTCCGATCTGGGCGTCACTACCCGAATTGTAAATTCGGACACGAAGTTAGTTTTTAGTCTAACCATATAACATCTGGCTATAATACTCGAGGTCTCGAGTTCAAACCTAAGCGCTGCCAGAAAAAGTGGTCCCACAATGGTGAGCAGGGCAGAAAAGAACACGCAACCAACACTAGATAGCAGTATCACAAAGAGGCGTGATAACGAGCCACACAGATAACAGAGGAGACAAAACTAATGTTTTAAATCTTATTCCAGTTTCTTATTCTAATTATTTATTTTTATTACATCCAATTTTATTTTATATTTTAGAAAGCGCGTTCAATTGAAGTAACCATAATTTGAGGCAACAGGGTGCTCTTCATGCTGGTACCCTGATTATACAGCCAGTCTCACATACGACCGTTAAAAAGACATAGAAAAAAATGGTATCGCAGCAACATGTTATCAAGGAAAGCTGTTTCAATGTATTTCGTTAAAAACATTCAATTTACACATTCTTTGATTTCCAACTAAGGAAATGAAATTAAAGTTACAATAGAAACAGTTTATAATGCTTTTGGGATAGAACTTTGGATGAAAATATTTAGTTTTGCAGTTCTTGTAATTGAATAAAAAGAGCAGTGCGTTAAATTAATAAAATAAATGGTATATTGGAATATGCATCAAATATTTTGAAAGGATGTAGGAGATTTTAGAGATTTTTACCGAAATCAAAATTTTTATTCATTTTTGTCCATGGTAAAAATCTGCATAATAGTGACTAACGTACTTTTTTTATTTTATATCGTCCAAAAGCCTTCGGTGACATAACATACAGAATCATTACACAATGATATTATCGACTATTTAACATATCCAAACGGATATGGCTTTTCAATTTGAATTTCAGATTTTAAAGGTTATGGAGCGTTTCAAAATATATTTCCTGATTCTCCAGGTCTCTTTTGCGGTCACCTATACGACCGTACCTTTTCCCACTTATAGTACCGACGATGACACAGAGCATAGCGAAACAGGATTTTTGTGTCACCACCCCCCGGAAGCAGAGAAATATATTTTTACGGAAACTTTTCCAGACCCTCCAGAAACACCAAGTTGACTTAAAAGGCTGAATCTTTACAAGTTAATAACATCAATGATGTGTCAAAATCTCACGGAGGCAGATTTTGCCCAAGGAACAGGAGAACATTTCGAAATGTCTTTAAATACCCTCTAGAAGCCTCGTAACCCACGAGGCTGAAACTTTGCACTCCAGTACCGATATCTGTAGTATCACCCACGGGACAGAATTTAACTAAGCTAACTTCAGATTAAAAGTATAATTTTTCATGATAAGTTCCATACATTGTAAACAAAATAAATCATACTATAAAAATTTGTAAGATAATTCTCTAAGAGTGTTGGTTTCCCTGTCTTTGACAGGCTTACATCTCGAAAACTAAAACGACTAGATATAAGCTGTAAGTGAGCAATTTGTAGCCAGTCGTTTAAAAGCCTTACAGGGATATATAATTAGATTTTGGATCGGGATTTCAATTCATGACCTATAAGCTTCAACTTCTGAGTTGTGTCAGACATTTTATAAGCAGAAATGAAATGAAAAATCACATTTTAAAAATAAATACATTTTAAATACGTATATGTAAAATAGTACTCTTCATAACAACACGTTCATAACAACATGTTCGTTTCAATTTTACACTGTAACATTTATTATGGTTTTCCGTAGGCTTTTTAAAATTTGCTAAATCTTTTATTTCACAATTTAACTAAAAAGTAAAATGTCTTATCAATATTTCTGAGTATCGGGAGATAATGGAAGTAATCAAAGTGGAATTTCATATTATGGAACCATTTTTATTATGCCCCATTCCATCCTATTACTGAGAAGCGGCAATCCATTAAGAGCTTGTATTTAAGGCAACTGTTTGCACTCCTTGCTTTTATCCTAATTATACGGTCAGTCTCAAAGGCAACATTTCAAAAGACACAATTGGAACAAGGTTCCACCACATTGACAGGTTATTGACAAAAGCTTTTTCAAACAAATTCGTTCAGCACGAAATTTTAACCTTGCTTTATCCATAATCGATTTCGTTATTTGCACTTAAGTAAATGGAGTTAAAGGAAGAATAAGGTATGTCTAAGTGGGAGGTTTTATTTAGGTGTAAAATATAATCTGTAGTTTAGTTCTCATTTATATGAAAATGCGTCAGTCGTTTGTTAAAGTACATGAACAAAAATAATGCTAGTCAAGTACTGTTAAGCATTTTCTATATTTTATATTCTATATTTTATATATTCTGTTTCTATATTTTATTTATTTTATATTTTATATAGTAACATGATTTAATATGAGATTGATTTGTAATTGAGTTATTTTCATATTCTTTTACTCGAAATTTATTTTTCGGAGGTTTTTTCTTTCATTATAATACTTAAAACCATTGCACTTATTGGTAGCAATAACATTTTGTATCTATGTTTCTACAAAAAAAAATTTGTTGCATCTATTACTCAGGATCTGCTATAGATATAGCTTCAATTTTGACTGATATAGTTTCAGAATCGCATATCAAAGGAGGTAGTGGCTTAACTAAGATATTCCAGTACCGATTATTTTTTCATTTCGTGTTTAAAAGTGTTCAATTTCCTTGAAACATCTATTTATCAATATTGTCTATAAATAGAGCTTAGATGATAAGAGATGTAGATTCGGCAACAAGTTCTGGATAAGCTAGAGTGGTTCACTGAGAACTCCCACTACCGGTTGTGGAGAGCCCTGCTGCCCCAACAGTGTATCGAATCCTGGATCTGCGAACTGGTCAGACGACGCTCTACCATTGAGTTACTGGGACAACATTGTAAGCTCTTATACTCGAAGTGGACTCTGCATCCTTCACTCTATAATGCCATATTGGCGTGCAACTAACAATATGAATGACCACCTCCTGCTATTTTTACCCCAGGTAAGCCTCCTGATACTACTATTTTAATCCAGGCCAATATCCTGCGTGGTCGTTGTCTTCTTGATTTGAAATCGGCACTCAGTATCCCAGAGTCCACTGAATCCGTGCTAGTCGTACTAGGGTTAGTTTCAGACTTCCGACATATTATATGGACTTATACGGACTTATTGTGTTCCCTCCATATTTTCTATTAAAAAAATGACTATATTAACTGTTCTTATTTTCTCTGTTCTTTTTTTAACACTTTACAACAAAGTTGAAAAGTGTTTATGACTTTGTTCATTCATTCTGTCTGTCTGTCTGTCTGTCCGTTAGCACGATAACTGCCGTAAAAATGACTTAATCAAAATGAAATTTTAGTATGTTGTTCAGACGGTCTGCAGGACCTATGGGAATATAAATGAATAATATCACCCAATTAGTTTTAGATTGAACCCGGGTTGAAAAAATGAAATACATTGAGCCCTATGGGACCTAATTTTTCAAATATTTTTTAAGCGGATTTAAAACTCACAAATTGCTTCGAAAATTTTAGGTAATATTCAAATTGTTCCATAAAATATATAAAAAAAATTCAGCGAAATATATTCAGTAGTTTTTAAATAAAAATTAAAATAATAATTACACCTCTTATATGAAACGATCACGTGACCATGATATGAAACGATCACATGACCCACTTCAAAATGATATATGGCATCCATCTTGTTTCAAAATCGTGATTTTTTTAAGTTCTTTTTAATTCATATTGAGTGTTGCATCCGTCCTAAAACTACTTTATTTTTGCTTAAATTCTGTGCATCTACATACTGAAACAACGCAATGACAATATATTTGAGTTTAAATGCTCATCTAAATTTGATTATTTCTACAACTAAGCCTATTCTTCACCTATGTAAAATGTAAACAGCAAAATATGTAGAATGAGTTGTATTAGAATTCCTGTATTTTTTAACATAAAATAATTTAGTCCATGGAGTCTGCATGGCTGATATGAATGAAATATTAATTGATTTTATAAAGAGAAGGACGATTTTTTTCGATGAAGTTTTAAGCATAGAATTTAATTATTTGTAGCTCCATGGTCTGAAATAAAATGTTTAAATAAAATAAGTTATTATAGTATTGTGATGATTGAAATGAATGGGAGAAAGTTATGAATGAAATCCTGTTTTTATACAGAGATCCAGGCGTGTTATTTTTTCTATGACGTCATTTGAATTAATTTCAGTTGTTTTCGATGAAGTTTTCAAATATAATGAATTATCGTAGTATTATGATAATTCTAAAACTATTACCGAAGAATGTATAACCTTTTAGAGATGTTTAACCCAGGCAATTTATATTTTAATGCCGTCATTTGAATGAAGTTCATTTTATTCGATGAAGGTTTAAGTTTTTAAATATAATAAATTAATGCAGTATTGTGATAAGTTTCAAAATATTACCGAGGAATGTATTGCATTTTAGACTTGTATAAATAAAATTGCATTGAAGTTGGAAAGTGTTTCATAATCAATGCTTTAAGCATGATTGATCTTTCTTGTTTTCTTTTGACCTTTATAATTTATATTTTTCTAATTTTTATTTTCTGAATTTTATTCTAAATTTCTGTTTTTGTTTTTCATGTGCCTAATTTTTTTTTCCTTTTCATATATTTTCTTTTTATATATTTTCAAAATTTTACTTTTAAAATTGTATTATTTTCTTTAATTTTAATATACTTTTCATTATGTTAATATACCTCACTCTAAATTTCATTTCTTAATGATCTTTTTATCTAAATTCGCAATAACACTTTTCCCATTTTTGAGAAATGGAAGTACTTGTTAAGTTCAAATATAATGTAAAACTGTCTATTTAACCACAATATTTTTCATCAATTGTTATCTTTTTAAACCTAAATAAATGCTCGTTTGGCGGGATGGCAGACCTTGGGTGCCTCCTGAGTGCAGGAGGTATCTCGACCGTGCAGCTAGCTACTCTAAATCCACTATGTGAGTCGCACGGTCTGGGGTCTTCAGACTTCCGACATCTTTGCACTAACCTACAGGGTTAATTTGTTCGGATGCCATTATAAAGAGCCTTGCTATCCTAAGATAAAATATGTAGATTCAGCAACAAGTTGTGGAGTAGCTAGAATGGTTCACTATGAACTCTCACTATCGGTTGTAGAGAACTTTGCTGGCTCAACCCGGAATCGAACCCTGGATCACCGAACTGGCCGGCTGACGCACTGCCATTAAGCTGCTGGGGCGAAATTGCAAGTTCTTATTGTCGAAGTGGCTTCTGCAGGTTATATTTTTTTTCGTTTTCAAAAATGTTCATTTTTCATAAACGTCTATTTTTCAATATTGACTATAAATTAAGCCTGTATGATAACAGATATAAATTCAACATCAATTTATGGAGAAGCTAGGATGGTTCACTAGGAATTCCCATTTCTTTGAAATATCTATTTCTTAAAATTGATTATAGCGAGAGGTTAGATAATAACTGATATGAGTTCAGCATTAAATTTAGGAGAAAGGAGAGATATTCAGTAAGGATTTCTGCTTCCTGAATTTTCATCTTTCGGTTCAAAAAATTTCCCTGAAATATATATTTCTTAGTATTGGCTGTAGATGTCACTTAAATAATGACAAATATAGATTCAGTATAAAATTCCAGAAGGGAGAGAGGGAATTTGCTACAGATTTCTATTTCCAGTTCGAAAATTTTAATTTTCCTTAACACATATATTTTTAAATCTGATTATAAATTGAGGTTGGACGGTAGCTGATATGGATTCAGCACCAAATTCTGAAGGTGTTCGGTAGTTCACTAAGAATGTATACTTCTAAAACGTTCTCTGAAACATATATTTCTTAAAATTGGCTATAAAAATAGCTTAGGTAATAAATGATATGGATCCAGCACAAATTTCAAATTCGGAAGGGGTAATCACTAACGATATTCACTTCCGGTTTTTTTACTTCCGGCTAAAATGTATCCATGGAACTTCTATTTATCGGGAGTGGCTGTATGTGGAGATTTGACATAGGTGGCGCCAGGCTTTCTTAATTGTAGGTGCTATGCATAGAATATTTGCCAAATTTAGAAGTGCTATGCATGGAACATTTGATAAAATTGGAAGTGTTATGCATAGAAATTAGTGAAAAAATGAGTTATTTCATGCGGGGCATGCGTAGTTTAAAAATAACAAATAGTTTATTTGTGGAATTTTAATTTATTATATTATGTCCACCGATTTCTGCATGATATAGCAATGATCTTAATTTTTAAAAAATGCTACATAAAAATAAATTTGAAAGCTATGAACAAGTTAGTACAAACGCCAATGGAATATTGACGATGTTCTGGCAAACTGGATACGGAACTATCTCTGTATTCTTCTGAGATAGGCGCGAGTTCCCGACAGTCTGATTTCTTTTCTGAAGCCTTGCTCATGTGCAGTCATTTGGAACTGGATCTAGACAGAAACCCTAAAAATATCTGATCTCAGATTTATAAATCCGTTAAAAAATAATATAACGCCTTAAAAAAAGAAATGGGAAAAACAGAAAATTGAGGAAATAAGGGACAGTTGTTAAGTAAAAAGGTGTGTTTGCGCAATTTGTAAGGGATGTGCTGAAACACCCTTAGCATCCCCCGTGGCGCCGCCTATTAGATGATGTATAGTACAGATTCTAAATCAAATTACAGCGGGAAATTGGGGAGAGGGGGGTACTATCAATTTCCATTTCTGCCTTATTCGTAATTCCAGATAAAATGTGAAACTATTTTTCAGAACACAATGTTCTACGAACCACATCTTTTGTGCCTTTCCTGGTGATGACAAATGTGAGATATCTTTAAACTGTACATATGGGCTAGAGGATATAAATGCAAATAAATCGCCTAGAAATAAACTGCTTTTCAGTAGAAAAAGCCGATTTCTGAATGACAATTTATTCAACACATGAATCCCATTATGGGTTTGTTATAATCGTTTTTGTAAGCGCTGACACTGACATACATGTTTAAACTTGTTGCACTGGGGTATTCTTTAACGACTTGGAGTAAAACACATGTGGCTGCACATTGGAGTTGGTGATTTAATGCCACATTTGCCTGTTCATTCCATTTATGAAAAAATGAGCAAGACTTATTAATTATCAAGTCTAATTAATGAGCAAGACTAATTAATGAGCATGGCTTATTAATGAGCAATACTTATTAATGAGCAAGACTTAGCTTCTTGTTTTTAGCAATCTATGCAGTATCTGGATTAGATTGCACTAGTAAGTCTGAGATCAAGAATAAATAATACTGCATTTTATGTACTCCTACTTGTGTACCAAAAGCATATTTGGGGAACTTTGAAGTGTCAACTCACTGTGGTGTGAAATAGGGACAGGCCTTAAACCCACAGAAGAATTCTTAGTACAATTATTGCGGAAATGGTTGTTTATGCAAATCCTTAGATGAACTCAATATATGGCTAAACGCTCACAAGAAGAACACAAACTTTGAAGTTTTGCCACCTACAAACAAACGTGCTAAGGCACATTTGTCAAGATTTTATTTCTACACACACATTCAGCACCGGCCGGCCAAATGGCTACTCATGTCCTTGCTGACGAGTCGGTCGGTCTGGGTCTTCAACACACATTCAGCATCCGGCCGTCCAAATGGTTGCTTAAGTCCTCGGACGAGTCGGGCGGTCTGGGTGTCTTCAACACACATTCAGCATCACTGACTGTATTGATGACATGGCTATCCGCTTAGACACTTGTGAATTTGAATATAAAGTAATAGAATATAGTTCTGGTATCAAAAAAGAACTTAACGACATATAACGCAAAAAAATTTGGAAAATGATCAAAATTATAGGAATAAAAAGGACGCAAACAAAATCGAAAAATGAAACCATAGATTTTTTAACAGAAGAGAAGAAAGATCACTTATCATTAATAAGGGAATTTGACAGGGAAATGATTGAGAAACCTTTAAGAAAGTATATTTCAATAAAGTAATAAGGAGAAAAAATGATCTTAGTTTCCGAAGAATTAAAATTATTCTAGTCCTAAAATATTCAGCAATTTTAGGCTTAGAAATTTTGCTTAGAAACAATTTATCAGCTATATTTGTTAACGATTTTAGCTCATATAGTTCGCAAACCCATTTTATGTTCGATTTATTTTCGTAATTGATTTAAATCTGTTATTTCCATCGCTGATTTCCGGCTAGTGCAGCTTTTGAAATCAGTTATTTGACATTTTTAATTGAATTGGGCTTTTATAGACAATGAACAAGTACCTTGATTCGTTATTTGGTTGTTCACTTTCCTCAATTGCATTTTCTGGCTTATTCATTGTGCCCCACTTTCCTTCTAGGCTTTTTACCTATTTTTCCTTCTCTGACTGTTGGCAACACTGTTTCTCCGCTTCAGCAATGTTTGTTATTTTTGAATTAATTGTCAATCTTGCAAGAAGAGGTTGCTCTTATTGTGTGTCCTTACGAATAAAGGCTTTTTTCCCTTCGAAACATGCGATAGTATTATTTTTGTTTCGTATGCTGCTATTGCAGATTTTTTTATTTTTAAAATTGAATTAGTTGTAACATATACTTTTGCGTTATTCTCAGAACCCCGTAGAATTTGTTATGGGCCTCAAGCGGTCTGTGGGACAACTTTGGGAACTACTGTTATGGAGTATTTCTTGTTAATTCTTTAAATTGTAAAAGAAGTGCTTTGTTAGAAGACAAAAAATACATTACCAGCGCGATCCTTCCCGGCCGCCCAAACAGCTGCTCTAGTCCTTCGGTGAGTCGAACTATCTGGATCTGAAATTGCTAGCTCGGTAGCCCAGTGATTAGCGCGCGGGGATTGCGCTCGATAGGCCCGGATTTGATTCCCTTCGCTACCAAAACTGCCGCCGTACTCACGCGGAGTACGATCACGTTAAACATGTTGGTCCGTAAGTCCATCCAAGAGGTTGGTGGTAGGGGATGGAGAGAACGGTCCCTGTGGATGTCTCCACCATTGAGTTCGGGTCTAAATTGGGTGGCTCTTCCAGGCCGTCCAAACAGTTACTTTATACCTTTCTGGTAGGTCGGACGGTCTGAGTCTCCACAACAACTACGTGACAGTGAAAATGAGACACCAAGAAGGAGTGGGCAGAAAGTGATGAATTGCGGCAAACAGAGAGAGACAGCAACGAACAATAATTGATGTGTATTGCAATATGATACACTTATACACTGAGCGATAACACTGTCTGATCAGTAGGTTGTAGAACCACCGTGGCCGGTGATATAGGCAGCAACACGTCTAGGTACATAGTCAATGAGCATGTGGATGTCCTGAGCTATGGCTTCCAATTCCATGTCAAAGATTTGCCAGAGTTCGTCTTGTAAACTCGGCGGTGGCAGCGCACTCAAAGCTACGTCCAATCACTTCCAAGATGTGTTCGATTGGTGAGAGATCAGGGGAGACTGGTGGCCAGTGAAGCATATAGGAACCTTTCTGGGTATATTGGTTGATGCGTGCCGTGTGTGGTCCTGCTGGTAAATGGCATTGGGCACCCCTGTAGTAAGGGTAGTGTCATCGGCCGCAGCAAGTCATCCGAGTATCGTTGGGCCGTCATAGTGCCCTCAATACAGACCAGAGGCGACATGCTATTGTAGGTTATGGCGTCCCAAACCATGATGCCGCGTTGTCGCGCGATGTGGCGTTCCACACATGCTGCCGGATTGGACCTTTCACCTCTTCGTCGCCAGACTCGGACACGGCGACTGTCATTGCTAAAACAGAAGTGTGACTCGTCTGAGAACACAACCCTGTGTCATTCCACCGTCCACGTGGTTCTATTCCGACACCATTGCAGGCAAAGACGTGTGTGCTGTTGGGTCAATAGCAGTCTTCTTAACGGGTGCCATGAGTGCAAGTCGCCGGCGACCAATCGGCAGATTATGGTCCTGATCGATATGGGAGCATAAAGAGTGTCCTGCATATGCTGCAAAAGGACGACAGAAGTGGCCTGCGGGGACGCCAACGCTTGACGGCGAATGCGTCGGTCTACGCGTGCTGATATCGCTCTAGCTGCACTGGCACCCCTCAAACGTGTCACATTCCCTTATTCCAACTGTCTTCACTACAGCCGGTGCACCGTGGAAGCGTGTTGGTGGCTGTTCGCTGAGATATGACGTATGGGCCAACCTGCCCTTCTAAGTCCGATCACCATACCCTTTGTGAAATCATCTGTCTGCTGGAACTGCCTGGCATTCTTCGCTACTATGCGTTTCCTCTAAAACAAAAATAAATCGCAAAATTATTTCCCTGGCAGACAGAGCTGCGCGAATGTTGCCGATTCTGCAGGTCCCTTTCCTTATATCTCACTCAACGTGCGCGGGACAGCTGCGCATTTCGCATCATTTACATAACTCGGTGAGCTACGTCTACCCTGCAATTTGCATATTTTCTGCCCACTCCTTCTTGGTGTCTTATTTTCACTGTCACGTAGTGTACATGTTAAACACGTATATTGAATTTCATTTCTTACCATTACACTTTGCTTTCAATAAATAAAGATCAATTTGGAAATTGCAACCACATTTGAAGTAAAAGGCATTTCGCACAGTCTCGAAGACGATGCCGTTGCAAAGATCCCATCTCAGTGACAGGTTATTGACGGAAGTTCTTTTAAGTAAATTTGTTCAGCACAAAACTTTTACTTATCTCGATCCCTAATCAATTTCTTGATGTTCTCTTAAGTAAATGGAATGAAACGTTGTACAGAAACATTTTTCAATTCTCAAGTGAGAGTCTTTACATGGGTAAACGATATTTTCTGGATTGTTTTTCGTTCGTTTGTTTTTAATTGTAAAAGAGTAGAAGGGTGTTGTTAGAAGATAATTTAAAAATATCAATTGATTTAGATAATGTTTAGAAAGTTCAAAGAAAATGAAGATCTTGGGTTTTTGCAAAAATGACATATAATTATTATATTTTAGGCTACCACAGTAAATAAATTACATATTAAAATAAATATTATAATACTATTTAAAATTTTGTTGTATTTTGATTTTGTTTAAATTGATTTTTAAAAGTTTTAGTTTTATTAATTGTAATTCAGAAAATAATATAAGTTAAAAACAAAAATAACTTGTTACATGAAAAGCATCTTAATCAAAATCTATAATACATTGGTAAGCCAATTCACAAATTTATAAATATTTATAGTACAAAAATCTTTAAATTTTATAAGCTGCTTGCAATAAGTACGTTGATTTTCGGGTTCAGATGTGCCGTAATCAAATCCCATGTACGAGAGGGAAACTGCATGCATGGATAGTGATTCAAAATCAACTTCAGACAGTAGATCCAAAGGATGCAATGTGATCCGCCCCTTTGGAGGCCCCTTAAACCGAGACAACGCCTTTCATAGCAAAATTCAAGCACAGTTCTCTGGGTGAATATGAGCAAATAATGAATATCAAGTGCTAGCTATTATACTCTCTTCAGCATTAATCAAATACACAGAAAATAAATTTAGGCATATTTTGAATTTATAAGTCTAATAAATACTAGAATTGCATCGATAAATCTATATTGCGTAGACTTATCTATGTTCTTTAGTAATTGTTAAGTATAAATTATCTCTATAGGAAGAAATGGTTATAGAATTGTTCCTTGCAGTCATATAACCACTTGCAGTCATATATAACTTTCTCTTCATATTTGCCTTGATCCATGCAATGAATAAGTATTATTATGTAGCGAACGCTCATAAGGCAGTATTAACATGCCTTGAGTTGAAGAAGTCTTTAGCTCAAAGCCATGATACTGGCCTACAATGCTTTGGCCCCAGGCCAAACCCTGGCACGCCAAGTTGGTGATTTTGCATAATCGTTATTTTGGTGACCTTGGACACAAGCACGAAGTATTTTTTGCTCAATTAATTTGATGTGGAAAGGCATTTTAATAAGGCCTTACGAGACCTCGCTACAGTACACCATCTCCCAGTGAGTTTCGTCGAAACATGACGAAATTGTATTTGGGTTGCAGATGAAGCGGCGAGCTCCTTAGTTGAAGTGAAGGATTTGTTACAAGCGGATGCGTAGTGAGTCACAAGGGCAAATGACGTACTGTGAACGAAGATCCCGAAAGTTTGGTGGCGCCATCTCATGGGGAGTACAGAAAGTACATTTGTACAATACATATTATAATACCTTTTCCCTTCGAGGTTCTATGAAAAATCGTGTATATGAGCTATGGGGTATCGATCTGGAATGAATGTAGCTTTTTATAATCATTGCATACCCGAAAACCGCAGCTTATTTTTGGTACGACGTGAATAGGGCTTGGCCCTGGGTATTTAGACCGTCTACAAATTCCTTGTAGCAGTAGAAATTCAAATTCCTTTTTAACAACTTTAGCTTGTCTGGAGCTAATCGTTTCGCTTTTGCATAAATTGGAGATCCCCGCATCTGAATACAGTGAGTTGTACTATGTTTTACAGATTGCAGGATATTCATCCGGGTCATCTCTTTAAAGGTTCGATGTATAAGTCCATTTATACAATGCCTATTATAATACTGGGGAAGCTTAAGTAGGAATAATTGAGCGAAGGATGGATGCTTCGTGCTCGTGTCCAAGATCACAAATATAACCAGAAAGCGAAATCACAGACTTCACAGTGCGGAGTTTGATCCCGGGGCCAAAGCATTGTAAAACAGTATCATAGCCTTGAGCTAAAGATATCTTCCTCTCAAGGCATTTTAATACTGCCTTATGAGCGTTCGGTACAGTTGATTATTTGTAACTCTTGGTTGATCATATTGGCATAGAATAAAATGACTCAAATAAATAGTATAAAAACCCTTATCTCTGTCAAAAACGCAATTTTACAGGTAAATTCTGAAAGTATAAACAAAACAATATATTTTTTTAAATATTAGTTAAAACACAAATATCTTTAATTTTACCTGTAGCAGTAGCAACACCATACACCTTTTGTCTATACACATTTCTCCTGTTCCACGCATACGTATATTTGATAGCTGGATCTGCTTCGAAAATTTTCTCGAACAAAATGCCTTCTATAGATATTCTAAGATGAATAAGCTTTAAATCTTTAGAAACAGTGTCCGGCGTTAACTGTAACTGTATTGTTGATAAATATCCTCCTGCTCGACTGCTATGGTACACAAGGTGTAGATCTGTACCGGGGATTGGCAAACTTTCCTGTATTACCTATAAAAATTTAAAATTTTAATGGCCGTATAATCTTACATGAAAAAGAAGATGTCTGTATGTTATTCTGCTTGTATATGTGTGTGTATGTATATGTCGTATGTAGAGAAATATATCAGCTGCCTAGGTTTGCGAACGAGATTCTTCTTGTCTATGATCTTGCCACTGTGCCTCAAATGAAATTCGAGCCATATTTTTCTTCACGATTTTTATTGAGATTTTAGCGTTCGCAAATGAAATTAGAGCCTATAAAATAAATAAAAAACGCATTTGAAATTTAAAAAAGTGAAACTAGTAGTGAAGTACCTGTGTACCAAATTTCATGGTCATACGACTCTTCAATTTCTCGCTACAGACAGCACAGACAGACTCACAGATAAACATATTCTTTTGTTAAGTAAGATGGTTGTATACCATGCTCCTCAAAGAGTTTAATGAAATGCTCTTTCGTAACAAAATTGTTAGTCTGTTAAATGGTTTCGATTTTATAAGCAATTTTCATGTTTTCGCTAAAAGATATTATGTCATACAAACATGATTCCGTATATTCATGTATAAAACATACCTGAGATTCTGCCAAAATTGAGTTCCTTTCTGGACATCCACCTTGAAATCCATGCTTCCATGTGGCTAGAACAACTGGTTTCATGGTATCGTAGTCATGATCCGCACATCCAGACGATCGAGAGTCATCTTCTTTAGGCTTCTTTTTATCATGGAGGAGAAGTGTAATTTTGTCCACGACTACTATTTCATTCCAAGGTACCATGACAGTCACTGTATGGGGTTGGAAAGGTTCACGGTGAAGGTACAATTTAACCGCACCCCCACCATTAACTAGTAAGTCAAACCTGTTCAAAAGTAAAACAGGAATGTTAATGAACTTACAAGGATTTCTATAAAAATAGTAGTTGGATATGTAATTCCATATCCAATAATATTCAAGGATGCATTTATATCCATCCAATCGGTATGGTGACTTTGAACTCTTAACGGCGTTTTGTAGTTTTACCGCAGTCATCGTGCAAAACTTTTATGGTTAGTCTATTATAAATTGAACTGGTTTCTAACAGTTGTCGTGTTGATTATGTCCCTATGATTCTAAAAATAACTATTTTTTTAATTTACGTTGAACGTAGCTTTCAAATGAATACTTGGTTCGCAAATTTTTTTATAAGGAAGCGTATGAGATACAGTTACTAAATAATAACTAATGTATCTTATATACGTGCAGCAAGTATTTCTCTGAAGACATGCGTAATAGCGTTCGTAGTTAACACAGCACCTAGTTAACGCAAGACCGACCAATGTTCTCTGATTCCTCTTGAGTACACTTCAGATTAGAATTTGAACGTTTTACAAGATCCTATAATAGCTTAATTACTAATAAAGGTAAGACACTGAAACAGTTTTATTTTGATCAGTGGAAATCATAGTTTAGTGGCATTGCGAAAATAGCAGCTCTGGAAGATGCTTAAAAAATATATACAACCAAGCGAATGATGAAAAATATACGGAAGATTTATTTAATCCAGCTGTATCTGAAAGGTTTTGTAATAGTACTGAGGTTTATGGTGTAGTTGATGTACTAGTAAATGTTGGGGCTCTAGGATTGAGGTTGTAGAACGTAGATTTAACTATTTTTTGTATAGTCACTTTAGACTGATTTCGACTGTATGCACATACAAGGAACTAGTAAGCCACAAATGCAGTACATTTTTTCCGTTATAAGACATCCGTTATTGTTTGTTAAAACCAGAAAATATTTTAAAGGAATTAAAATGTGAGTTTTCTGGACTAACTCTAGACATTGTGAAGTAACATTTAACAATTTAACATTTATATTTATAAAAGTATACAGAATGCAGATTATATTCCGATGCTGTAAAGAAAATTTGTAGGCAAATATTACAAAATGTTTTAACGTTAGGTGTATGTTTGAGAAGTCAGATATTCTAACTTCAAAAAGTAACCACATTAAATAAAAACACCAATATAATTGTGCAAAAAGAATACTGGGGATCTCTAAAGATTCTTACTCCAGAAAATGCATGTAATTATGGTACTGTGATAGTTCAAGAAAGGGGTCGGGGTATATAAGGTTCACTTTTAAGTAAAGTGTAAAAGTTAGAAGGTTAAGAACCCATAACTTACCACATGGCCTAATCTATACATATTTATAAACCAAATTACAAAACATAAATAAAAAATAAGGACGGAGAATGGGTTAATATGCATTAAATTTAATGTTAAAATTTAACACATCATATATCTGAAAATAAAATTCCTAATTAGAAAAAAAGCAGATAGGTGATGATGACAGAAAAATTTCTGATTAAATGCGAATGCATATAAATTTCTTGTTCTAATGAGAAAAGCAATAGGTTCAACTAAGATCCTATTGTTCATCTCGCTATTGATCATACTCGTACCTATTGATCATACTCATCTCGCTATCTAGAAGCTGTGTAATCAGTTTATAAATTTTTACACTGCTAACTTTGAGTTGAATGTAAATACGCTATTTATTAAACTGATACCTAAATATTCAGATTTAGTGACTTACTATATTAAACGAAATCTGATTCAGCGGAATTTTATACATTATATAAAATACTTGGTAGTGTCATATTCTGGTTCTTTCTAATTAGAGCTATCTCTAAAACTTTATGGCATCTCGTATAGACTTTATGACATAGTTGACTATAAACTTTATATAAAACTTTATGGCATAGTAGACATATAAGACTTATGGCATAGTAGACATATAAAACTTTATGGCATAGTTGCACACACTAACCCTCGAATTTCTAAACTTGATCCCTCGGCTATTGTGATTGCTTCTATTCAATTGCACATAATCATTTCACTCTTCATTACATAACATTTACCAATTTCGCACAATTCGCTAACGAACTGGTAAGGCAATAACTTTACACATCGCTAATACTTAAGTTTGGCATTGAACAAATTATTAATAAGACATTTTCTAAATGCTTAAAGCAATATTATATTAAAAGTTAATATGTATTTAGTTTATTTTACCATCCAGTTTCTTGTGTTAAAGTTGCTCCGGTTTTAGAATCAGGATCAACACCGACTCGAACCCCTACGACTCCGCTGCTTGATGGACCAACCACCTGGCCTCTTATGACGCTTGTTCGACTGAAATAAATATAAGATTTAGAAATACAGCAAACGATACATATTAACTTCAGCGTTAAAATGTCTTTGAATGAAAACTGCAACAACAAACCCAAATAAATGACTCTTGTATATAATAGTGAAAACTGAAAAATACTTGTTAAAATTAAATGCCCTTTGGACTGCCTAACATATTTAGATAAAATTATGTTGGATGAGTTCAAAGTTATTTTTATTCCAGTTTTATTTAGTTACATCTAATCGCGGAACAATACGAATTAAAAACGAAACAGAAACAGGTTCCTTTCGGTTTAAATATACTATATAACAAAAAAATCGAAGCACCAAGAAGGAGTTGTGCGATTGTAATGAAATTTTGCATGCAAGGACATTATGAGCGAACATGCAAATGAATAAAATTTGGTGTCCAATGAATAAATAGTGGGAGATCCAGCGCATCGGAACTGCACATTCAGTAGGTGCATATCTGGGCAGGTATATATCTGCAGGTGGGTATATTCTGGGGTTGCTATCTTTTTGATAGCCGGACCCTTTGGTAGTCATTTCAGGCACACTAATAGCACAGCGGTATGTAGACAACATTCTACGACCGGTTGTGTTACCGTTCCTATTGAGACACCCGGACTTACTTCTCAACAAGATGATGTCCGGTCGCACACGACAGGGGTTGCTATGAATTGTCTTTAAGGTTGCCCAACACTTCCTTGGCTAGCCAGGTCTCCCGATTTTTCTCCCATAGAGCATATTTGGGACGTTATTGGAAGGCGATTGCAACCATTCCGGAATGTTGACAATTTAGCCCGACAGTTGGAGACAATTTGGCAAGACTTTCCGCAGGACACCATCAGTGAACTTTATCAGTCTATGCCACGCCGGGTGACAACTTGCATCTAGGCCAGAGGCGAAACAACGCCTTATTGACTTCTTTGTATATGGTCAAACTCTAAATCATTAAATTGTTCTGAAATTTTCATCGTTTATTTTTCTATGTATGTTCTTCACATCCACCAATTTTATCACAATCGGACAAATCCTTCTTGGCGCGTCGATTTTTTTGTTATAGAGTGTATATAGTTATTTTTGTCTGATTTTGCACATGTCCCCTAAAAGTGACCAACTGTATAATTGGTCTTAAAAAGTCACGGGTTACGTATGCTGCATAATCGTTTTCGTCATTTTAACGAATCATATGTTTTGCTTTCTGATGTAATTATGGACGCATTAAGTTGATAGTGTCCGGGACGTGCAGTCTTAAGGAAGGATCAGTGTTTCGAATGCGTAAAATGCTTCTTGGCGTACCGTTTCTTAATAAAGAGAAAAACGTTCGCTTATTACATATCATTTGTAAGAAAATATCATAAATGTTGCAGCATTATGAAAAAGGCATTCATGTTGTGGTTACTTTTTCCACTTGTATAGAATACGGGGGCAAGCACAGTTAGGACAAGAAATAAATATAAACAGTATAAATTTAGATTATGGTATACCAAGACTCCAGAGATCCTAGTTTAATATACCGGATACTGTACCACATAGAGAGAACGAGTCCTTCCTAGAGTACTTTTAAAGTAAATGGATCTCGGTTGCATTTACAAAGAGAATACTACGGAAATCTCACGTGACCCTTCCAACGACACTCGAGGAAGATCAAGTGGCCTATCTCAATTGATGAGTGAATACACTTTGATGAAAATTGGTTTCAAATATAGATAGGTCGCGGTAATCTATTAACGGGGCTAACCTTTCATATAGTTTTGAAGAGTTCACGTATTCGAACAGTTATACGTTCTCTAAGATGCTTAACTTCAGTAGATTAACATTAGTCGGAGTTACAACACGATGCAAAGTGGATGGCCATTGATATTCCTCAAATAGATAATTATTAGTCAGCAAGCTGTGGCAGTTTGTGTATTTTTGAAAGTTATTTATGTTTTGAATAGCAATATATATATATATATATATATATATATATATATAACAAAGTATTTATAGATAATATATGTTTATGAATGCAAATGTATTGAACATTTTATTAAATGTCTGGATGTCTAGTATTTATTTTATGTCAAATGTTTGACCCAATCTTTATTTTAAAGTTGATTGATTAAAATGTGTTTATTTGTTAAGAAGTGAAGATGCTTACATTTTTATTTCATGCAAGAATATTACATATGCTGAAATGTTTTAATATATTTGTATTGTTAGTAAAATGTAATGACCTGAATTTATTGAAGAGTATTGAATTTATATTCTTTTTGAGATATAAAATATAAGTACATAGATCATAGGTAAGATAGGTTTACGTCAGTGGCGTATCTAATATTAAGCATGGACAAGCGACTCTTATGGACCTAAGAAACGTAGGATCTCAGACCTAGGATATTTGCAGCGGCCAGGACAAAGCAATTTTTCCTCAAAAATTCTATTTAAAGATAAAATCGTTTTATTCTTATAATAATATTTATACGTTTTAAGTTATTTGTAAATAAAACTGATTTTTGCGATAAATATATTTCAATTTGCTTGTGTTGTTACTATAATGTAATGACCTGAATTTATCGAATGGTATTGACTGGACATTCTTTTTGAAAGATAATGTAGGAGCATAAGGATCATGGGTAAGATAGGCTTACGAAAATAAAGTAACTAATATTAAGCATGGTCAAGCGACGTTTATGGGCCTAAGAAAAATAGAATCTCAGAGCTAGGATATTTGCAGCGGCCAGAACAAAGCAATTTTTCCTCAAAAATGATATTGAAAAATAAAATCATTTTATTCTAATAATAATAGTTATACGTATTAAGTTCTTTTTAAATTAAACGCAACTTTATGAGACATACTTAAAGAATTTTACACAAAATATCAATTACATCTTAAATACGAATAAATTGGTTTCTTAAATTTTGAAAAACGCGAAGCGCTAACATGCGCGAAGTGGAGGGGGGGGGTGGTGGTATTTTGTGGATTCTCCAAAAATTTGGCCCCTCCAAATTTAAGCTCGAAAATTAAAGCTTTTATAAAGTATTTTATTCTTTTGGCCAAAATTAAAATTTTGTAGGGCTTTGTTACAGACTAACCCCCCCCCCTGTGAAGAAGCTGGTTCGAGGACACTGATATTTGCAATGTGAGAGAAATCTTAAGCGGGTTCTGTGGGCATGAACTCAGCTATTATAGTCACGTTAAAAATGAACTCAATCTTTCTTAAAGTTGATATCGTACTTCCTGTGGAAAATAAAGATATCTAATATATGAAGAACAAACAGATTGTTGAAACTCTTAAATAATACTGCCGATTCATGTCTAGTTAAAGTCACTTTCATAGAATGTTACTTATTTGATAATTGTGGGCAAAGCAGTTTGTTTTTTCTTTTTAGTTCTAAAGCATGCTGTTGTTGAGACTCAGACCGTCCGACCTACCAGAAAGGTGTAAGGTAACCGTTTGGACGGCCGGGAAGTGCCACCCAATTTAGACGGGAACTCAGTGGGGGGAGGCATCCAAAATGACCGTAGCCTCCTTCCCCTACCACCAACCTCTCGGAAGGACTTACGGACCCACATATTAAACGTGATCATGCTCCGAATGAACACGGCGGCAGTTGTGGCAGCGTGCAGATCCAGCGCGCAAACCACCGGGCCACTGCGCCCGAAATGTGCCAACAGCACGCGGTGTTCCCAGGTGGTCACCCACCCAAGTTCTAACCGCGTCCGATGCTGCTTGACTTCGGTGATCTAACGAGAACCGGTGTTTTCATCACAGTAGAGCCGTTGGCCTAGTTCTAAAGAGTGTCGAAAACCCAGGACGACCGGCTTGTCCGAAGACATGAGCAGCAAATTGGGCGTCCGGGAGGAGAGTTGTTGTAGGAATTGATGGTGATGGTCTCGATCCAGGCTAGAACTTGGGATCCGGTGCTTATAAGACCGACATTATAAGGTTAAAGCAAAAGCTTGGCTCCAAACTTATAATTCGGGTGCTGATTCCTAGCATCATCGATCGATGTCTTTTGGAAGAAACAGAGTCGGCTGATGCCACTCAACCCCCGGTCGAATTTCGCGGAGGAGGGGGTCATCCAGAAACCCCCTGCCGTGTCCCCAACCCGAAACTCAGTCGAGGCCGGGAGACGTCGAAAGTCTAAAGTTCAGACCGAACAACTCGTCTAGATAACCGAAAGGCGTGTCGTACCTCGGCTCCGTTACGTTTGTCGTAGTCAACCAGGATGTAAGTGGTCGGCCCCTCTATCTCAGCGTAGTGCTGCCATCTCGTGTTGGTAGCGTGCATCATTTTAGGAATTGATGTCCATGGTCCCGAGCCAGGCAAGAACTCGGAATTTGGTGCTTACAAGAGCGACATTATAAGGTTAGATTTATTTGATAATTGTGGGCTAAACCGTTTGTTTTTTCTTTTTAGTTCTAAAGCATGCTGTTGTTGAGACCCAGACCGTCAGACCTACCAGAAAGGTGTAAGGTAACCGTTTGAACGGCCGGGAAGTGACACCCAATTTAGACCAGAACCCAGTGAAGGGAGGCATCCAAAGGGACCGTACCCTCCTTCCCCTACCATCAACCTCTCAGAAGGACTTACGGACCCACATGTTTAACGTGATCATACTCCGCATGAACACGGCGGCAGTTGTGGCAGCATGCAGATCCAGTGCTCAGGCCACCGCGCCCGAAATGTGCCAACAGCACGCGGTGTTCCCAGGTGGTCATCCACCCAAGTACTAACTGCGCCCGATGCTGCTTGACTTCGGTGATCTAACGAGAACCGGTGTTTTCATCACGGTAGGGCCGTTGGCCTAGTTCTAAAGCATATGTAGGAATTGCTGTTGATGGTCTCGAGTCAGGGCAGAACTTGGGATCCGGTGCTTATAAGACCGACATTATAAGGTTAGAGCAAAAGCTAGATTCGGATCCAAACTTATAATTCGGGTACTGATTCCTAGCATCTTCGATCGATGTCTTTTGGAAGAAACAGAGTCGGCTGTTGCCACTCAACCCACGGCCGAATTTCAGGGAGGAAGGGGGGTCACCCAGAAATACATTGCCGTGTCCTCAACCCGAAACTCAGTCGAGGGCTGAATAGCCGGGAGACGTCGAAAGCTCAGATCGCCCGACTCGTCCTAGATAACCGGGAGGCGTAGAAGACCCAGACCGTCCGACTCGTCCAGGGGACTAAGAGCAGCTATTTGGACGGCCGGTAACCGGGAGGCGTGTCGTACCTCGGCTCCGTGACGTTAGTCGTGGTCAACCAGGAAGTCAGTGGTCAGCCCCTCTTTCTCAGGGTGGTGCTGCCATCTCGTGTTGGTTGCGTGCATCAATTGACCAGTTCACCATTTTAGGAATTGATGTTGATGGTCCCGAGCCAGGCAAGAATTCGGGATCCGGTGCTTACAAGACCGACAATATAAGGTTAGAGAAAAAGCTAGCTTCAATTCCGAACATAAAATTCGGAGTACTGATTCCTAGCATCTTCGATCGATGTCTTTTGGCAGAAGCAGAGTCAGTTGCTGCCACACATGTAATGTCTCGAGAACAGCGCTTGTTAATGTGCTGTAAATAAATGCATTTGCTTCTAAATACAAAATACGGAACAATTGATTATTTGTATTACAGTTTTTCACTTCATTATGACTTTATATACTTTATTCCAATTTTGGAAAAATCAATCTTCCAGAAATGGAGATCTTCCTTTATTCCAACTCACTAAAATATGAATAAACCTCTGGCGATTATCGTTTAAAATAATCGTACAAAATTTCAATTTCTTTCGAGGCGATTACTTTATTCGTGAAATATCTTGTCCACTCATAAATTCATATGCAAAAAGACACACAAATGAAAACCATGGTTAAAACTAATTTTCTTCGATCCTAGTAGATAGGAAAAAAAATTCTGGGAATTAGCAGTATGCAGAACATAATGAAAACGATTCTCGCATTTTAGCAGAATGCAGCTACTTAAATCCACTGCAAACAAATAAAAAATCTGATGTTTACAGCACATAACTTCCTCTACAAACTTAAAATAATCTTCTCTTTACTTCTTTAATAATTGGTTGATTTATATTCTGTAATAAATTAGTTGATTTATATTCCAGCTTACGCTCATAAAGTGTCAATCGTTCAAAATCCATTCCTAAAATTTTCAATTTACATATACTTTGTATTATTAAAAATGTGAACATGTTATACTTACTTTCTCAATGCCTTGGATTTTTGAGTGTTTACAAGAAAATTGGTTAACGTCGGAAATTTTAAATTAAGTTTAAGACCTTGTTAAGTACATCTTTTCAGACTAATTATACAAAATAACAGTCTGTCTTTGCGATAATTACAACTCATCTTACAAATTATGTATTATTAGTCAAGATGTTTCATTAAAACAACGAACACTGCTTTAGAATTTTTGGGTTGACAGCTGGGTTGGATGTTTTAAATTCCATTACTTTAATATATGATTTTTAAACCATGGTTAAAACTAATTTTTATATTATATAAAAAAAAAATTCTTCGAACCTGGTTAATAGAATTAAAAATTCTGGAAATTAGCAGCACACAGAACATAATGAAAATGTTTCTCGCATTTTAGGAGAATGCAGCTACTTAAATACACTGCAAACAGAAAATTCTGATGTGGGCATCACATGGCTTTCCTTTCAAACTTAAATTCATTTTCACTGTATTTCTTTAATAATTCATTAAATTAAATTTGATTGTACAAAACAACATTGGATTTGCTCTTTTAATTCAATACTCGTTTTCATTTGTTACCTGGATATATTTTCAAAAGTGACATAGAAAAACATAAATAAAAAAATATATATATATCGCGATAACGGTTAGTCTCAGAGAAATGGGGTTAATCTTATTTTCATATCTTTAAGATTAAATGAAACAAACATTTAATTGTTACATTTGAGCATACGTATTCTTTTATTTTATATATTGACGGTTTTACGAGCCATTTTGTAAAAAAAGCAGGTTCTTTTAATTCAATTCGTACCAAAATGTAATCAGCACCACAAGTGCCTTGTCTTCCAAATGTTGTGAAATTTGGTCAATTATCTTATACAGACGATTTTTGCGGACCATTACGCAAAAAGGGCAAGTTCTTTGCCCTTTTATCTGGTGTTGATTCGAATCGTACCAAAATCGAATCAACACCAGAGTCACCCACAAGTGGCTTACTTAGAAAATTTTATGAAATTTGGTTAAGAAGTTTTTGAGTTAGAGTGGATACATACATTGCACCGACAGACACACACATAGACGTCACGTTAAAAACCGTTTTTTCGTATTCTAGAGGTCCCAAAACCAGTAGATCCGTTGAAAACTGTATTTGCAGTTTTCGACATAATTACATTAATTTCCCTATACATTACTATGTATTGCAGGGAAAGTAAAAGGTACAGTCGTCTATATAATGGATATAAACCACGTTATCTTAGAAGCAAAATTTCCGACAAATTGAGTTTTTTTCTTGAAAACTATTACATTTTTTTGAAAAACAAAAGTTTGAATGTATATTATAAAATCAAAAATATTAAGTATATCCAGCGATTTTTTTATGGGTACACATAGATACACGGTTTACTTGGCTAGGAAATTATAATTAAAAAATGAACGTTAATTAAAATGTAATTAAAGAAACGAAGTAAAATCATATCAAATTTTGTTTGGATTAACACTTAGCCACGCCTCTTTAGACCACGCCTATCTCTACAGTGGAATTTTTACCCAACTTTCCAGAAAAACAACAATGAAGAAATCTATGGAAAATGTACAGGAAAGTGAAAGAAGATTTATATGCCCACAAACCGAGAGATGAATTATATTTATTCCCAAAATATTTTAATGAGCAAACAACTGATTTACATTTAGAGAACTTACAAAACTGGCTTTAACAATGCATTTAAAAAACACAATCCAGACAAATGTGACATAAAAACGAACATAAAACCATTTAAATATTTATGCAGGACAGATAGGAAAGGTTCTTTCTTACCTCTTTTTATAACGATTCCAAAACATGCTGCATGAAATGAAACAAAATCTCTTAAGCTTCGCCGTTGCTTATGTTGTTGAATAAAAGATATTGTAAATATTTGAAGTTACAAAAGGCGATGCAAAATACATATAAAAGCCATATTTCAGTAAGGATTTGAAATATAAATATTTATATATTACAACATTTCAAACAATTTTGAGAATATGCATGAAAATATAAAATGAACTAAAATCAATCATAAAATAAAGCACGAAATTATGTAAATAAAATTAGACATTTACTTGATTGATTGTGGAAAACAAAAAAAAATGTTAAGCTACTAAGCAAGTTAAAACTAATTGTATTATCTTTTTGATCTATATCGAAAAGAAAAAATTATCTGATAATGTATGACATAGTATGTATGACTAAGTATTTTAGATAATGTGACAGAACAGTAATACAAAAGGTACCTTGATCACATTCTAAATCAATATACTTGTTGCAGTTATCCCTAAAATAAACATACCATATGATAAGAAAATGATTCTTTAGAGAGACGATAATATCGATATATTTCAAGAGAGTTTTTATAGAGATTTCTAGAGATTTGTTATATCCTGCAATAAGTTCTACTCTCCATTTCCAGTCAAAGTACTTAAAAAGTATTTATATGATTATCAATAATAGTGTAAATTAAATTTTATGACTTCCATTACTGATCAAAGATGTGCAATATTTCGTAAACTGCTCAAATCAGTGGCCCATAAAGTTCGTTAGGCGGGTTCTATTAGTATGAACTTGCATGTTACAGTTTCACGCAGAATGAACTCAATATCTATTGATTTTGATAAGGGTTGTATAGTAAGACCGAATTTGTAGGTGTCTATTAAGATTCACAAAATTTTGATATGAGTTTGCTTACAGTCATTGCGGGCATTGGCTAGTCTGTGCTGAAGAGAGCTAAAAATCTGTAAACATCATTCCAGATGTGTAGAGAACGCTTAAAATGCAGTTACAGTGCAGCTACAAAATGCAGCAGTGACCTTGGACACGAGCACAAAGCATCCTTCGTCCAATTATTTTCAGTTATTCAGCTACCTGATAATTGTATATGCATTGCATAGAAGCACTTTCTATACTCCCTATGAGATGGCGCCAACACACTTTCTCGATCTTCCGAGATTCTCTGACGTCCACTCACCGTACGCCGTTGGGCCTTGTAACTCACTACGGGGTCGTTTGTAACCACCCCGATACTTGTACTACCTCTTCACTTCAACTTAGGAGTTCGCCGCCTCATTTGCAACCCAGTGGTAATTTCGTTGGGTTTCGACGAAATTCATTGGGAGGGGGAGTACTGTAGCGAACTCTCATGAGGAAGTTTTAAATGCCTTGGGCTGGGAGAAATACGAAAAACTAAAATATCTCGAGCACGGCTAGTCCTAGTGTAATGGGGTTGGTCTTATTGTTTTCGTCGTTAAAAATTACGTATTAAACGCGCATTTAATAGATATATTTGAGTATACCTAGTTCTTTAGTTTAGACTTTGACGATTTTGCGGGTCAATTTGCAAAAAAAGGCAGGTTATTTTTTTCCGAATCGTACCAAAATCTAATCAGCTCCAGGGTAACCCACAAGTGACTCATCTACCGAATTTTGTGAAATTCGGTCCATTAGTTTTTCAGTTAGAGTGGATATACAAGCTTTTGCGGGCCATTTCGAAAAAAAGGCGGGTTCTTTAATCCCGAATCGTACCCAAAACTAATCAGCACCACATTCGCCCACAAGTGACTTACCTACCAAATTTTATGAAATTCGGTCAATTAGTTTTTTAGTTAGAGTGGATACAAAATCTGCACAGACAGACACACAGACAGGCAGACACACACACAGACGTCACGCTAAAAATAGTTTTTTCGTATTCTAGAGGTCTCGAAACGTGTTGATCCGTCGAAAACTCGAGTTGCGATTTTCGGCATGATTCCAATACTTTCCCTATACATTACCATGTATTGCAGGGAAAGTAAAAAGTCAAACGCGGTCCTAGAGATGTTACTATCTGTAGTCGAAAGGTCATTTTGATTGAAAAAATTTGAATATGGTATTTTATTATTTAATGCATTGCTCAGTAAATTATATGTCACATTTAAACGCGTTCCATCGTAACACACATTTCGGAACAAAACTCAAGTAGTGGTATTGATCAATTTATTATAACATATCAGAAAATATTTGTTTGCTCTTATTTTCTTTTAAGCGTACTTGATCAAGCTTTATTAAACAGACCAAGCGTTATATAAAATTTATAACTGTACTCAGGTCCGACTTTATTCAGGCACGGCTAAACCTATGATCAGTGTTACCAACTGTGTTTCTTTCAGGCATACATCTGGGAGGGGGAAGACCCCTCTTCCCCGGAGATGATTATTGGTCCCACCCCGAAATAATTTTATTTTAACATAGTATTGCTATTTATGTGACAGCATTTAGATATATTTATATAAGGCAGATAGAAAACTTGCCCCTCTCCCTTAATATTTTATATGTTTTCCCCCCGGTCACAAAGTCCTGAAAGAAACACTGGTTACAAACACTTGGATGAACTTCATAGTTAGTAATCATAGACAAAAAGGGGCTGAATTTCCAACTTCTATGCCCGTTTATATTCTTTTCAGCAGTATTTGAAACAACTTGGGCATGTTATTGCTAGATTTACCAAATTTAGAATGCAAAACGTTCTAAAATGTCTAGATATAGCATAATGGGGCTCTGAAAATACTTGCCCTCAAGGGCGTATATAGGCGTCTCCAAGAGGACTCCTGAAAATGGAAGAGGAACATTTCAGAAACGATTGCAGACAAAAGGATGAAATAAAGTGTATGTTTATTTGACTAATTAAAATTTAAATTCGGAGGCTTTTTTAAAAAAAAAATAGTTCTCATTTCTGCCAATAGATGGTGCTGCAGGCGGCGTTTAAATTTCCGTTAAATAGTGGTGTGTTTCGTTGTTCGTTTCAAGTCTTCTTTGTTTTCCGTTGTGGAAACATGAAATAATAATTTGTGCAGTGAATGAAACAGAAATATTGGAAGAGAGAGATGTAGCAAACTATTTTTTTCGTGCTCGAATACCGTCGGTTGAATTGCAGCCCAACGGACACAAGACAGAGCGTTTAATGTAGATTTCAAGTATCGAAAGGTCCAAATCGGAAAACAATTTCCATATTTGTTAGCAAAATTTGGAAGGACAAGAAGCGTTGAAGATGATTGGACTGCAATCAGCGCCACCTGTTGGTATAATTTTAACTATTTCTTTTAAAAACCACTGAATGTAAATTTTTCTGGCTGTCCAATAAACATACACTTCATTTCACCCTTTTGTGCGTAACCGTTTCAGAGATATTCATCTTCTAATTTCGGGAGTCATTTTTGGGACACCCTGTATATGTTAATGTGTATATCAAAATACATGTTAATGTGATTCATATAATGCATTTGTTAGGTTTGTTTGAAAAAATTTAAATAATTTATTATAGTTCTATATTGAATCCTTTATAGTAAAAAAAGTATTCTTCCAGATATATCAGGCAAGTTTCATGAAACAATTAAAGCTGATTATGTCGATCTTATGCTATTTAACTTTTCTCCTGGAGACACTGGCGGTACACACAATAAATAATAAAATAAGTATAAAAATAAATAATAATAATAAAATCAGTAATACCACAAACATCTATTTGAACTGACTTAAAATTTCCTGTTCAATTAAAATTAAGCACAAGCACTTCATCTAGGAACTGTGTAAAGAATTCCCCTTTGTTTTGATATGGGAAATTTTAACTTTTAGATCCCATGGGTACCGTATACTTGGAAGAGCAACCTGTAAATACCCATTTTCGAAGACCGGTAGGGAATGTGAAGAAGAAATACGCCTAAAGTCTGAATTTAACGTCATGTTGATAAGACTAAGTTCACACTGCAGAGGAAAGAGTTTAATGCAACGGTTTCGTTCTTTTTGCGCTTTTCTCCCCAAAAATAGCGATGTCTGGTCAATCGAAAATCGATTATTCCATTGTTGTTTGATTCAAAAGTTACATGAGTGTGAAAGCCCCAGGCCGTCCGGCTCGTCCAGAGGACTTGGAGCAACAGAATGGACGAAGTTACATGAGGGTGCACTTCTTTACGGAATTTGCACGAGAAAACCATGTTTAGAATGAAAATGAACAGAACTTTCAAAATTGTTTTCAAAAGGAATTTGTAAATATTGATTGTTATTTGTACAGCAACTATCGATTCAACATCCATTGAACTATCGATAAATCAACCCTAATGGGCAAGATATTTCTAGTATAATAGAATTTTCGGTTCACTATATTTATTCGAGTTGCTCATATCATCTCAATACATACCTAGGAAATAGTTTATCATTTACTAAAATGAATGTATGAATATAAAGTGCAGATTTAGTACCAAAATAAAAAAATATATCTGCTGATAACTTCATTTAACATTTATGATTGATATTATTCAATTTTTGTTTTTTTTTAAATACAGTTTATATTGTCAAGAAAGTAATTGGATAGCAAATGACTCATACTTTTTAGACTTTTCACAAATTCATAATCAGTTTTATTTTCCATTTTAATTGAACAGCGATATATTCATTTACACATAAAAATTAATTTTTGAAATTGACAGATGTTTAACTATACGAACTGCACATACTTTCATTAATTTCGTTTTTCATTTCACAAACGGGATCTTCTGTAATGACGCTGAATTGCCTATGATTCGTACAGGAGCAGCAACATATTTAAATTGGTTTGTTGGTGAGAATTTATTTTACTAAAAAAAAATCATACTTGTTTAAAAAGAGCTATAGTAATATGATTTGCATAATTATTTTATTTGATTTTGTGGATTTTTATAGTTCATTTTTCAAAAAATACCGGTATATATTTACTTTATTTGTACCTCGATTCAATTACTACAGCGATAACATACTGTAAGTAATTTAAAACTGTAATATATTACGATAATCTACTGATGGTTAATTAGTTATTACGTTAAATAACACAAAATTGCAGAGATCACGGTGAAATTAATTTATTCGATTTAAGCAAAACCCTAAGGTTTATATCCTTTAAAGACACAATTTTGAGTTTTCAAACTTGTTACAACATATTTCCTACGCATATTCTACGTAATCCAGTGCAAGTGTCAGAATAACATTATAGATATTGATTATGCTTTAACTCTCAATAAAACAAACAAATTACATTCTAAATCATCTAATTGCAAAGTTTCAACGCTGTACCTGCCATTAATAGCTATCTTCCTCGGTGAGCCGTTCCTTAAAGATTCTTCTTCGATCAGGAATTGCATCCGTTCAAAGAACGAAGCAGTGATGGCTGGAGGCTGTTTGCGAAGTAGAATATCCAATGGGTCTGCAGCATTCTGGCACAAAGAGTGGTTCTCGCATTTACCACTGAGGCAGCATTCACTGTCTGCACAGTCCACCAGACCATCTGGAAAGATAAAAGATGGTTTGCTTAATAAATTAAGAGCAGAACGTTACATTAAGATCAAAGTGTGTCCTGAATTTAAATCAATGCGTGAAATTACGCTAGAACATTGTTCTGAATATTGCACAGAACGCGAAATTAAGTTGAACTACGTTCTACATTAAACCCTTTCGCGACGAACGGCACGCCCACGTGCCAGCTGCGAGCTTGCATTCAAGGACGAACGGCACGCCGCCGGGCCGGAGGAAATTTTACCTAAAGGACGAATAGCACGTATTGGTGTTTCTACATGGAACGTTTTAATTTGAATGTATTTGTATACTAGATGGCGTTAAATGCCCGTGGAAGCAACTTAAATGTATTTTGTAGATGTTTGACCTTGGCACAAGGAGAATCCAATGAATTATTTCTCCATTTGGAGGGATGAAACATGGTTCTGTGTCGTAAGCAGACAGCTCACTTCTCGCAGCATAAACAATTTTATAATTGAGTTCCGGGTCTCGTTCTGATTTTGTCTTTTATTGATTTCGTTGTTGAATTAGAGGAATATAAGAGAGTATTTTTTTTTTAGTGGGTGGGGGAGGGGGGTAAAGGAATGTGCGGCAATGAAATGATTAGGTTATTTATGTTCTCATGGAAAGGAAGGCTGGGATTTCGTTAATCTATCCCATCGAAAAGATACAGATATGGAATAAAAATACATGAATCGTCAGAATCGGAATGAGGCTATAAATGGAATTTACTTGTATATACTGGAAAGGACACGGGATTATCAAGCTCTGATGGTGGGTATGGAGAACGCGTTGTGAAAACATTTTTAAGTGAACTTTTAGGAAAAGGATATACTTTGTATTTGGATAAATTTTTTACCTCTCCTGTACTAAGAATACACATGTATGTGGTACAGTTTCAAAAAATCGGAAGGGCATGCCAAAGAATTATCCATCTGTACCTAAAACATATATACACTAAAATTTTTAATATTTTGATAAAAGAAAATTTGTATAAAAAATATACATCAAATAGAAAATAAGTATTTCCTTTCTTCCTGAAAAAAGTAGAATGCTGTGTTAAACGGGTGATTTTTAGTGAATTTTTTTCGAGAGTTAGGCTTAGCGCAAAAAATAGCCGTCTTTTGAGCACATTTCGGAAACGAAGCGCTTCGTTCTTTGAGCCACGGTAGTTTCGGAATGCCGCCATCCGGAAAGGGTTAAGTACAAAACGTGGATTTTGCAGAGTCCACTTCGACGATAAGAGCTTGCAATTCCGCCCTTGTAGCTTAACGGTAGAATGTCGGATGGCTAGCTCGGAGATCCAGGGTTTTAATTACAGATTGGGACAGCAAGGCACTTTAAAATGGCGTCCGAAAAAATCAATCTTGTAGGTTAGTGCAAAGACGTTGGAGGTCTGGAAGTGACTCTAGAATAACTGGCACGGATTCAGTGGGGATATGGAGCGCCTATTTCAAATAAGGACGATAATGATCATGCAGGAAGCTAAACTGGAGGACAAAAATAACATGGAGAAGCTAAACTGGAGGTTAAAAATAGCATGATGAAGCTAAACTGGAGAACAAAAATAGCATGAGGAGGCTAAACTGGAGGACAAAAATAGCATGAGGAAGTTAAACTGGAGGATAAAAATAGCATGATGAAGCTAAAATGGAGAACAAAAATAGCATGAGGAAGCTAAAGTGGAGAACAAAAATAGCATGAGGAAGCTAAACTGGAGGACTAAAATAGCATGACGAAGCTAACCTGAGATAGAATTAGCAGGGGCTGATCAGTCAAATTGTCCGCTGGATGCCAATCTGATATTAGAAAGTGGAGAATGCAGAGCCGACTTCGAAAATAAGAGCTTGCAATTCCGTTTCAACAGCTCAACTGTAGAACGTCAGCTGGTCAGTTCGAAGATCTAGGGTTCAATTCGCGGTTGGAGCATCAAGGCTCTTTACAATTTAAGTTACAACTTAGGCTCTTAATTAAGTACAGAATGTGCGCTATATAGTAATTAATAAAGTAAAACTAACATATTTGCATCAGTACTAATTAATTCTAAATGAGAAATGATTATGGTTGAAATGGTTTAATTTATATTATGTTTCTATCATTCAAAGTACATTTAGTGTTCGATCAGGAATTCTTTTAAGCATTTTAATATAATAAATATTCCAATAAACGATTTAAAGATTTGTTTATGACATAATTTAAGTTATAGAATAGATCTATTTAATTTCTTACTATTGCTTAATTTTTTTTTTGCGAGTTTGTTCAAGTTCTGTTTTGTACATTATTTATCTTTTCAATGATGGCAACAATATTGAAATGAAATGCCCATAAATAATTAGTGTTAATCTTATGTTATTTGTGGTTAATTTTCTATAGATAATTTTCTATAGGAAACATAATTTTCGAAACATTAATATAACACAATTTTATTGAAATTATTATAATAACATAGATCGATATACATCAAAATATGTAGATATCTTACCATTATCGTTATCAGCATTGTCGTCGCACTTTCTTTCTAGAGGTACGGAACAATCAGAACCATCCCAGTGCTGCTCACAAAAACACACCCAGTCCTCATCTTCTCCCGTTATACATTCTCCATGGTTATTGCAATTCTTTGGACAGCCCTCTGCGGAAAAAAGCAAATGTTTTTATATTTATTGTGCATTTACATGTAGAGTATTCTCGCCCAAAGGCATACTAGGTACATTTGCTGGATCTGATTTTCAAATAAAACATAGCTATTTTGAGACCAGATTAGCTGAGATTTAGCGGATACAGTTTTATTTTCATTATTTACGATGTCTGTGATGACAACAGCGGCGGATGTAACGACGACAACTTTTACAACACTTTGACCCGAGAGGTCAATTCGGACATTAACCTAAGAGGCTACATATAGCAACGAGAATGGTTAAAAACTTTAATCACTTATGCAATATATCTGATCGTATTGCTCTAAGGTCAGGTCAGCCAATGGTAGTGTAACAGGCGTTACTGATCCCATGCAAAGGAATCGGCAACCGAAGGTTCTAGAGTGATATTGAGAACTACTACTACGAGATAATTTACGATGATTTGGAGGTGAGAAGAGATTTCTCATAGAGAGATGCAGTAGAGGAGTATTCTACAGAACTGAACAGAAGCAGTATAAGTTGGAGCCCAATACGTAGAGTTAAGGTCAGTACGATACACTGATGCAAGAACTGTGGTCAATGGCCAAAGCCGAAACATCGACCAATTATGCAAGATGTCTTATCGCATTGCTCTAAGGTCAGCCAATGATAGCGTAAGAGGCTTTACTGACCCCAGGCAAAGGAGGTGTCAACCGAAGGTTCTAGAGTGATGGCCATAAATGCAATTTAGGCATTTTAATTATCTGGTCACACATTGTCTCTCTCCGCCGCAATTAATGAATAATTGTTGTAATTAATTTAATAAGTAATCTATGTTTTTAATAAATGATTTTATTTTAAAGTTAAAATAGCGCAATTAATTGCAGTATTATGCTAATAAATATTCTATTCCAGGACTCGCACTAAAAATTAATAAGGTGGGCTAACGCGGTATTATCTTACAACGCAATGTAATTAATTAAATTCAATGAACTTCAACTTTTGTCTTTTTACTGCATCACAACTACCATGTTGGATGCTTTACTAGTTGTTGGGCGCGAAGTTGGCTGTACTATTTTATCAATCATATATTTTAACAAATTAATTAAGAGTACGCGGAAGCATGGACCGCTTAAGGACTAAAAAAATTAAATAGCTGCCGGAAACTAAAACGCAGTGACACTTGAACAAAAAAAATAGAAATTCTTATATATATTTTTCTAGAGGAATTAAATATTTTAACGGAATATTTTCAGAAAATATTATGAATTATTTTGCTATTGGAATTCACACATGTATTTTAAATGAAGAGTACAGGAGAATAAAATAGACAGAATCAGAAAACTATAATTTCCGAGGGGAAAAAATGAACTTTGAAACACTAAAACCCCAAAAAATTGAGTGCCCTTCCCAGGGAAACTATTTTTTAAATTTCACTTTAATGCTTTCTGTTTTAATTTAAATTGTAATAACATCAGATTTTAATTTATTTGGGAAATTAATTATTTAATTATTCCCCTGCATCAGCTGGACTCTTTTAGTTCTACCTCTAAGTTTTTAAATATATAATAGGTCGTATTCAGTATTTGTGGCTTATGCAAGAATAGAAATAAACAGTTGATTCAAATATTTCGTGTCACGTGCATAAATATTTATTGTACAAAATTTTATTTATTGGCAGTTTTCGCATTTTTAATGAGCTGAATATAACAAAATATGTTGCTTTATTTTTTATGAAGATGTCTTATTAAACTCCAATTATTATGATGACCTCCAATTATTATGATTCCAATTATTTGGTAATTTTCATAAGTTTGTTGAAAAGAGTTATGATAATTACTTATGATGATTACTTAATCCGATAAGTCCTTTCCCTTATGCAATTGTCACTTTCTAATTACCTCTGCTGTAAACGATCTCTGTTTTTGTAAATATTTTGATTATTCATAGGTTACTGATTTTTAATATACACCACTCTTACAGGTTGTTTTCTTCACTATTTGCTATATCTAAATGACCTATAAAAGCAATACAATGCCATCATGTATTAAAAGCAAGACTTGCGGCGATGTCGATCATTTTTTAAACAGGATACTCTCTCACCTCACGTGCTCTACCTTACCCTCTTTAGTCCCTTATGCCCGGTGAGACAGTCAAGAAGGAACGTGTGGAGTCTTTTTCCACTCCTCCACGTTACATTGTTGTTTTTCGCCTCGCACTATCTTCTATCATTCACAAGGGCGAATGTTATTTGCTTCACGAACTTGACTGTTGTTTTAAACATTGTCTGTGTCGCTTCAAAATTCTAAGTTACATCTTTGATTAGATCAAGAGATTGAAGCTAAACACCGTAAAACCGATTGCTAAAGGCTGCTATATTTTTGTCTGTATGGGCTTTACATCTAGTAATACCATATTCAGATATTTGACCTCTGTTGATTTTATGCAACATGCAGTTAACAATACGAAGCACGATCTTATATCTATGCCCACAGTGTTGAATGTATAACAGTGCTTCTGCTGTCTGACCATGCTTATAAAGGTTGGATAATTTGAGGCATAGATGCACAAATTGCGATCCGAACAAGGGGATTTTTAATTACATTTCTTGCAGAGAGGCTAAAACAGCAATGAGGGCGAGTAATTGAGACTCAAAAAATCATTGTATCCAGTTGGTTTGGACACTCATATAACGCCTGAGTCATGCTAAAAGTGAGAAAGCATTCACAGAACCATGATGGCAGACATACAAAAGGATAGACAGGCCCCTAAATTTTAAGCGGGGCCATATTAAGACTACCTATCAACATTTCATTAAATTCGGTACAATCGTGATTATGAGACAAACAGGAGGGTTTTCAATTTTATTTTTATAGATTGGACCAGTATTTTTTATTCTTCATATTTATTAGCGCAGATATATTTGTAGTGCAAAAATTGAAAGCTAAATACTTTTTATAAAGGAATTAAATAGTTTAATGGAATTTATTTTAAATTAATAAGAATGCTTTTAAAACTTGCGCATATTTTCTTCGGGTATATCTCCCAGTAATATTATTCAACCATTTTAATATAAATTCCACTATTCCAGAAACTAGGCGTACGAGGTCATGAAACATATCAATTCCTCTTGAAGAACTTCACTTATTCCTCGGCCGAATACACAATATTCTAAATCACTGATTCTAGGAAAGCACTAATGCACCGTCCCAAGATTGCAGCGCCTGTCAAAACGGAGAATTGTTAATGGTACTCACCCAGCGTGCAGTGTTTGCCATTCCACCCCTGGATGCACAAGCATGTTCCGTTTCTGCACTGCCCGTTGTCCTTACATCGGGGGTCGCAAAGTTTATCGTCGCATTTTGCGCCTGTCCAACCAGCAGTGCAAAGGCATTGGCCATTTTCGCAGTGCCCTTGGAAACCGCAATCCAGATCACACTTCTCTGTAAAAGAAATGCATGTTTAAGAACATATAGAGAATCATATTTTTTTTCGTAATGAAATTTTCATAAATGATTTTTTGAATCCATAAATGATACCACTAATGGATTCATTTTACTTTACCTATAATACATGGTACTGTATAGGGAAATTATTGGAATAGTGTCAAAAATCGCAACTAGAGATTTCGACGGATCTACACAGTTTGGAATCTCTAGAATACGAAAAAACTATTTTTATCGTGACGTTTGTGTGTGTATGTGCAATGTATATATCCACTCTAATTAAAAATCTAATGGACTAAATTTTATGAAATTTTCTAGGTTAATAGATTATTATGGGTTACCCTAGTGCTGATTAAATTTTGGTACGATTCAGAATAAAAGAATCTGTCTTTTTTTTGCAAAATCACCTTTAAAAATGTGTGTCTACTCTAGCTAAAAGAGTAATTGACAATATTTAACAAAAATTGGCACACCAGTCACTTGTGGTGACTGGTTGCAAAATCAAATTTTGGTTTGATTCGGGAGAAAATAACCCACCTATTTCTGCGAAATGGCCCGTAAAAGTTATCTGTATTCACTCTAGCTGAAAATCTAATGTACTAAATTTCACAAAATTTGGTCTATTAGTTTTTAACTAATATAAGTCACTTGTAAGATACAATAACAACTTGTGGGATACAATAAGTCAACATAAGTCACTTGTTGGATACCTTGGTGTTGATTAAATTCTGGTATGATTTGGACAAAAACGAACCTGCCTTTTTTTTTTTTTGCAAAATAGCCTTCAAAAACCGTCATAATCTAAAATAAATTATTACATATGCTCAAATGTATCCATTAAATGATTGTTTTATACGTAAATTTTGACGATGAAAATAATAAAATCTACCCTATTACTTCAGGGTTCACCGTTCTGGTGATATTTTATTTTTTTCGCATTTTTGCTACGCCAGTTTTGAAAATACTTCCAGTTACTAAATGTTAACGAAAATGATACAAAAGTGAAAAAGTCAGTGCAATTTCAAATAATTATGCGTGTTATTTTGTCCAACTAAACTCAATTTCATGAATTATTAAAGATATAAAGGTAAAATGAATTTGAGTCCTATAGTGAAAGTCATGTGCTGCCCACATCAGATATTTTAAATATACTTTCAAAGATCCGGGTACTGAATGGACTCACGCAGATGAACTAAGCAAGCTGAGAAAGATTTCAAATTACTATGAAATTAGAAGTACAAAAAATATTCATTATTTGAGAATCCTAATACAAAAGAGTAGATAAGTTCCTAGAATTTGAATATTCAATTAAACAAATTAGAATACAGGAAAAAATGAAATACTATAATTAGGAAAAGATTGGAAAATGTACCGCCGTAGTGAGGAAGTTAAAGCAAGATAGTTATATAAAATAACAAAATAAATAAATTGTTTTTATATAAATACTGAATATTTTATGCAATCCGTGTATAATGGCGTAAAATATCCCCATCAAATCGCAAAACCGGTCACTTGCGGGGATTCTACTTTCTGCGGGGACTTCACACAGTGTTTATTTCAAGCATACCTCCGGGGGGCGAAGTTCCCCCGGAGACGATTATTCGCACGACCTGAGACATTTTATATTAACCTAGATTCTATTTACGTGACCGTATTTAGATATATTTATATAGGGCAAATAGAAAATTTGCCCCTCCTAAAGTTCAATTCGCCACCTGGCCAAAATCTCCTGAAAGAAACATTGACTTCATAATTTTCCGACATGCCAGTTTGAAACAAAAATTGTTCCTTCACTCGATTGTTTTTTTTACTCACAACCAAACCAGATGTATAGCGTAATTTAATAATGGCCTTTGCTCAGTATTGTATGATACAGTAAAGCAGACGTGGGAGTGACCTCATTAGAGAGAAAAGCTCCTTTTTTTTCCTGTGCGTAGGAGTAGCCCTCAGTAGTTAGAACAGCTCCGAAAAAGGGGGCCAAGCCGTAGTAGGGAATCGCCAGTTTCATTCAAAAAATCCAAAGCATGCCTCGGGGATAAAAATTCATAATTAATCAAAGGATATGTTTATGGTATTATTTTCTTTTCTGGACTAGTCTGTGATATATTTAGGAGCTGCTGTTAAAATGTGAACGTTGGATGGCATGTTAAGTTTTGTATATCATAATATTAAGGAGGTTTAAAACGTACGAAAAATGTTTTTAAAATATATCTTGAAAATGTGTCTCACAGCGTATGGCCTCTGTTCAAAGTCTGTTTCAAAGAGAAGTTATCGATTTTTCCGATGGTAGCAATACAAAAACTCTGTAATTTTAAGTCACTAGTGAATCTATTACTTGACGAATTTTTAAATATGTATATATATACTTTTCGTGTATTGTAAACGTCAACGTTACTAAAATTGCAATATAAAAACATTAATAGGATATCTATTTTTTATAATTTAATACTTGCTGCTTTAAATATTACACACTGCTCCAAAGTCCGGCCATACATTTTGCTACCATAAGCCTTTGGGTTAGTCGTGTGGTCTGAGTCTTCCACACTGCTCCAAAGCAGAAGCAGATTTCTTGAAGCCATCCATATCCATTCATTAATTCGTAGAATATGCACCTAACGTTTCACGGGTTTGAGATGAGCGATCATAGCGTAGCCCTGTGTGCACTCACGTAACAGTTTCTTATTTTATTTTTGTTATAAGCCAGGGTACTGTTAAAACATTTTTTGGTTTTCGCGAATTCGCTTTGTTTTCCTATATAGTTTTTGTCAAAAGTTTGTATCATAAATGCGGGGCACAATTTCTAGTTATATAGTATATATATTCAAGAAAGGTTATATAGTACATATATTCAAAACATATATTCAATTTCGTTTTTTTATATACTTAACAACATTAAATAACGGAGCCCTGTAATAGCGGAACAGTTTTAGAACTGTCTCTTCAAGACAGTTCTGTGTGCATTAATCTTGGCCGTTCTATCATCTTACAGTCTAAGCTCCATCTTTATGAAATTCGAATCTCTATAGAGATTCGAAAAATGTAGTACATGGCAAATTTTCATGGTAGGTATCTTCTATTTTATGCTCTTACACGCTTAAAGAATTTCGAAACATGATACATGGATGCTATCATCTGCAATAGAATCCTGATTCTAACTTTTCTAACACCCTTTAGGCGGGTTATGTATGAATGTATTTCCAATTTTTAACTTTAGAGTCTGAACTAGCGACGTACATATATATTTCTAATTTTTACTTTTAAAGACTGAACAAGCAACATATATTTTCCTGAATAAAACGAAATTTCATTAATATAACAGCATTTGCGTCAAAGGGAAATTTTAGTTTCTTAAAAGTTTTATCACAATAATGGATGAAGTTCTAAAAATATCTGTTGAAAGGAAGGAAAGTTTCGGGAACTAAAAAGTTAAGCTCTTTTATGCTAAATAACCATAGGAAAAATAAGAAGTCGGAGACATACTGTCTTGAATAAGAAATAGTTCACATTTTGCAGCGGAATTGTTGTTCGACTTTCTCGACTCTGGATGGATGCAATGGATTCTCATACTACAATACATTTTTATGTAGCTTGTTAATTTTTTTTTCGCAAATTTTGAAGGAAAATTTTTGAAAAATACAGGTTGGCCATAATTAAAGTATAGGTGTTTAGAGCCCGATAGTGAGAAAACTGTTGGGCCAAACATAACCAAATTTGCAGTATAAACGTAGTAGGATTCAAAAATTCCCGCACTGAATTTATAACTTAAAAAATATTATCAATTAAAATGCTGAAACATATCCACCTTCGAAATAAGACCCTTGCGCAAAAACACACTTTTGCCATCACTTGTAAAGGTCATCGAAACATTTCTGGAATCCATTTTTAACCATGTCCTCAGTCGGCGATGCACTTTTAACTTTTTTGCGGATTGAAATCGACGACCCTGCAAGCGACTTGCCAGTTCAGGAAATAGGCTGAAGTCGCAGGGAGCGAGATCAGGGGAGTAAAAAGGATGTTGCAAAACAGTTGTTTGCGTTTCTGCAAGAAAGTCAGCGAGGAGGAGGGATCGGTGTGCAGGAACGTTGTCCTGCAAAACCACTCATGATCTGATCCCTTTTGGTCTTCGGTTAACATGCGGGGAACGATGTGTTGACACACCCTATGCATGTTAAGATCCTTAGTCAGTATCCGTTGGCATGTGACATCAGATATCACAACTAATTCTGCTATTTCCGCTGTTGTTTGCTGACTGTTCCCACGTACCATCGCTGAAACCTGTTTTCTGCCGTGCGGGAAGTCTGCTGACGGCCAAAGCGTTCGTCGTCATCGGCACTTTCCCTGCCTTCTCTGAAACGTCGATGCCACTCAAAAGCTCGCGTTCGCGATAATGTATCACTGCCGTACACATGCTTCAACATTTCGTAAACCTCCGTAGCACTCTTTCCCAAGCGAGCACAAAATTTGATATTAATTCTCTGCTCAACAAACGCCATTTCTTTCAATCGGCGGTTAGTAAGAGCGCCTGTCTACAAAATACAACGTCGTGTCGAGCCACCGACCACGTGATTTGGGTCAAACCATTTTTAGAAGAGGGAGAGAACGTAGTAACACAGAAACGTTATCGTAGTTGCTCTACTACAAATATTTTTTAAGTTATAGACTCAGTCCGGGAACTTTTGAATCCTACCTCGTACTATTTAGACCATAGGCTTTTGAGTTTTAAAAGGAAGAAATAGTTCGGATTTTTGCCACCGCGGTCCAAATTGGCACTGTAACGTCCATTTTTGGGGGAAAATAGGCATTGAAAGTACAGAAAGTTCACATTTTACATGCATTTTGATATTGACATCACATTTTATATTCACATTTGCACTTACATTATATCAAACATTTTAGCAATCACGTCTCCCATAAGCAGTAGTGCGTTGTAGTAAATATGCAGATTTTCACGGTGAAAAGTGGTAGTAATGCAAAACGTTACGCAAATTTCAGTCAGTTGACGCTAACGTTTTACCAGCAAAGCACGATCACGTAAAGTTAGCATAGCGAACTTTTAACAGCAAATCACGATCGTAAAAATGTAGCGCATAATTGATTTCGACTCAGTCTTTCCGTTGTCCTTATATCATAAAAAAAATCTTATGTGGGCAGCATATGACTTTCCTTATATAATACAATGAATTTACTACTTTTACTACAAATAGCTTATTCTTATAGTAGATACTTATATTCTTCTCAAGATATTGAATTATTATCAATTTGTCGTCATTTTCATTGATTTAGCTTCATTTTTAACCATTTGGCGAGATTTTCGTTAATTTAGCACATTTAAAGAAGTCGCCAAGTTGGCAGTATTCCGCCAAATTCGTCATCAAAATCTCGCCAAGCGTTATGGAAGGAGAAATAAGTTATTCTTATAGCAGATAAATGACTATCGGTGTTTAAATACAAAAGTATTACTCAAAGTATTTTTCTCAAGAATGAAAAGAGATCCACGAAAATGATGTCACCAAATTTATGGCATGATATTAGATATGAAAAGTGAACATGTTTCTCAATAGTTAATATATATTTTTTTAATTTATGGGATATTTTGATACATTTATTTGAAAAATGTGCAATATCTCGAGAACGGTTTCTGCTAGCGTTCTAAAGTTTATGTCAATCGTTTCCTAAGGAAAAATTACATAAGAAATGTCTATTTGCGTAACTAGATTTGTTTTAATTTTTTGATGAGTTTTTGAAGATTTCTGTCGAAAATTTAGGGGGTTTCTGTACTATCGATTGCGTTTAAAAACAATGGGCTTCCAGTATTCACGGATTGTGATTTTTATACCAAATTTCATTCAAATCGCTCCATTCGTTCGTGTGATATCGTCTTCACAGTCTCACTGACACACACACACACACACACATATGCACACACACACACATACGCACACAAACACTCACACACACACACACACACATACTTCACCTCAATAAATGTTTGTTTCGTGATCAGGGATGCTTGAAACGTGCTTTCCCATCGAAAACTCAAATTCGAATTTTCGACCCCGTCACAATACCTTCCTTATACATTATGTATATAAGGAAAGTAACTATAGTAGCACGTACTAGTGTCGTCAGTGTTAGCTAACTAATGTTTGCATAACGTTTGCATTACCACCTCCTTTCTCCGTGAATATCTGCATATTTACTACATAATCCATTATACTGAATCCATTTTTATCCATACAGTATTCAGAATCTCTTTTTATCCATGCATTATATATAATCTATTTTTAAGTATTTTGTTAATTTTTTTTTCAAATTTTGAAAGAAAATTTTATAAAAATATATATGCTAGGTTCAAATGATCACAATTATAGCATGCAATCTTTCATTTTAAAGGGCTTTTAAATAATCATTCGATTGATACCAAGTTTCACAATGCATGATGACACGAATACAAAACTTGTATCGCGGGTATTTTTAATTACAATGATTAAAACTGTTAGGTTTCGTGATTATTGAGCCAAAAATAAACCCTTTTATGCATAATTATGACAAATTTTGTCCGATGCCGCCATGTTAAGAAAATATAAAATTGCAAATACATTTCGACTGTTTCGCTCGAATTCCAAGACAACATTCTATCTAGTTCTAGATTTTTCTAGTGTTATTTCGCTCAAAATATTGACATTTGGTGTTCGGTAAGCTGTTGCCAGCTTCAGTAAAGGCAACATTGTAAAATGCCATGTTTTGAAGTGTCCTGGAATTGAACCAGGAGCTAATTGTGTTGAGATTATGGACACATTTGACATTTTACGCGTCTTGGTAGCAAAATGAAAAACGGCTGAAAATGAAAAAAAAGTCTTCAAAAAAAAAAAAGAAAAGAAAAACAATGTTAGAAAATGATTTTTTGGAAGAAGGAGGTCCAGATGAACATTCCTATTCAGCTGGAAATTATTGAATAAATGTTTATAGCCATTAAACTTGTTATTTTTAACACTTTACAACAAAGTTGAAAAGTGTTTATGACTTTTTAACACTTTACAACAAAGTTGAAAAGTGTTTATGACTTTGTTCATTCTGTCTGTCTGTCTGTCTGTCTGTCTGTCCGTTAGCACGATAACTGCCGTAAAAATGACTTAATCAAAATGAAATTTTAGTATGTTGTTCAGACGGTCTGTAGGACCTATGGGAATATAAATGAATAATATCACACAATTAGTTTTGGATTGAACCCGGGTGGAAAAATTGAAATACATTGAGCCCTATGGGACCTAATTTTTCTAACATTTTTTAAGCGGATTTAAAATTCACAAATTGCTTCGAAAATTTTAGGTAATAGTCAAATTGTTCCATAAAATATATAAAAAAAAATTCAGCTAAATATATTCAGTAGTTTTTTAAATAAAAATTAAAATAATAATTACACATCTTATATGAAACGATCACGTGACCATGATATTAAACGATCACATGACCCACTTCAAAATGAGATATGGCATCCATCTTGTTTCAAATTCGTGATTTTTTAAAGTTCTTTTTAATTCATATTGAGTGTTGTATCCATCCTAAAACTACTTTATTTCTGCTTAAATTCTGTGCATCTACATACTAAAACAACACAATGACAATATATTTGAGTTTAAATTCTCATTCAAATTTGATTATTTCTACAACTAAGCCTATTTTTCACCTATGTAAAATGTAAACAGCAAAATATGTAGAATGAGTTGTATTAGATTTACTGTATTTCTTTAACACAAAATAATTCAGTCCATGGAGTCTGCATGGCTGATATGAATGAAATATTAATTGATTTTATAAACAGAAGGACGATATTTTTCGATGAAGTTTTAAGCATAAAGTTTATGAATTGTAGCTCCATGGTCTTAATTTTTAAATAAAATAAATTATTATAGTATTGTGATGAATGAAATGGAGAAAGTTATGAATGAAATCCTGCTTTTATAGAGAGATCCAGGCGTGTTATTTTTTCTATGACGTCATTTGAATTAATTTCAGTTGTTTTCGATGAAGTTTTCAAATATAATAAATTATCGTAGTATTATGATAGATTTAAAAATATTACCGTGGAATGTATTGCATTTTAGAGATATTTAAACCACGCAATTTGTATTTCAATGCCGTCATTTGAATGAAGTTCATTTTTTTCAATGAAGGTTTAAGTTTTCAAATATAAGAAATCAATGTAGTATTGTGATAAGTTTTAAAATATTACCGAGGAATGTATTGCATTTTCGACTTTTTTAAATAAAATTGCATTGAAGTTGGAAAGTGTTTCATAATCAATGCTTTAAGCATGATTGATCTTTCTTGTTTACTTTAACCCTGTTTATCTCAAAACTTGCTTTTTCAATGTCATTGTACATGGATGAAATATGGATAGGTACATGGATAGGTACATTTTTCTCAGAATATATCAAAAATTTCAATCTGATTTTTTTACTACATATATACAGGATATATTTGTATAAGCAGGCTAGCCGAATTAGAATTATCTAATTTAAAAAAAAATATTAAAAATAAAAATGTGTCGTTTTTTTGGGGTAAAACTATGAAATGTACATTAAAAATTTGTTAATTTCCGAAAAATTGTAATATTAATAAAAGCTCTAGTTGAAACGTATAAAAGGTTCTAATAAACAACTGATAAAAGTTTTGATAAAAAATCTTTGATAGCTTTTGAGAAAAATGTACCTAAAAATGGCCTATTTAACATGGAGTCCAATGGAGGGTTCCGGTCCCCCTTAACAAAGCTGGAAAACATCCATTACTATCTACGGCAGCTATCGTCTATATAAAAAACTCACCACAAGCAGACCGGCATAGTTTCCGAAATATTCAAAACTTGTTTAGGAGGTCCTAAAACACATTGGTATCAAAATCTCAAAATCGTAAATTTTCAGTGAAAATAATACTTTCTCAATACTATCTTCTATAGTACGAGAATGTAAAAATCGATATTAGGTCAAGAACATAAAAAAAAATAATTAGACGTATTCGAAGAAATGTATAAACTCTTAAATTCAAATATTACAACTTGCAACCATGCTAGTGATCTAAACATACAATGGATTCTAGTTTAAAATATCTCTATTTTTTAAGCTTTCTTTTTTCAGAAATATTTTAGTATATTACTGGATGCTTTATGCACTGCAGAATGTTTTTGTGGAGTGTTCTGTACTTTGTGGTTTGCTTACAATACACAGTATGTGCAAAGGGAACGCAATGTTTAAAAATTTAACGGCTTTTTATGAATTTAAAACATCTTGATCATGGCTGTATATGGAACAGATGTTTTGATGTGAATAAAATGTATACTTGAGATATCTCTGGCTGAAGCGTGACGAAAAATATAACCATTTTGGATGTTTATATCTACGAACTTAATAGTTAAAACTGTAGACACTTTTCACTAGTTTTGTCGGAAATGGGGTGCACAGCATGAATATATAAAAAAATTTCAAAAAGTTTTTGTACCATCGCGTTTCAGCCTCACTTTGCTTATTTTCGCTTTATATATCTAGTAAACTATAAAAAAATATATTGAAACAGTAAACGATAAAATATTTAGTAAGAAAACCCATTTTTAAATAAAGATTTTGTTTTTACAAATCTGTTATGGTTTAGAAAAAATTAGTCAAGTTTAAGAAGTTTGAAAATTTTCCTTTTCAATTTTGTAATAATCAAAACTTAAATGATGATTTCATAACGTGAAATTGCAACTATAAACTAAAGAACGACATTTATAGCACTTTGAAAGTCTTACAATGTTATATAATATAATTACGTCGTGTTTTTAATTTTTTAACCATGGGGATTATAATTTCGTTGCCCTGTTAATGTTTCCTAGTGTGAGTTTCACATTTAAAATGCCAGCAGTGTTAACTGAATTTATTTCATGCTTGGTAAAATATTGGTGTACAGACACGATATATTTTGTTTTATTATAAAATAATTAGAAAGCGAATTAAATTTGGGTATTCTAAATATGTTTAATGATTGATGAGGCTTAAAGACAAGACTTGGGATTGCTAAATTTACTGCGTATTTATTATGTTTCGTCAAACAAGTTTATACAGGGTGATTTAAAAAATATGGGCGAAATTTCATGAGGTGTTAATACACACCAATCCAAGCATTTTCCGTCACAGTTTACCGAGTCGGAAACGAAACGTAAAGGCGCTACAGGGCGATGGATTAGGCGAGGTGGTTCCATAGCTTGGCACCTCGATCGCCCGATCTATTGTAGTGTCTTGACTTCTTTTTGTGGGGATATCTCAATAGTCTCGTCCATGATACTCCCCTTGAATCTGAAGAGGAACTCGTCGCCAGAATTTCGGCCGCTGCTGCCGAAGTACGCGGCATGCCTGGTCTGTTCAAGAGAGTTCGCCAATCCCGCCATCGGTGCTGTGAGACGTACATTCAGGTTGGCGGTCGCTCTTTTGAGCCATTACTGAAATTATTGTTTATTAAATGCCATTTTATAACTTCTAAGTCATTCTTGTGTTTTCGAATCACCTTATCGGTTTTACCCTTAAGCGTTGACTGACGCCTTTACGTTTCATTTCCGACCCGTTAAACTATGAAAAAAAATGCTTGGGTTGATGTGTGCTACAACCTCGTAATGTTTAAACCATCTTTTTTAATCACCCTGTATATCCACCTCAATCTTAAATCTCATCAGAGATAATGCATAAGTTTAGTTTACATGCAAGCTAGTAAAATAATTTTATATTTTGACTTGGAATCTATGGTAGGATTATCCGATTGAAATCGAAGCGAAAACTAAAGTGTTAGCTGACTAAAAATGTTAAACAAAAAGTATTGAAAGTGTTTGTTCGTTTGTGGCTTTGCGTACGATTTCAGTTTGGTAAATTACCAATTGGTTTAACTCAAATTTAATACAAAACTAGAATGTTATGTAGGTGGCACTACCTCTGCATGACTGCAGTTATAGACGTAAAACTTTTTGATAAATTTATTTGAAAAATGTACAATATCTTAAGAACGGTTCATGCTAGCGTTCTAAAGTATATGTCAATCGTTTTCTAAGGAAACATTACATAAGAAATGTCTATTTCCGTAACTTTATTAAAGGTTTTGATTTTTTGATGATTTTTTTAAAATTGCACTCGAAAATTTAGGCGGGGGGGGGGGGGGGTTGTTCTGAACATTCGATTGCGTTTAAAAACAATTAGCTTCCAGTATTCACGGATTGTAATTATTGTATCAAATTTCATTCGAATCGCTCCCTTCGTTCGTGAGATATCGTCTCCACAGACTCACTGACACACACATACACACACACTTACTTTCACACACACACACATACTTTCACACACACACACACGCACAGACATCACCTCAAAAATGAAAATGTTTGATTCGTGATTAGGGATGCTTGAAACGTACTCTCCCGTCGAAAACACGAATTCGAATTTTCAACCCCGTCACAATACTTTCCTTATACATTATACTATGTATATAAGGAAAGTCATAAAATATATTTTTCTTTTAAAGTACAACGCATTTTCAATTTTAATATATTTTACTTAGGCAACAATTCGAAAAAATGTCAGCTTGAAAGAAGTTTGTGTTAGAGTAATGGGGTTCGTTTTATTATTTTTGTTATTAGAAATTACATAAGAAAACAAGCATTTATGTAATATATTTTAGCATATTTATATTTATTTTAGATGTTGTCAATTTTTCAAAGCTATTTCTGAATAAAAGTCGCTTCAGATTTTTCAAATTTTGCAATAATCTAATCAGCACTACTGTAGCGCAGAAGTGAATTAAAAATTATATTTTGTGAAATATCGATTTGATAATAGATCAGCAGATTTTAAATTAGAGTAGATGCATACATGACGCACGTACAAACACATATACATAGACTTACGACGTTAAAATAATATATTCGTATGCTAATAATGTCCAAATCATGATTTTGGAGCTAACATAGATAAAGCAAGCACAGCGTAATTAATTTTCAAATTATAAAAGCAAACAACTGTTTCATAAATACTTATATTTCGTGCGGACTAGCGCTGGACACCTATAGAAATAAATATATTTCTCAAAATTCTATAATGACCTTGCTTATTTTTTTCTCTATATGTAAGTTTCTTATGTCTCGCACATACCATATTTTTCATCATCGTATTTTCTATCATCATTTTCCATCATTATTTTCTACCATATTTCCTTATTTTCATTGCTATTTCTAGCTTCGTTCTCCTTTCTCACGTCAGATGGCGCTCACACAAGATAAAGTAATCCAACAATTCTGCTAGCTAGCGGCAGTTTGGATGCTCAGCTCAAGGTACTTTTGAAGTTTTTTCAAAAGTCATCTGCTCTTTTGCTCTACATATAACAACATAACAAGTGCATACAATCACATATATCTATGCCCAAATGCGTAGAAATGTATGTTGTATTCATTATTTATTAGTAAAATCTTATTTCGAATATTTTCTATAAACAAATAATACATACTATAATTTAAAACATAACACAATAGAACGAACATTTATTCCATGCATTTCAGCAGAATATGTGTAAAATGATATGCAGCCAGAACGTTGTTAAAGTCATTAATCAGGAAATCCACGGATGTTTGCATCATCAGTCTCGGAGTTCCATCATTGCATCCCAAGTGATTGATCATTACTCTCTTACGGTAATGCAAGAGTTTCAATGAATTAAAGATGTGGAAGAACTACAAAATCTTCTGCGTAGTTTAAGAAAAAAATAAACTTCCATTAATAGCTTAGTTACTTTACGTTTTCTTCGATTTTTCAATCACGGTCTTACGTTTTTAAAGTCTTATCACAGAAGTAGACGCGAGGTCCAATGAAAAAGTCTTTTGTTTAAGGACAATGGGATGTTCCGAGATCTGAAATTTTAAAGAATAAGGAGGTAAGAAAAAGAGGGTTTGGAGGAAGTTTGGTTTTATTTATTCTTAATTCAAATTTAAACGTTGCATTTGCATTTAAAGCTGATGTATCCTAAGTAGAATTTGTATATATTGTGAATGTAATAGTTGCAATATATTTCAAAATAAATTGTTAAAGGAGCATTCATATGGCTGATAGTAGTGCGTACATTTCGGACGGAATTATTAATTGTTTTTACACTTTTGCACAATTGTTTCGTATTGATATACGGAAACCAAAAAGGACATATCCAGAACTGGAAGTGGAAATCCTTTGTAACCCCCCTTTTCTTCCCACACACACTTTGAAATTTGATGCTGAATCCGTATCTGTCAATTACAGCTATACATGTATTCAATCCCGAGAAATATATGTTGCAAGGAAAACGTAAAATTTTTGAGTTTTCCAGAGTGGGAATGAAAATCTCTAGTCAGGCCCCTGTCTCTACCAGAATCTGATGCTAACTCCATAAGCTATATCTGCAGCCGATTCTGAAAAAAAATTGATGCTTCAAGGAACATTTTTGAACCAGAAGTGGAAAAGAAAAGGAAAAGGAAACTCCTTAGCAAATTGATACTGATTCTGAACCGAAATTTGATACTGAATCTGCCGAATCTATATCAGTAACCATCCAAGCTGTATACTAAGTGAATTCTGAGAAAGAAATGTTTAAATCAAAATGAATTTTTTTGAACCGCAAATGGGAAAAAATCAGAAAACGGAAATAACTTTTGATCTCCATTATTGCCCCCGGAATTTTATTTAAATGCATATCAGTAGTCATATAAGCTGTAGCCAATGAAGTGCTTACGACCAATGTTAAGAAATGGATATCTCAAGAAAAATGCTTGAAAAAATCTGTAAATGAAGGTGGAGAAAACCGGAATTGGAAATCATTAGTTAATCTGGGAACTGTATCTTAGACGCGATCTAATCCCTCTCTATAACGGGTAATGAAGAATAGATGTTGCAAATGAAAATGAACTTTTTTTAATTGGAAGGGATATCCTCAGAACCGGAATTTGAAATTAATTGTGAAACTCGTTACACCATTTGGAATCGGATGTCGATTCTATATCAGTCATTATCTAACTTCCAAACAATAAATAAAATCAATCTTTCAAGAAACATTTTTGAACCACAAGTTAACCAAACTACTTCCTTTGAAATTTAATGTTGAACCCATATCAGTTCTCATTAGGATCTATTTCTATCCAATCTTGAAAAATGAATATGATACCAGGTGAGCCCCCCAAAAAATTGAATTGAAAATTATTGGTTCTAGTCAGATATCGAGTGAACCTCGAAATTGAAAATTATTTGTTCCAGTCAGATATCGAGTGAGCCACGACATTGAAAATCATTAGTTCCAGTCAGCTATTGAGTGAGCCCCGATATTGAAATTTATTAGTTCCAGTCAGATATCGAGTCAGCTCCGTTATTGAAAATTGTTAGTTCCAGTCAGATATCGAGTGAGCTCCGATATTGAAAATTAGTTCCAGTCAGATATCGAGTGAATCCCGATATTGAAAATTATTTGTTCTAGTCAGATATCGAGTGAGCCCCTACATTGAAAATCATCGGTTCCAGTCAGATATCGAGTGAACCCCGATATTGAAAAATATTTATTCCTGTCAGATATCGAGGGAGCACCGGCATTTAAAATTAGTAGTTCCAATCAGATATCGAATGAGCCCCGATATTGAAAATCATTAGTTCCAGTCAGATATCGAGTGAACCCCGATATTAAAATTATTAGTTCCAGTCAGATATCGAGTGAGTTCCGATATTGAAAATTATTAGTTTCAGTCAGTGATTGAGTGAGTCTCGAGATATTGAAAATTATTAATTCCTGTCAGATATCGAGTGAGTCCCGATATTGAAAATTATTTGTTCCAGTCAAATATGGAGGGAGCCCCGATATTCAAAATTATTAGTTCCAGTCAGATATCGAGTGAGCTCCGACATTGAAAATTATTAGGTCCAGTCAAATATTGGGGTAACCACCGAGACTTAAAATTATTAGACGAGTCGGATATCAGGTGATTCCCTAAAATGAAAGTTATTAGTTCCAGTCAGATTAGGGGTGAATTTTGACAGCACATTTTCCCCCTAATTGCTTCAGTATTGTACTGAAAAATCCATCTAAGGACTAAATATTGTATTCAAAATTGTGACTAACATGAGGAAATAGTTGTGACCAAACAACATTAGCGATTATATAGTTGATTTTGACAGCGATAGCCGATGAAGTGACAGTAAATTTGATGATGTAGAATATAATAAAGCGCGAAAAAATATATGAACTAATTATTGCTTATTATAAGTTTTTCCACGAAACTAAATAGGACCAGTGTAGGCATATTGGCGGAACTAAATTTGATCTAAAAGAATTAAAATGATCTTAAATTTTAAACTCATTAAAAATTCCAAAATCGGATTTTTGAATAATAGTTTAGAGGTAGTAAATGCAAAAAAATGTATGCGATAATATAACAATACTTACCTTTTACATATACTATGAATTGCAGGGAAAGTAAAAAATGCATAGATAAAATATGCCTTGAATCATTAAGAAATAAATATAGCACTATTTGTGTAGAAAGTCGTTTATCTACGTCCCATCATAGAATCCTGAAGTTCTGATCATTACTTTCATAAGCTAATGGAAGAACTTCGATCAATTCACCATGTAGAAGGAAACCGCTATTTTTATTCTCATATTTAACGAAAAATTCGAAGCTTTCGGAAATACCTTGGCTATTTTGCACCTTCTTCTAATTTTTGATGAGATTTTTTAGAGTTCTTGGAGTTTCATCAAAGCTGCCGAAGCGTGTGTGGGAGAATTTTTTTGTTGTTGTTGAAAGACAGATTTATGTCTTAAATTGTTTGGGGGATTAGATGTTTCAGTGCTAAATGTGGTGGTTTCGGTAAGTTTCGTTTAATTTATTCTGTAAGTTTACGGAGGTGGATAAAAGTATTATAAATTTTACTTCTATTCACTTCACACTTTGAATAGCAAGTCGGTTCTTCTCGCCTGCGATGCAAACTAATAAACGGCCGGATCCAGGAGAGTGATGTTAACACATTTATCACATAATATTACATATGAAAAGTGAGCATATATCACAATAGTTAATATATTTTTTATTTTATGCGATTTTTGTGAAACAATTATTTGAAAAATGTGCAATACCTCAAGAATGCTTCATGCTAGTGTTCTGAAGTTTATGTCAATCGTTTTCTAATGAAACATTACATAAGACATGATTATTTTTGTCACTTTATTGAAGGTTTTGATATTTTTTATTTTTTCAAAATGTTATTTGAAAATTTTTTGGGGGGGAGGGGGTCTTACGAATATTCGGCTGCGTTTAAAAAAATAGGCTTCCAGTATTCACTGATTGTAATTTGTGTACCAAATTTTGTATAAATCGCACCATTCGTTTGGGAGATTTCCACAGACTTACGTACACGGATACACGCATACACACCTATACACACATACCGGGTGATTCAAAAGTTCGGAGTAAAAGTAAAACTCCATATAAAATATCTATGGGTCGGAGAGACATGCGGTTTGCAGATTAATATTCACCGTGGTGGGGGATTTTGTGTGGCATGAAAAAAAATGAGTTCAAACTCTCGACACTCGTGGGGCTGCGGCAGATAAAACCATGGATATGACTTATGCATGGAGGTGATTACATACGACTGGCCTGCAATATCCCCAGATCTCCCACCCTGTGATTTCTCGCTGTGGGGGGATACCTAAAATCACTGGTGTGAGATCTGGGGATCTTGCAGGTCAGTCATGTGTGCAATGTGTGCTGAAGAAGAAAACTCACATATCATGATGGACCGGCTATGTTATTTTTAAGTGTCTACTATTGGTACAAAAGTATCTACACTGTGTATAAATAATAACTTTACACAAAGATTACAAAGTTTGTTCAAAATGTTTTACATCCATGCTGAATGGGGCGCGGTAGCCCATTGGTTAGCGCGCTGGAGTTGCTCTCGGTAGGCCCGGGTTCAATTCCAGCCACTGCCAAAACTGCCGCCGTGTTCATGCGGAGTACGATCACGTTAAACATGTGGGTCCGAAAGTCCTTCCGAGAGGTTGGTGGTAGGGGAAGGAGGGTACGGTCCCAGTAGATGCCTCCCCCACTGGTTTCCGGTCTAAATTGGGTGGCACTTTCCGACCATCCAAATTGTTACCTTACACCTTTCTGGTAGGTCGGACGGTCTGGGTTTATACAACAACATCCATGCTAAAGATCCATTAAAGAAAAGAGGCAAATATTGTTTGCCTATGATGCATTTCTGCGTTGCGTCATTTGCACTCCTGCTGTAAACATTTACATTTTAATTTGTGATTAATCCCTAGTCAATTTTGTTTAAACGTATCTCTGTAACTTTCTATGACAAAATACTAAAATTTTGTACATCCCGTTATTAGTGTATGGGGTCCATTTTACTCATTGGAAGTGTTTTAGTACGGGGGCCGTATAAAAGAATGTAAATTTTGCGTTTCTTCAAATTTAATCCCCCGAAAAATTTTTATCGATTTCATAAAATTCTGTACCTTTTTGTAATTCATTATATATGTCAAAGATCAATATTTAAGAAATAAAAGCCGAGGTCAAGGTTTTTGGGACACCTGCTTATCATCGTTGCCGAATTAGTCTCATTAGTTCATTGTTATGTATTTGCAAATATAAGTTTCTGAATCCATATTTAATTATCATTCCATTAAAACTTTTATCATCTGTGTGCTGAAGATCTATGCAGCTGGACACATTATACCTTATTATATATTTGCTTGATATATCGTTACTATATTTTTTCATTGTATATAAAGAAATACGAATTGTAGATTATGTATCGTATTTAAACACAATACTAATTTTTACTTTCCTTACATACATAATGCATAAGGAAAGCATTGTGACGTAGTCGAAAATTCGAATTCGAGTTTTCGACGGAAGATCACGTTTCAAGCATCCCTGATCACGAATCAAACATTTTTGAAGTGATGTCAGTCTGTGTGTGTGTGTGAAAGTAGTGTGTGTGAAAGTATGTGTATTTGTATGTGTGTGTCAGTGGGTCTGTGGAGACGATAACTGACGAACGAATTTGGTACGAATTCGAACGATGATGAGCAAATTCGAACAAAATTTGGTTCAAGAATCACAATCCGTAAACATTGGAAGCCTATTGTTTTTATACGCAATTGAATGTTCAGAACCCCCCTAAATTTTCGAGTGAAATTTTGAAAAAATCGTTAAAAAATCAAAACCGCCAATAAAGTTATACAAATAGACATTTCTTATGTAATTTTTCATTAGAAAACGATTGATATAAATTTTAGAACGCTAACATGAACCGTTCGCGAGATATTACACATTTTTCAAAAAAATTATCAAAAGTCATATAAAATTTAAAAAAAATCCTATTGCGAAACATATTCACTTTTCATATGTAATACCACGCAATACATTTGGTGACATCAGTTCCGTGAATCTAGCTCGTTCCATTCATGAAAAAAGATACTGTGAGTAAATCTTTTGTATTTGAACGCCAATAGTCATTATGTCTGCTGTAAGAATAACTTATTTCTTCATTTTCTTCATCCATAACGCTTGGCGAGATTTTGGCGACGAATTTGGTGGAATGCCGCCAAGTTAGCGACTTTTTTAAATGTTGCTAAATTCACGGAAATATAGCCAAGTGGATAAGAATGACGTTAAATCAATGAAAATGACGATTAATTGAAGAAAATTCAATATCTTTGCAAGAATATAAGTATCTACTATAAGAAAAACCTACTTTTTTACTGTGAAAGAAGTATATTCATTACATTATATAAGGAAAGTCATGTGTTGCCCACATCAGATTTTTTAAATCTATGACATTCTTCATATTTTATTTTGTGAGAAATTAAATACTTATATACCACCAAATAGATATACTTAAAATAAACTGAAAATGTATCCTAGAATGTTTTATTAAGAAATATTTGAGACATATCTCACTACATGTAAAAATATACATAGAATAAATATTCTGTAACCATTCATCCATGAACCGAGTGATGTTTGTATCATCAATCTTTGAATCTCACCGTAGTATTTCAGAGGATTGATCATTGGTCTCTTATGCTAATGGAGTTCTCCAGTCGATTCAGATTATCAAAGGAGACCACGATATTCTTCATCGTTATCGAAAATACTGGTACTATTTACGGCTCGGATATTTTGCATTTTCTTCGAGGTTTGATGGCGTTTTTACGTCTTTAAGGGTTTTGAAGATCTTATCAAATTAGTTGGCAAAAAATCAGATGAAAAATATATTGACAGACAAAAGGTTTGTTGTGTGAAAGTTTTAAAAGTTGGAGTCCAGTGGGGAAAAAATTTAGGAAAGTTTTGTTTTAAGATTCTGAACCTTCTTTTCGGAAGAGTTAAATTATAGAAATGTCTCAAATGTCCCCAAAACAGAATTTCCATTTTTTTTTGTAAAATTTGGAAAGCAAAAATCACAAGCTGCTTAAGATAGGATTCTTGTATGAGAAAGTCATTATGAATCCCTCTCAAGTTAATTTTTTAGGTCAATATAATGTATTTTGAAATGAAAGTTTAATATTAGGAAACGATTACTTTATATATGAATAAATGGTCAAATACCCTATGCTCTTCATTACGACCTCTAGTTCTAAGATCTACAGAATTTACTTTCTATTTCCCTTTGACATTCTGGTCTTTATTGGATTTATTTTTGAATTAAGAACAATAAAATACCACAAATAACAATAAACAACAGTAAACTAACAACGATTTTATTTAAACAAAAACCATATTTAAAACTAGCAGCATACCCGTTCTTAGTACGGAGTATATAATATAAAAAAAAAACTTAAATTTCACAATCACGTGCAAATTCTTATAATATTCTATATGGTATTGCTCCTAAAATAAAATTTAGGAATCTCTATTCTTACTATACAATATTATGTTCCCAGGCAGAGCTGATGAATAAAATGATAAAATGTTCTGGTTTCACTTGTAAACAAATTTACAAAAAATATGAAAATAAATCAATATATGCCAAAATAAAAGTTCTAAAGTTATATGGGAAAATATGCACGTACTGCTTATATTTTTGAATATTAGAGATATATATACCTGTATCAGTAAAAGATTACCAGTCTACAATATATGACTTTCAAATATATTTGCCAAAAAATAACAGATAACGTAATAAATTGAAAATATTAATAATCCCCTACTCTTTAAACCCAAAGCCCTTAATTGATGTATATGTCACTTTGAATATATGTCAAAATAAAAATGCTAAAATTGTATGGGAAGATATATTTCTACTACTTACATTATCACATATTATAAAATATACCTATGCATTTAGTAGAAGATTATTCGTACTACAAAGTCGTTCTTCGTACGAAATATATAATATAAAAAAGCATAAAATTCACAATCATATGCAAATTATTATATTATTCTAAATGATATTAATATTCAAAATATTCTATTAAAATATTTATATTAATACTCATAAAAAGAAGTTTAAGAATCTCTGTTCTCGCTATACAAAAATTACCTTCACTGGCAGATTTGAAGAATAAAACAGCCTGGTCCCGTTAGTAAACAAATTTGCACAAAATATGAAATTGCATCAATATATGCCAAAATAAAAGCGTTTAAATTGCATCGGAAGATATGCCCGTACTACATATATTCCCGAATATTAGAAGATATACCCGTGCATTGGTAGAGGATTACCCGTACTACAATATATGAGTTTCAACCATCTTTGCCAAGATAAAACAGATGGCATAATAAATTAAAAATATCAATAATCCCAATGTGATCTTTAAAAATCCAGTTAAAAATGCGATTTCGATCAAATTTATTTCATATACATTTCTTTATTATTAAAATTGGAAAAAAAAATAATAAAATCGTCTGCCGCATGAACACATTGGTTTTAAACCGTTGCTAAGCCACATATAATTTTCTTTATAAATTTACTGAAAGAAATATAGTCTGCATAATGCTATGTCTATGGCCGGTTTAACTGTGGGTTTTTAATTAATATCTGGACAACTCCTGGTCATAGAAACTCGGAAGGTGTGCTAAATTTTAAATGGAGCTATTCCAAGCCTACCTACAAAATATCATCAAATTCGGTTCAGCCGTTCTCCCGTGATGATAAGACAGACATACAGAGAGACAGACATATTTTCAATTTTATTTATATAGGCTTCATTTTGAAAATGTATCCTTAAAATAATAATTCTTTTAAAAATATATTTCCTTAAAATTTAATTTACAGTGTATTCAATACGTACACATAAACTGTCTATTGCTCCAATATTTAGATATATCTATAAAATACTTTTTAGAGCATACATAGCCCAAATTTTCATGCTGTCATTAATCAATGAACTAAAGAGCGAAGTTTGCATCATCAGACCCTCTGCATCACATAGAATTCATCAGTACTCTCTTATGCTAATAGAAGGGTATCAATCGATTTAGAATCTGAAAGAACCCAAAGATTTCCTTCATCATTATCGAGAAAAACTTCGGTCTCCATGAATATATAACTTACTTTGCATTTTATTCGGATATTTTTTTTTATAAGGTTCTTACGTTTTTGAAGTCTTATCAAAGTAATTGACGCAAGATCCAATGAAAAAATCCTTTGTTTAAAGACAATGGGACGTTTTGGGGTCGTAGCGTTTTAAGTTTTGAGGCCTTGGGGAAATACGGCTGTGAAAAGATTTGTTTTATTTAAATTTTGAGTTTACGTAAGAAAGTTGTGGTTTTATTTTCACCTCATGCATTTTAAGTATACTTTGAATACATAATGACAATGCATTTCAAAGCGTTTCCTACTCCATACTGCAAAGATACTAATATAATTAAAATGGTTACACGTCAACTTTAATAAAGCATTAAATCAAAGATAACAAATCGTTTATTAAAAGATCATTTAATTAAAACCATCCTTTATGACGTATAAATATTAAAAAAGGCCAGGGCGCTTTTAGGTATCACCATACCCTTCATCAGTGGCTAGTTATAGCTAGTGACTAGTTATGGCTAGTGGCTAGTTATGGCTAGTGGCTAGTTACCCTTCATCATGGCCATTGATGCCGGGGAATGGTGATACCTGAAAGCGCTCTGGCCATTTTTAACACTTTACAACAAAGTTGAACAGTGTTTATGACTTTGTTCATTCTGTCTGTCTGTCTGTCTGTCTGTCCGTTAGCACGATAACTGCCGTAAAAATGACATAATCAAAATGAAATTTTAGTATGTTGTTCAGACGGTCTGTAGGACCTATGGGAATATAAATGAATAATATCACACAATTAGTTTTGGATTGAACCCGGGTTGAAAAAATGAAATACATTGAGCCCTATGGGACCTAATTTTTCTAAAATTTTTTAAGAGGTTTTAAAATTCACAAATTGCTTCGAAAATTTTAGGTAATAGTCAAATTGTTCCATAAAATATATAAAAAAAAATTCAGCGAAATATATTCAGTTGTTTTTTAAATAAAAATTAAAATAATAATAACACCTCTTATATGAAGCGATCACGTGACCATGATATGAAACGATCACATGACCCACTTCAAAATGATATATGGCATCCATCTTGTTTCAAATTCGTGATTTTTTAAAGTTCTTTTTAATTCATATTGAGTGTTGTATCCATCCTAAAACTACTTTATTTCTGCTTAAATTCTGTGCATCTACATACTAAAACAACACAATGACAATATATTTGAGTTTAAATTCTCATTCAAATTTGATTATTTCTACAACTAAGCCTATTTTTCACCTATGTAAAATGTAAACAGCAAAATATGTAGAATGAGTTGTATTAGAATTACTGTATTTCTTTAACACAAAATAATGCAGTCCATGGAGTCTGCATGGCTGATATGAATGAAATATTAATTGATTTTATAAACAGAAGGACGATTTTTTTCGATGAAGTTTTAAGCATAAAGTTTATGAATTGTAGCTCCATGGTCTTAATTTTTAAATAAAATAAATTATTATAGTATTGTGATGAATGAAATGGAGAAAGTTATGAATGAAATCCTGCTTTTATAGAGAGTTATTTTTTCTATAATGTCATTTGAATTAATTTCAGTTGTTTTCGATGAAGTTTTCAAATATAATAAATTATCGTAGTATTATGATAGATTTAAAAATATTACCGTGGAATGTATTGCATTTTAGAGATATTTAAACCACGCAATTCATATTTCAATGCCGTCATTTGAATGAAGTTCATTTTTTTCAATGAAGGTTTAAGTTTTCAAATATAAGAAATCAATGTAGTACTGTGATAAGTTTTAAAATATTACCGAGGAATGTATTGCATTTTCGACTTTTTTAAATAAAATTGCATTGAAGTTGGAAAGTGTTTCATAATCAATGCTTTAAGCATGATTAATCTTTCTTGTTATTATTTGTACGCCATAAAGAATGTTTTTTATTAAATGACCTTTTAATCACGATTTGTTGTTTTTGAGACTGTAGTGCACACTTAAAAGAGAATGCAAAGCATATCTTAAATTGAACTCTTAATTATGACCGTTGATCGTATATTGTATAACAGTGCATTGTGCCGTATTAAAACCCACCATATAATCTTTAGTACGAGTTCCTGAAATAAAATCTATTAATAGAATACTACTCACAATTAACTGCATCCATTTCAACTTTAAAATAACATTATTTATTAAGAACATTCTATTCATTACCAAATTAATTACTACAATTACCACATATAATTAGGGAGGAGATTGGACATGTGAGACCAGGTAAGTTAAGAATGCCTAAACTGAATATGACCAGCTTTAACATTTGATATGCACATAGTTAATTACTTAGATCTAAAACCTGCGAGCATCACTAGTATTAATAAATATTGTTATAATACAAAATTATTTTTACAAAAAAAATATTGTGAGTAGAATTAAAAAAAATTAAACTAAAAAAAATTAACACTTTTAAAATTATTTCTGTTTATTCAATTTTTAGTAGTTTGCAATGTTATTTATTGTCTGCTTTATCTGAAAAGATGTATTTAAGAGTAAAAATATAACCAAAAATTTAAGTGATGTTTAAAAGGATGAAACGATAACTAATATTATAAAACTATGTTTATAAGAATAAAGCGATAACTAATCTTTTTAAACGACACTTATAAGAGAGAAAAGTTAATTAATAACTTGAAATGATGTTTATAAGAGTGAAACGATAATAATTATCCTGAAAGGATGTTTATAAGGCTGAAACGATAACTAATATTCTGAAGCGATGTATATGAGTGAAATATTCTAAAACGATGTTTTATAAGAGTGAAACGATAACTAAAATTATTAGACGATGCTTATAAGAATGAAAATATAAATAATATTTTGAAACGATATTTATAAGAGTGAAACGAAAACTAATATTCTGAAACGATGTTTATAAGAGTGAAACGATAACTAATATTCTTGAACGATGCTTATAAATGTGAAGCGATAACTAATATTCAAAAGCGATGTTTATGAGTGAAATATTCTAAAACGATGTTTTATAAGAGTGAAACGATAACTAAAATTATTAGACGATGCTTATAAGAATGAAAATATTACTAATATTTTGAAACGATATTTATAAGAGTGAAACGAAAACTAATATTCTGAAACGATGTTTATAAGAGTGAAACGATAACTAATATTCTTGAACGATGCTTATAAATGTGAAACGATAACTACTATTCTAAAGCGATGCTTATGAGTGAAATATTCTAAAATGCTGTTTATAAGAGTGAATCGATAACTATTATTCTTAAACGGTTCTTATAAGAAAAAAATATAATTAGTATTTTGAAACGATGAAGGGTGAAAACGATAACTCATATTCTGAAACGATGTTTATAAGAGTGAAACGCTGACTAATATGATGAAATGGTGTTCATAGGAGTGAAACGATAATTGGTATTTTGAAACAAGGTTTATAAGAGGTATTTTAAAGCTTTAGTGATCGATTTTATAATTACATACTTTGTTTTGGAGGAAAAAACATAAAAAGTCTATAGCTATGCAAATAAATAAAGAAAAATTCTTAACATTTTAATAAAAAAAATACTTTTTATTATATTGCAAAATACTTCCCTAATTCTATTAGGTAATTCATAATGAATATGTAAAAGATAATTAATTCATTTGGAAATTATTTGCTGAAGTTTTACCATTTTAATCACAGTGGCTTATCGATTAAAAGCAAACGGATAAAAATAATTTTAAATATTTTACAGTGTCGTTTAAAGGCTATCAAATTAATAAGAATATATTTTACCACATTCATAATCCTCATCGTTTTAATAATTCGCTACTATATACTAGAGGTGTCAATGAGTATTTTTAGGAAAATTTGAAAAAAAAAATCTATATTTTAACGTTTTTCGCGGGATTTAAATCAAAGTGATATGTTTAACTTAAGAATCTGCTGAGTATTTGATTTTAAATATATATATATATATATATATATGTATATATATATATATATATATATATATATATATATATATTGCTTTGGGTATAGATTAAAATATACGATGAAAAAGTGTCTTTAGTATAGCATTTATCTATTATATATTTGAGACCAGATTTCTTGATTTAATTTTTAAAAGGAAATATGTAAAGACAAAGCGAAATTTAGGCATCATTTATAAAAAAAAAATGGTTTGCATTAAATATTTGAAATCCGAATTTAAGATAGCGTTAGTTTAAGCGTTAGCGTAGCAACTAAAACATACGGTTGTCACAGTGGCTAAATATACATGGTGATTAAAAAAATATTTGCGAAACTTTACAAGGTGATAGTATACACCAAACTAAGCATTCTTCGTCATAGTTCATCCGGTCGGAAATGAAACGTAAGGGCGCCAGTGGGCGCTCAATGGTGAAACCGATGAGGTGAGGTGAAAACACAAGAATGACTTAGAAGTTATAAAATGACATTTAATTAACAATAATTACAGTAATGGATTAAAAGAGCGACCGCCAACCTGAATACATGTCTCGCAGCGGCGGTGGATGGATTGGCGAACACTCTCGGACTGACCACGCATGTCGCGCACTTCGGCAGCAGCGACCGAAATTCGGGCGACGAGTTCCTCTTCAAATTCAAGAGGAGTATCATAGACAAAACTCTTGAGATATTCCCACAAAAAGAAGTCAAGACACGAGAGATCGGGCGATCGTGGGGGGCCAAGCTATGGGACAACCTTGCCCAATCCATCGGCCCGGAAAAGTGACATCCAGATAGTTCCTTAATTCTCGCCCAGTTCGAACATTTGTATAAGCGTTCTTCTTCTTCCGTAGATAAAATTTACATGCGTGGTTTTCTTCTTCAACCAGAAAATAACAACCGGAATGACGCTTTTAAGTTTGCGGAGCGGCCACTTTTCAACAAGTAATCGCCCTGTAATTTCTTTACGTTTCATCTCCGCCCCTGTAAACTATGACGAAAAATGCTTTGTTTGATGTATACTACCCCTCGTAAACTTTGCCCAATCTTTTTCTAATCGGCCTGTATAGAGCATTTCCTGAGTAGGTATGCAGCCGATGTTGGTACATGATTTTTTACACAACTACACTCTGCAAAGCAACTATACTCTCCAAGGTGCACCATATCCCTGAGGCCTCTGATACTGAGCTCGTAGTTCTCCAAGGAGGTTGTGTTTTATGTAAAATATTTTTAACCCAGGGGTGTTCGACAATACTGTGCAACTATTTTAAAACAGTATGAAAATGTGGAAGGTAACTATATTAAAATAGTATGAAAATGTGGAAGGCAAATATATTAAAATTGTATGAAAATATGGAAGTCAACTATATTAAAATAGAATGAAAATGTGGAAGTCAACTATATTAAAATAGTATGAAAACGTGGAAGTCAACTATATTAAAATAGTATGAAAATATGGAAGTCAACTATATTAAAATAGTATGAAAATGTGGAAGTCAATTATATTACGATAGTATGAAAATGTGGAAGTCAACTATATTAAAATAGTATGAAAACCTGGAAGTCAACTATATTAAAATAGTATGAAATATGGAAGTCAATTATATTAAAATAGTATGAAAATATGAAATTCAACAATATTAAAATAGTATGAAAATGTGGAAGACAACTATATTACGATAGTATGAAAATGTGGAAGTCAACTATATTAAAATAATATGAAAATATGGAATTCAACTATATTAAAATACTAGTATGAAAATGTGGAAGTCGGCTATATTAAGATAGTATGAAAATGTGGAAGTCAACTATATTAAAATGGTATGAACATGTGAAAGTCAGCTATATTAAAATAGTATGAAAATGGGGATGTCAACTATATTAAAATATTATGAAAATATGGAAGTCAACTATATTAAAATAATATAAAAATCTGGAATTCAACTATATTAAAATAGTAGCATAAAAATGTGGAAGTCAACTATATTAAGATAGTATGAAAATGTGGAAGTCAACTATATTAAAATAATATGAAAATGTGCAATTCAACTATCTTAAAATAGCAGTATGAAAATATGGAAGTCAACTATATTAAGATAGTATGAAAATGTGGAAGTCAACTATATTAAAATAATATGTAGATGTGGAAGTCAACTATATTAAAATAGTATGAAAATGTGTATGTCAACTATATTAAAACAGCGTGAAAATGTGGAAGTTTTACAGATAAAGAAAAATAACGTTGAGTATATTTCAGATGCAGAAGGTATAGAGGGTGATTCAAAACGATGGGGCAAAACTTTGAGTAGGTAGAGTGATAAAACACATCTAAACAAACACTTTTCATCATACAATGCATGGTCGTAACACACACAGTTAAGAGCTAGAGGACGCTGACCAGCGAATGAATTAAGCGGCTGTTGTCGCTCTCGTCGTCAGTTATACCGTGAAGTTTCGAAGGAATGGGTTATTTCATAAATCAGGAGATGGCCGGCATGCATTTTAAGTACAAGCTGCGGACGGGAATGCAAGGAAAGCCCAAATCCGTATGTGGTTAAATCACTAAGGAGAGCCAATGCATACGGATTTGGGTTTTCCTCGCATTCTCGTACGCAGCTTGTACATGAAATACATATGTTTAATTGGATTATTTGAAAGTAATTTTATCGCAGTATGTAGGAGAATTCACGCCCGACCCAGATCAGATGTTTATTTTTACAAAACAATAATTTTACAAAACAGGACTTTTTATCTATTACATTTATAAGAATGGAAGTACAATTAAATCATGAAAAGTTAGCTTAACAATAGTACGTATAGAAAATATAATGCACTCTTATTTTAGATTCTGCAGTACATATAATTTACTGGAATGTGCCTCAATTCGACTTTCTCATACCATAATCCATTATTAAGGAGTTTTTGTTTTAATTTTGCAAGAAAACTTTGAAAAATCGGTATGATTGGTCCAACCAGTTACAATTATACCGTGTTATACTTTACTTTAAAGAACTTGAAAAAATCTTTCGATTGATATCATACATAAAAATGTACCACGTGGGGGTAAATTGTCTCTCCCGAGAGGGGATAAAAAGTCACAAACACAAAAATTGTACCGCAGCTATTTCTTGTACCAATAATTGAAAATATTAGGTATCGAGATCAAAGAGCCATAAACAACCCCCTTTAGTGCATGATTATTCAAAATTTTGTCCTATGTTGCGATGTTAAAAAATATAAAATTTAGAATACATATCGAAGTTTCTGCTCGAATTGAAAAGAAAAAGCTGATGTGGACAGCACATGACTTTCTCTACAGATTCATATTGGAGTTCTCTTTGCTTCTTCAATTATTCATTATATTAAGTTTAATTGCACAAATGCACAAAATAACAACCATAATTATTTAAAATAGCACTGAATTTGCACTTTTAATTCAATTTTCGTTTTCATTTGGTCTCTGGGCTAATTTCGTGGTGTAGCGAAAATGCGAAAAATCCAAAATATCTCAAGAACTGCTAGTCTTTGTGTAATGCGATTGATCTTATTGTTTTGATCGTTAAAAATTACATATAAAACAAGCATTTAATTAATATATTTGAGCATACGTAGTTTTTAATTTCAGATTTTGACGATTTTTGCGGACCATTCAGAGAAGAAAAGGCAGGTTTTATTTTTCAGAATCGTATCAAAATCTAATCAGCACCAGGGCAACCCACAAGTGACTTATTTACTAAATTTTTTAAAATTTGTTATATTAGTTTTTCAGCTAGAGTGGATACAGGAAATTTTTGCGAGCCATTTCGCAAAAAAACGGCAGGTATTTTTCTCTGAATGGTACCAAAAACTAATATGCACCAGGGTCACACACAAGTGACTTACCTACCAAATTTTATAAAATTTGGTCAATTACTTTCCGTCCGATTTAGAATGGATACATGCATTGCACAGACAGACGTCAGGCTAAAAATTGTGTTTTCGTATTCTAGAGGTCACAAAACGTGTAAATCGGTCGAAAACTCGCGATTTTCGGCATGATTCTTCCAATACTTTCCCTATACATTACCATGTATTGTAAGGGAAGTAAAAATGCTATCTAATTCTAGATTTTTAATAACAAACCGAATACAATCTTTTCTGAAAATCCATTAACGTTGGAGGCAGCTATGGTGTACAAAGAAATCGACCACAGACGGACGGACATTACACCAAAAATAGTCAAACTGTGTTCAGGAGATCCTAAAGCATATATTGGCATAAAAATTCAGAAATCGAAAATTTTTGCGAAAACAATGCTGTGTACTATATTTACATGTTGTGAAAAAGTAAAAATATGCAGAGTTGTAATATCTCTGCATCATTAATCGTCACATTAATAATAGACAATGTTTGTATCACCAATCTCTGCGTCTCAACATTACATCACAGATCGTTAACTGCTCATGCTTATGGAGGTATACAATCAATTCAGAATTTGCAAAAGAGACCACATTTTCTTCATCGGCGTTACTGAAATTACGGGAATATCTTGAATAGGTCGAATTTTTGCATTTTCTTCGATATTTTGATGATATTTTTACGTTTCTGAAGTCTTGTCGAAATACTAGACGATGAAAATAAGATGACAAAACTTTTTGTCTGAAGTCCAGCCGACAGAAACTTCTTTGGAAGCTGAAAGAAAGGAAGTTGGGGTTTTCGCAAGTTTAGGTGCCGTAGGAAAAATTCGGTTTTTTAAAAGTTGTTTTATTTAAACTTTTAATCTCACTAATTTTTGATTTCCTTATATACATAATGTATAAGGAAATTGTGATGAAGTCGAAAATTCGAATTCGAGTTTTCGACGTAGGAGCACATTTCAAGTATCCCTGATCACGAATCAAACATTTTTGAGGTGATGTCTCTGCGTGTGTGTGTCAGTGAGTCTATGGAGACGATATCTCCCAAACAAATAGAGCGATTCGAATGAAATTTGGTACAAAACTCTCAATCCATAAATACTGGAAGCCTATTGTTTTTAAACATAATCGAATGCCCAGAACTTCCTTAAATTTCTGAGTGAAATTTAAAAAAAATCATTAAAAAATCAAAACTTTTAATAAAGTTACGCAAACAGACATTTCTTATGTAATGTTTATATTGAAAACGAGTGACAGATAAACTTTAGAACGCTAGCATGAACCGTTCTCGAGATACCGCACATTTTAAAAATAAATGTATCAAAAAATTCAATAAATTAAAAATATATATATATTAACTGTTGAGAAACATGTTCATTTTTCATATGTAATATCATGCAATAAATTTGGTGGCATCATTCTCGCAGATCTAGCTCGTTCCATTCATGAGGAAATATACTTTGAGTAATGCTTTTGTAATTGAACGCCAATATTTATTTATCTGCTATAAGAATAACTTATTTATCCATCCATAACGCTTGGCGAGATTTTGGCGCCGAATTTGGCGGAATGTCGCCAACTTGGCGATTTTTTAAATGTTGCCACATTAACGAAAATCTCACCAAATGGATAAAAATGACACTAAATTAATGGAAATGACGACTAATAGACGAAAATCCAATATCTTAGAAGCAATATAAATATCTACTATAAGGAAAACGTATTTTTTTATTGTAACAGTAGTAAATTCATTGCATTATATAGGGAAAGTGATGAGTTGCCCACATCAGATATTTTAAAATTATTTAAACCTTATTAAAATTATAATTTATTTAATTTAAATTGTTTATTATTTTATTTATTAATTTAATTTATTATTATTTAATTTTTACCATAATTATTTAAAATAACACCAAATTTGCGCTTTTAGTTCAATTTCCGCTTTCATTTGGTAGCTGGGCTTATTTTCTAAAGTGGTTTAGCGAAAATACGAAAAATCTAAAATATCTCAAGAACGGCTAGTCTTAGTTAATGGGGTTGATCTTATTCTTTTGATCGTTAAAAATTACGTATAAAATAAGAATTTCATTGATACATTTAGGCATAGGTAATCTTTTATTTTATATTTTAATGATTTTTTTTAAAGCAGATTCTGTTTTCCTTAATCCTAACAAAATCTAATGCGCACCAATGCAACCCACAAGTGACTTATTTACCAAAATTTTTAAAGTTTGTTATATTAGCTCGAATTTTTGCATTTTCATCTATATTTTGATGATATTTTTACGTTTCTGAAGTCTTATCGAAATACTAGACGATGAAAATAAGATGAAAAAACCTTTTGTCTGAAGTCCAGACGAAAGAAACTTCTTTGAAAGCTGAAGGAAAGGAATTTGGGGTCAAGAAGTTTTCTCAAGTTTAGGTGCCGTAAGGGAAAATTCGGTTTTATAAAAGTTGTTTTATTTAAATAAAAGAACACTTTTAATCTCACTACATTTTTAAATTTTTGAAATTTATTTTAAGAATAAATGTTTGATTTTATACTTTCTCGATGTGGTTGGATTAAGTTTTGAATGAATATATTGCTGCAGTGTAATATGGAGAAAACGCATGTGATAAAATGAAGTATTTTGAAACTCTTTTGGTGCTAAACTGCTGTGAGACATAGTACCACATTCTTATATCATAAATTAATGAAAATGCAACACATTTAATACAATAGTTGACACGTATTAGTTTATAAAAAGTTTGTATTAAATAATTCTTATTCAATAAAGTGTTCTAATGTTACAAAAAATCGTTACATTAATGGATTATATATATATATATATATATATATATATGTGTGTGTGTGCGTGTGTGTGTTATTGTTACGACGTAACCTCTGGAATCGTGGGTGTATACGCAGGACACAAGAATGGGTCCAAACTTCTGGATGACTAACACGTTTATCTACAAGTACAGCGTAAATAGGAACTATGTACAGTAAAATAGCACATAATGCTAAACTAATTTCACAAAATAAACGATATTATTGTCTAAACATTGAAAGTTATTTCACAAAGCAGCATCTAATATTCGCAAAATATTGACAAAATTGCAGTTCAATGTAGTTCGTATCACGTCAACTGCTCTCCGACTGAGTCATGATTCATTTTATAGACTACCCATAGAAACTTCTGGAAATTTCTCATATCTCGTAAAATAATCATTTTTTCTCGGTCCTTTTTGAATATTCGGAAAGTCGCTAACTATCGCCAATAAATTTCGACGATAAATTTCGTTATTAAAAAGTCGTTTATTAAAAGTTCGTAAATTAAAAAGTAGACGATAAATTTCCAAATATGTCAACCCGTCATCGATCTTCGGCATATGGAATCCTTAGGCCCACGCCCCGGGAAAGTACACAATTGCGGGTGCTTTCTCCGCCTGGTCTTCGAAAGAGACATAAGACTCCAGAAGAAATGAAATACACGTTCGCTACAATATGTATTATATATGTTATCACATGATCTATATTTAGGAATCCTATGTTCCAGCTCCTTAAATTTGGTGATAATTATAATATTTGATTATTTCTGATCTTCTTATATTGTTCCATTTTTATAAAACGGATCGTTGTTTTTACCACCTCAGTTGAGGTTGTTATCAGCCTACACTGTGTGTACAAGTGGGGTTTCATAAGATCGATATAAAAATGTTGAACTATTCCACTAAAAGAACTAGTCCACTAAAGGAACTATACCACTAAAGGAACTATACCACTAAAAGAACTGCACCACTAAAAGAACTATTCTACTCTAATTTCTCATACAAAAATCTCCATTTTTAAGTAGTTTGTGAATTTGTTTTTTTAATTTGCAAATTTTGAAAACTCAAAGCGAATTTTTGCAAGAAATGTTTTGAAAAATCTGCTCTAAATACGCATTTTCCCTTTTCACCCTTTTACCTTTTCATTTTAAAGGGTGTTGAAGACCCAGACCGTCCGACTCATCATAAGTACTCGACTCGAGTAACCGCTTGGACGGCCGGATTTTAAAGGGTGTTGTTGTTGAAACCCAGACCGTCCGAGCTACCAGAAAGGTGTAAGGTAACAGTTTGGACAATCGGGAAGTGCCACTCAATTTAGACCGGAACCCAGTGGGGGAGGCATCCACAGGGACCGTACCTTCCTTCCCCTACCACCAACCTCTCGGAAGGACTTTCGGACCCACATGTTTAACGTGATCGTACTCCGCATGAACACGGCGGCACTTTTGGCAGTGGCTGGAATCGAACCCGGGCCTACCGAGTGCAACTCCAGCGAAGGGTGTTGTTGTTGTTGTTGTTGAAACCCAGACCGTCCGACCTACCAGAAAGGTGTAAGGTAACTGTCCAGCGAAGGGTGTAGAAAACCCAGACCACACGACCAACCCATAGGCTAATGGTAGCTTTCTGTGTGGCCGGGCCAGCGAAGGGTGTAAAGAACCTTGCTACCCCAACCGGGAATCGAACCCAGGACCTCGAACTGGTCAGCCGACGCTCTACTGTTGAGCTTCTGGGACGAAATAGTAAGCTCTTATCGTTTAAGTGGACTTTGTAAGGACTTGAAAAAATATTTCAATTGATACTATACTTGACATCGTACCCCTTTCACCCCGGTGTGTGTGGTGGTGGTGGTGGTGGGGGGTCATTGTCACCTCCTCCAAGAGGGTCTAATGACGTCACGAACAAAAAATATATCTCTCCAATATTTTTAACAGCAATGATTGAAACTATTGAGTCTCGAAATCCTTGATTCCTAAGTAAAATCTTTTATGCATGATTATGTATTTTTTTCTATGCTGCCATTTTAAAAAAAATATAAAATTTTGAATACATTTTGAAGTTTTCGTTCGAATTCAGAAAAAAATTCTATCAGATATAGATGTTTCGTTATCAAAGACGAATATAAAGTTTCATGAAAATCCATTAATATTTATGGCAGCTATTGTGTGCACAAGGGATCTACCACAGGCTGACAGGCAGACGGGTATCCCATTAAAATACTCCAAACGTGTTCAGGTGGTCTTGAAACCTATATCTGCATCAAAATATCGAAATTGAACAGTTTCGTGTATAAACAATACTTTCTCAATACTACGTATGAGAAAGTAAAAGTTGAATACAGATTTCCATATTTGTAACAGTTTCAATAAAAAGAAAATCGAGATAATGAATTTAATTCGAAATAAAATTATTTCGAATTTTTAATGTAAATTTCGGATTTTTATTTGGTCCAAGTTTTTTGAAAATCAATAGATTTCTGACTACCCATTGGAATAATTGTGCCGAATTCCATTCAGTTAGTTAAATTTGTTCGAAAGATATCTTGCCCATAAGCTCAATAACAGAAACATAAACACCAGTGAAAAAATAGTTAATATTCGTAGTCGAAAATGATCAATATGTGTATGTCAAATATAATCCCAAAGCTGAGTTTTGGCACCTGTTAGTTAACTTTATATAGTCCATATTTCTGTCAAAGTAAATATTCTTTATATATCCAAATATACATATATGTCTAATTTATCTCACAAATGTATATATGAGTACATGTAGTCAAAATATTCTTACAGTCATTAATCATCGAGCTGAATAATCCTTGCATCATCAGTCTCAGAGTCTCATCATTACATTACAGAAAATTGATCATTGTGCTGTCGTGTTAATGGAAGCTTTTCAGTCGATTCAGAACGTGAAAGGACTCCACTATTTTCTTCATTATTATAACAACTGGGTCGTCGTCAATAGTGTTCATATTTTGAGTATTCTATTTCGTGATGAGGTTTTTAACACTTTACAACAAAGTTGAAAAGTGTTTATGACTTTGTTCATTAACACTTTACAACAAAGTTGAAAAGTGTTTTTGACTTTGTTGATTCTGTCTGTCTGTCTGTCTGTCTGTCTGTCTGTCCGTTAGCACGATAACTGCCGTAAAAATGACTTAATCAAAATGAAATTTTAGTATGATGTTCAGACGGTCTATAGGACCTATGGGAATATAAATGAATAATATCACCCAATTAGTTTTGGATTGAACCCGGGTTGAAAAAATGGAATACATTGAGCCCTATGGGACCTAATTTTTCAAGCATTTTTTAAGCGGATTTAAAATTCCCAAATTACTTCGAAAATTTTAGGCAATATTCAAATTGTTCCATAAAATATATAAAAAAAAATTCAGCGAAATATATTCAGTTGTTTTTTAAATAAAAATTAAAATAATAATAACACCTCTTATATGAAGTGATCACGTGTCCATGATATGAAACGATCACATGACCCACTTCAAAATGATATATGGCATCCATCTTGTGTCAAAATCGTGATTTTTAAAGTTCTTTTTAATTCATATTGAGTGTTGTATCCGCCTAAAACTATTTTATTTTTGCCTAAATTCTGTGCATCTACATACTGAAACAACGCAATGACAATATATTTCAGTTTAAATGCTCTTCCAAATTTCATTATTTCTAATATTAAGCCTATTTTTCACCTATGTAAAATGTAAACAGCAAAATATGTAGAATGAGTTGTATTAGAATCGCTGTAATTCTTTAACACAAAATCATTTAGTCCATGGAGTCTGCTTAGCTGATATGAATGAGATATTCATTGATGTTAGAAAGAGAAGGACGATATTTTTCGATGAAGTTTTACGCATTGAGTTTACTTTTTTGTAGCTCAATGGTCTTAATTTTTTAATAAAATAAATTATTATAGTATTGTGATGAATGACATGAATGGGGGAATTATTTATGAATGAAATGTTGCTTTTATAGAGAGAGCCATGCGTGTTATTTTTTATGACGTCATTTGAATGAATTTCAGTTGTTTTCGATGATGTTTTCAAATATAATAAATTATCGTAGTATTATGATAATTCTTAAATTATTACCGAGGAATGTATCACATTTTAGAGATGTTTAAACCAGGCAGTTTATACTTTAATGCCGTCATTTGAATGAAGTTAATTTTTTTCGATGAAGGTTTAAGGTGTCAAATATAATAAATTAATGTAGTATTGTGATAAGTTTTAAAATATTACCGAGGAATGTATTGCATTTTATACATGTTTAAATAAAATTGCATTGAAGTTGGAAAGTGTTTCATAATCAATGCTTTAAGCATGAATGATCTTTCTTGTTATGTTAACATTTTATCAAGGTGCGTGCAGCATGTAATGAGAAGCTATATTGTTGAAAGACATTGAGAAGTTTTAAGGTCAGAAAGTTTCATTAAGTGTGGTGCTATTAAAGAAAAATCGTTTCGGATAGTGTCATTTAATTTATTAACACTTTACAACAAAGTTGAAAAGTGTTTATGACTTTGTTCATTCTGTCTGTCTGTCTGTCTGCCCGTTAGCACGATAATTGCCGTAAAAATGACTTAATCAAAATGAAATTCTAGCATGTTGTTCAGACGGTCTGTAGGACCTATGGGAATATAAATGAATAATATCACACAATTAGTTTTGGATTGAACCCGGGTCGAAAAATTGAAATACATTGAGCCCTATGGGACCTAATTTTTCAAACATTTTTTAAGCGAATTTAAAATTCACAAATTGCTTCGAAAATTTTAGGTAATATTCAAATTGTTCAATAAAATATATAAAAAAAAATTCAGCGAAAGATATGCAGTAGTTTTTTAAATAAAAATTAAAATAATAATTACACCTCTTATATGAAACGATCACGTGACCATGAAATGGAAATATCACATGACCTACAAAATGAAATATGGCATCCATCTTGTTTCAAAATCGTGATTTTTTAAGTTCTTTTTAATTCATATTGAATGTTGTATCCGTCCTAAAACTACTTTATTTTTGCTTAAATCCTGTGCATCTACATACTGAAACAACGCAAATACAATATATTTGAGTTTAAATGATTATCCAATTATTATTTTTCACGTATGTAAAATGTAAACAGCAAAATATGTAGAATGAGTTGTATTAGAATTGCTGTATTTCTTTAACACAAAATAATTTAGCCCATGGAGTCTGCATGGCTGATATGAATGAAATATTAATTGATTTTATAAAGAGAAGGACGATTTTTTTCGATGAAGTTTTAAGCATAGAGTTTAATTACTTATAGTTACATGGTCTTAATTTTTAAATAAAATAAATTATTAAATAAAATAAATTATTACTAGCCGAATACCCGTTGAAAATCAACGGTCTCGCAATAAGCAACCCCTGAATAATGTAAATTTTTGAATAATTCGTGGTTCACATTTATTCGGCAAATCGAATATTTTAGTGTGCAGAAGCCCCTAAAGAAGAAAATATTGGAAAATTGAGGTTTCTCACGTCGTCCTTTCGAATTATCTATCAGTACACCAAATTAAAGTCTCTATCTCATCCCGAAGCATACTATTTCAGCATCTCCCCTTTTGAACGTTTTTCTTTAGAGCACTCCCATAAATGAACATTTTTGAAAAACTCTGTTCGTGTTGTGTTTTTTATCAGATGACTGGCCCATATACCAAATATCAAGCCTCTGCCACATTTAAAAGCAAGAGTGTCTCATTTATTCCGAAAATCAACATATTAGCGTGGCGACATCCCCTAAAGTAGCAGATATTGGAAATCTGAAATTTGCGCACTTTCTTCCTTTCAAAGAATCTACCAGTACACCAAATTTGATGTCTCTATCCTATTGTGGAGCATGTTTTTCTATCACTTCATATTTCGAACGTTTTTACGTTTTTCTGTGTTACACCCCCTTAAATGATCATTTTTGAAAAACCGTAATAATCTTAGGTTTTTTTATCAAATGATTAGCCCATATACAAAATTTCAAGCTTCTATCACACTCTAAAGAAGGCGTTTTTCAGTTGTTCGTGAAATCGAATATTTTAGTGTGAGGCACCCCCTGCGATAGCAAATGTTTGTAAACTGAAATTGCACACTTTCTTCCTTTCAAACTATGTACCCGTATACCAAATTGGAAGTCTCTAACTCATCCAGAAGTATACTTTTACTATCATTTCACCCTTCGAATGTTTTTCTGTGGAGTACCCACCCCCCTTAAATATATATTTTTGAAAAACTCCATTCTTCTTGGGTTTTCTATTAAATGATTCGTCCATATACCAAATATCAAGCCTCGATCACGTTCTAAAAGGGATATTTCAACTTCATTCCGAAAATCGAATATTTTTGTATGCAACATCCCCTAAAGTAAAAAATATTGGAAAACTGAAATTGTACACTTTCTTCCTTCCAAACTATCTACCAGTACATCAAATTTCAAATCTCTATCTCATCCCGCAGTATGTTTTCTCATCAATTCACCTTTCGAACGTTTTACTCTAGAGCACCCCCTTAACCGAACGTTTTTGAAAAACTATATTCGTCTTGTGTTCTTTCATCAAATGATTAGTCCATATACCTAATTTCGAGCCTCTATCAAATTTTAAAGGAGACGTTTCTCATTTTTTCGGTACATCGAACATTTTGGTGTGCGGCACCCCCTTAAATATAGAAAATATTGGTTATCTGATATTGCACTCTTTCTTCCTTTCGAACGATTTACCCATACACCAAATTTGAAGTCTCTATCTCATCGCGAAGTATGCTTTCCTATCATTTCACTTTTCGAACGTTTTGGTGTGCGGCACCCCCTTAAGTAGAAAATATTGGAAATCTGAAATTGCACAATGTCTTCCTTTCAAACGATTTTCAAACGACCCATACACCAAATTTGAAGTCTTTATCTCATCGCTAAGCATGCTTTCTTATCATTTAACTTTTCGAACGTTTTGGTGTGCTACATCCCCTAAGGTAGAAAATATTGGAAATCTGAAATTGCACACTTTTTTCCTTTCGAATGATTTACCCATACACCAAATTTGAAGTCTCTATCTTATTGCAAAGTATGCTTTCCTATCATTTCACTTTTCGAACGTTTTGGTGTGGTGCACCCCCTCTATAAAACGTTTTCGGAAAATTCGATTTTTCCAGGGGGTTTTATCGAACGACCGAGCCGTGTACCAAATTGCAAGTCTCTATCCCCTTAACTATACATTTTTTAAAAACGCTATTCTTTTTGTGAGTTCTATGAGATGGTTCGCCCATATACCAATCATAAAGCCTCTATCACGTTTGTAAAGGAGCGTTTCTCTTTTTCTCAGAAAATTGAACATTTTGGTGTGCGGCACCCCCTAAAGTAGAAAATATTGGTAAACTGAAATTGTACACTTTCTTCCTTTCAAACTATCCACCCTTACACTAAATTTGTTATCTCTATCTCATTCCAAAGTATGGTTTTTTATCAATTCACTTTTCGAATGTTTTACTCAGGAGCACCCCCCTTAAACGAACATTTTTGAAAAACTATATTCGTCTTGGGTGTTTTCGTCAAATGATTAGCCCATATACCAAATGTTAAGCCTCTATCAAATTTTAAAGGCGTCTTTTCTCATTTATTTGGTAAATCGAACGTTTTGGTGTGCGACACCTCCTTAAGTAGAAAATATTGGAAATCTGAAATTGCACACTTTCTTCCTTTCGAACGGTTTACCCATACACCGAATTTGAAGTCTCTATCTCATCGCAAAGCATGCTTTCCTATCATTTCACTTTTAGAACGTTTTGGTGTGCGGCACCCCCTTAAGTAGAAAATATTGGACATCTGAAATTGCACACTTTCTTCCTTTCGAATGATTTACCCATACACCAAATTTGATGTCTCTATCTCATCGCAAAGTATGCTCTCCCATCTTTTCACTTTTCGAACGTTTTGGTGTGTGGCACCCCCTCTATAGAACGTTTTCGGAAAATTCGATTTATCCAGGGGGTTTTATCGGATGGCCAAGCCGTGTACCAAATTGCAAGTCTCTATCTATTCGGGAAGTGCCTGAAAAAAGCGTGGATGACAGAGAGACAGACAGATAGACGGACAGACAGACACTTGGCAATTAGTATATACTAGCCGAATACCCGTTGAAAATCAACGGTCTCGCAATAAGCAACCCCTGAGGAATGTAAATTTTTTAATAATTCGCGTTTCACATTTATTCGACAAATCGAATATTTTGGTGTACAGAACCCCCTAAAGAAGAAAATATTGGGAAATTAAATTTCCGCATTTCTTCCTTTCGAATTATTTACCCGTACACCACATTAAATTCTATCTCATCCCGAGGCACCCCTATATTAGTATTTGTCCTTTGGAACTTTTTTCTGTGAAGCACACCCATAAATGAACATTTTTGAAAAACTCTCTTTGTCTTGGGTTTTTTATCAGATGATTGGCCCATATACCGAATATCAAGCCTCTATCACATTTAAAAAGAAGCTTGCCTCATTTATTCGAAAAATCGAACATATTAGTGTCGGCACCCCTTAATGTAGCAAATATGGAAATCTGAAAATTCACACTTTCTTCCTTTCAAACTATGTACCCGCACACCAAATTTGAAGTCTCTATCCTATCAAGAAGCATGTTTTTCCTATCACTTCACCTTTCGAACGTTTTTCTGCGAAGCCCCCGTTAATGAACATTTTTGTCAAACTGTATTCATGTTTGGTTTTTTTGTCAAATGGTTAGCTCATATACTAAATTTCAAGCTTCTATCACATTGTAAAGGAGACGTTTTCCATTTGTTCGGCAAATCGAGCATTTTAGTGATCGGCACCCCCTGCAATAGCAAATGTCGGAAGTTTGAAATTGCACACTTTTTTCATCTTCAACTTTTTACCAGTACACCAAATTTGAAGTCTCTATCTTATCGTGAAGCATGCTTTTTCTGGCATTTCATCTTTCGAATGCTGTTGTGTGGAGTATCCACCCCCTTAACTATACATTTTTTAAAAACTATATTCCTTTTGTGATTTCTATGAGATGATTCACCCATATACCAAATATAAAGCTTCTATCCTGTTTTTAAAGGAGCGTTTCTCCTCTATTCCTAAAATCGAACATTTTGGTGTGCAGCACCCCCTAAAGTAGAAAATATTGGTAAACTGAAATTGTACACTTTCTTCCTTTTAAACTATCTACCCTTACATCAAATTTGATATCGCTATCTCATTCCAAAGCATGGTTTTTAATCAATTGGTTTTTCGAACGTTTTACTCTGGAGCACCCCCTTAAACGAACATTTTAGAAAAACTGTATACGTCTTGGGTGTTTTCGTCAAATTATTAGCCTATATATCAAATTTTAAGCCTCTATCAAATTTTAAAGACGCCTTTTCTCATTTATTCGAAAAATCGAACATTTTGGTGTGCGGCACCCCCTTAAGTAGAAAATATTGGAAATCTGAAATTGCACATTTTCTTCTTTTCGAACGGTTTACCCATACGCCGAATTTAAAGTTTCAATCTCATCGCAAAGCATGCTTTCCTATCATTTCACTTTTCGAACGTTTTGGGGGTGCGACACCCCCTTAAGTTGAAAATATTGGAAATTTGAAATTGCACACTTTCTTCCTTTTGAATGATTCACCTATACACCAAATTTGAAGCCTCTATCTTATCGCAAAGTATGCTTTCCCATCTTTTCACTTTTTGAACGTTTTGGTGTGGGGCACCCCCTTAATAGAACGTTTTCGGAAAATTCGATTTTTCCAGTGGGTTTTATCGAACGACCGAACCGTGTACCAAATTGCAAGTCTCTATCTATTCGGGAAGTTCCTGAAAAAAGCGTGGCAGACAGACAGACAGACAGACAGACGGACACTTGGCAATTAGTATATATAGATAGATAGATATAATAGATAATATTGTGATGAAGGAAAAGAATGGGAGAAAGTTATGAATGAAATGCTGTTTTTATAGAGAGATCCAGGCGTGTTATTTTTTCTATGACGTCATTTGAATAAATTTCAGTTGTTTTCGATGAAGTTTTCAAATATAATAAATTATCGTAGTATTATGATAGTTTTAAAAATATTACCGTGGAATGTAACGCATTTTAGAGATACTTAAACCAGGCAATTTATATTTCAATGCCGTCATTTGAATGAAGTTCATTTTTTTCAATGAAGTTTTAAGTTTTCAAATATAATAAATTAATGTAGTATTGTGATAAGTTTTAAAATATTACCGAGTAATGCATTGCATTTTAGACTTTTTTAAATAAAATTGCATTGAAGTTGGAAAGTGTTTCATAATCAATGCTTTAAGCATGATTGATATTTCTTGTTTAATTTACCAACACGTTATATATATAAAGGACAAGTATTTTTCTCTTGAAGTTAGATGGGTGTAGAAGGATTGAACCTCACCAAACGCACCGTAAAAATATGATGTGGACAGCATATGACTTTCCCAATATAATTCAATAAATTCACTTCTTTCTCCCGGGTTGCGGGTTCGAATCCCGTCAGCGGGCATGGATGTTGTCATGTCGAAGCCAAGTCAGACTTCCACTCTTCGGGAGGCTTCTATAAAAGTGAAGCTGCAAATCTCCTCCTCTTCGCCACGGAACACCCTGGGGAGTCTTGTGGACGTGGTGCTTAGTCGCCCCTTCACCACGGGGGAATTAGTACACTTCTTTTTCAGTAAAAAAATAATGTATAAGATCCATGACACGATGTTTATAACGTCGAATTGTATATTTGCCTCTTTTCTGGATGAAAATATCTAAAACTAACTTTATTTTGATATACTCTAAATCAATAATTATCAATTTTGATAGCATCCGTAATAAGCAATATAGTCCATATATTAAAATATTATAATATTTAATTTAACAATTTGGCGTTTTCTGTGCTAATTTAGCCTCCAAATTGTTGCCCAGTTCGCTAAATTTATCGTAAGTGTTATAGAAAGACAGAGAGAAAAGTATTTTTTATAAACAAGTATTGGCGAATAATTGGGCATTGAAATACGAAAGTATTGCCCAACGTATATTCTCTCGTGAATGGAACAAACTATATCCGTAAGAATGATTTTAACTAATTTGTATTAAATATGAAAAGTTAATATTTTTCACAATAGCCAATACTTTATGTTACGTAATATTTTGGATCAATTTTTTTTAAATACGTACAATATCAACCAAAAGGTTCATGCTAGCTTTCCAAAGTTTATGTCATACCTTTTTTAAAAAATTAACCAAGAAATGGTCATTTAAGTAACGTTATTGAAGATTCTGATTTTTTCATGATTATTTCAAAATTTCATTCCGAAATTTAGGAGGGTATTCCGGACATTCGATTTTGTTTAAAATCAATAACTTTCCATTATTGACAGATTGTAATATTTGTTACATCTTGTGTTCGAAATGCTTAATTTAATCGTGAGAAGTCGTACTCACCCCCCCCCCCCCACATACACACACACACGCACAAACGTCAAGCTGAAAATTGTTTTTTCGTATTCTAGAGGTCCCAAAACGTGTAGATCAGTCGAAAACAAACACACACGTGCACGCTCATATACACAGAGGAAACCATTTGATACGGATTCAGGGATGCTTGAAACGTGCTCTTTCACTGAAAATACGAATTTGGATTTTCAAACCCAGTCACAATATTTTCCGTATTCATTACATTACGTATATAGGAAAGGTGATACACAAACAGCTTTACAAGATTGTTCGAAATGGGTTCAGCAGGTCTTAAAACGTACAAAGTAGATAGCCAAGGTTTTGAATTCGAAAACAGTAAGGAAAACGATATTTTACGTATACAATTGTAAGAGAAAATTAAAAATATACTTAATAAATTATAAAAAGTGGTCATGAGACCACGATTAACTTTTAATCGGAATATCCATTTGTTGAGACTAAGAATGATAACCATCATTCGTCACCGTCTCCTGCACGAAGATTAATGGATTTACAAGAAGCACGAACTTCGTGATTTTTGACGTATTAATACCTGAAACTTTTCCAAGATTTTTTTTTTTTTAAACTTAAGAAGACAATTGATATCCATCATATTTATTCACAATTGATGGAACTATTTCGATCGCGCCTTGATTGTTAAAAGGATAGTTTGTCTGCGATTAACGATCTCTTGCATATTTAAACTAGAAATGACCTGTTGTTTAAGTGAAAAAATATTTTCAGTAGAATTCTCAGAGATCTAGCAATAGTTCAATATTTAATATTCTTTCATGTTATTATGGCCATAATTTTGAATTTTATAGTAGTTTTATCCATCTCCATACTTTCATTTGAGTTAATTGTCTGTTTCTTTCAAATTAATAGGGAGGCTCGGACTCACGCTCGATTACGTTCGCAAACCCTCGGAGCACGAACGCTTCGTGTACTTGGGATCTCTAATTGATACCGCTAATTGATACCGCTCATTAACCACCGTAGGTCACCTACCGAGAGCTTTCGTAAAACGCTTGTTGATGTTTATAGAACGTCAAATTTCTTGGCAGTATGTCTTATATTTTACGCTACAGACGACACAGACACATATCTGTTTTCCTTATTATAGAAAACTAGGTGTCAATTTATGACTGACAGAATTCAAAATTACCCATGGTGGTAAAAGTAGGGAGTTTAAACTTCATATTAAGAAAACTCCAATATCGTTTGAGGCAATAATTCAGGTGGCACAGGGATAGGATATGTAGTCATGCATTGCATGTATTTCTGAGGTGAAAGGCCGAAAATATTTATTTAAATTGTCAATTTTGTAAAAATAAATTATCAGCAGAATGTAAAATAGAACTGAAGTAATAAAGAACATGTCTACATATTCCAAATTATTTTACATTTCAGTTTATTTTTATCTCTATATATGCTGTACTCTATCCTACAACTATAAAAATAAATCTGATGTGAGCAGCACATGACTTTCTTTATATAATGCAATGAATTTATTACTTTTACAGTAAATAAATAGATTATTCTTATAGTAGATACTTATATTCTTTACATGGTATTGAATTTTCGAAAATCAGTCGTCATTTTCATTGATTTAGCGTGATTTTTATGAATTTGGCGAGATTTTAATTAATGTGGCAACATTTGAAAAAGTCGCCAAGTTGGCGACATTCCGCCAAACTCGTCGCCAAACCACCAAGGTTATGGACGGAGAAATAATTTATTCTTATAGCAGATAACTGATTATTGGCATTTAAATACAAAAGTATTACTCAGATTATCTTTTCTCATAAATGGAATGTGCTAGATCTCCGAGAATGATGCCACCAAATTTATCGCATGATATTACATATGGAAAGTGAACATGTTTCTCAACAGTTAATATGTTTTTCTATTTTATGGGCTATTTTGATAAATTTATTTGAAAAATGTGCAATACCTCGAGAACGGTTCATGCTAGGATTCTAAATTTTATGTTAATCGTTTTCTAAGAATAGTTACATACGAAATGTCTATTTGCGGAACTTTCTTAAAGGTTTTAATATTTCGATGATTTTTTCAAAATTTCACTCCAAAATTTAGGGGGTTCTGAGCATTCGATTGCGTTTAAAAACAATAGGTTTCCAGTATTCACGGATTGTAATTTTTGCACCAAATTCCGTTCGAATAGGTCCATTCGTTCGCCAGTTATCGTCTCCACAGACTTACTGACACACACATACACACACACACACACACACAACACACACACACACACACACACACACACACACACACACACATACATACATCATCTCAAAAATGTTTGATTCGTCTTCAGGGATGCTTGAAACGTGCTCTTCCGTCGAAAACTCGATTTCAAATTTTCGAACCCCGTCACAATATTTTCCTTATACATTATATGTATAGATGGAAAGTAATACTGGTTAATTATAACTCATAATTAGGGAAATCTTAATTTAAAAATTATCAAAAATACATTTACTTAATACTAAGCATTTTTGCCATGCCAGCTAACAATGGTAGCCACAGTGACACCTAGATATAATTCTAAAAGCATAATGACATTTTCTAGCGTTTCATTCATAGGAGTTTTAACTCCCTCTTTCTAACCTCGATGATACACCCTTTATACTAAGAATACAAAATTTATATCACTTTCCTTATATACATAATGTATAAGGAAAGTATTGTGACGGGGTCGAAAATTCGAATTCGAGTTTTCGACGGGAGAGCACGTTTCCAGCATCCCTTATCACGAATCAAATATTTTTGAAGAGATGTCTGTCTGTGTGTGTGTGTGTGTGTGTGTGTGTGTGTGTGTGTGTGTGTGTGCGAGTGTCTGCGTGTGTGTGCGTGTGTTTGTGTGTGTGTGTGTCAGGGAGTCTGTGGAGACTATATCTCACGAACGAATAGAACGATTCGAATAAAATGTGGTGCAAAAATCACAATCCGTGAATACTGGAAGCCTATTGTTTTTAAAGGTAATCGAATGTTCAGAACCCCCCTAAATTTTCGAGTGAAATTTTGAAAAAATCTTCAAAAAATCCAAAAATACAATAAATTTACGCAAATAGACATTTTTTATGTAATTTGTCCTTAGAAAATGATTGACATAAACTTTAGAATGCTGCTATGAACCGTTCTTGAGATATTGCACATTTTCCAAATAAATCTATCAAAAAATGTCATAAACTAAAAAAAAATTAACTTTTGAGAAACATGTTCACTTTTCATATAAAATATCATGCGATAAATTTGGTGACATCATTCTCGTGGATCTAGCTCGTTCCATTCATGAGAAAAGATACGCTGTGTAATACTTTTGTATTTGAACGCCAATAGTCATTTATCTGCTATAAGAATAACTTATTTCTCAGTCCATAAAGCTTCACGAGACTTTGGCGACAAATTTCGCAGAATGTCGCCAACTTGGTGACTTTTTTAAATGTTGCCATATTAACGAAAATCTCGCCAAATGGATAAAAATGGCGCTAAATGAATGAAAATGACGATTAATTATCGAAAATTCAATACCTTGGAAAGGATATAAGTATCTACTATAAGAAAAATCTATTTTTTTTTGTTAAAGTAGTAAATTAATTGCATTATATAAGGAAACAGATTTTTTTACTGTAAAAGTAGTAAGTTCATTTTATTGCATATAAGGAAAGTCATGTGCTGCCCATACCAGAATTTTTTTAAATGCTTTAAAAGCAATCGACTAAGTTACAGTCTTATTTTTATTCATCATTATTAGAAAAGAGGAGCTTTTCTGAATGGCGTGCTTACTCAGAATTATGTGCCGCCATGTTTTAATAACGGTTGGTCGTAATTGCCATTTTATCGAAGAGGATGCTCCTTTCCGTTATTATGTGGTTTATTGTTTAAAAATATTTTACAGAGCAGTATATTGTTTTCCTGCAACAGTATTTCTAGATATACTACACGTGTTTTGGGTTTGGTAGTGAATTTTTGCAGTACCAACGTTTTTACCACACATTTCTTTAAGCATCTTTTGGAGTTTTTTCATTATTTGAAGCTTTGAAGCATACCAAAATGTGGTGTAACTTTTAATGTGACAGTTAATTAAATTATATGCTCTTCATTTAATATTTATCTTTTAAAATATAATATGTATTGTGTCCATATTGCATGCATTCACAATAACCCTCCAAATGTACCTCAAAAGTTCAAGCACACTTACCGTAGCTCAAAAACAACGCATTGATAATTAATTACAAAGTTTATCTTTTAAATTATATTTATTTATGTACTCTCAATTATTGACTTGCATTTTCACAATAACCATTAATAATTATTTTACGATACTTATTGATTCAGTTTCTTTTAGGAATGACCCAGGAGGTTATGCGAGAACCTGGTTATATCTGCGCATTGACATGATTTACTCTCGAAGTTTTACAATATTATATTTTGTTGGTACATACCTATTTTATTGCAGTTACACTGCATCAGTGAATCTTGGCTTGGGGATACGGCAAAAACACCAAGTTGATGTGCCAGAAAATATCTTATTATTCTCCCTTATTTGGGAGAATATCATTTTTGTGTCACAACCATCTTTCATTGCTGTTGCCGTTTTTTCTGCGACCAAATCATCCCTGTTTTTTTGCACCCTCCCTCTTTTTCGGCAGTATTAATTTAATTTAGTCTTATTTCGGGGAACCACACCCTCCCCAATTCTCATTGCCCTTGTCTTTATGAGATCTCGGGGTGCGTATTGATTGGACTCCTTTATTTAATGAAGCCTGTACGAGATTTGCCCGGAAACATTGGTTATGCTCAAATTCGCCACCGTGATCTTCCCAACTGATGATATCATCGCTAACTCGTGATATGGGTCGTAAACCTCTCCGAGGAATACTGTCAATCCTAGTGATGTTCATCTGGGTTTTTTTGTTCATATTTTTTTTGGCTGTTGTATAGTTAGAATTAAAATTGCCAAATAGGTCTCACACATTATTTATCATAATGAGCTTATATGATGACTGATATGGATTCAGCATCAAATTTCGGAAAAAGTAGGGATTTAATAAGCATTTCCAATCACTGTTCATTTACCATTTTTGATTCAAATATTTTTAGTTTCCTTGAAATATGAATATTTCATGATTGGCCACATACATAAGTGATTTGGATTGATTATACAAGTCTGGCAGAGGTAGGGTAGTTTACTAAGAATTTCCACTTCCGTTTCCTTTTAAACTTCTAGTTCAAAAATTTTCATTGAAGCATATATATTTAGATTGGCTATTTATAAATCTTATAATGACTTATATGGATTGAGCATCGAATTTCTGGGGATTTACGGATATTCACTAAGGTTATCTACTTCCGATTCTAGAGATGCTATATTCAGTTTTAAGAAATTCGTATGATTGTACAAAAAATTTACAACACAGTAAAAAATGCTTCATATTTCCGTCGTAAATAATGTGCACACACTATTTGCTACCATATGACACCAAAGTCTCCGGCATAAATTTCTTGTTTAATATAATTTACAACAAACGGAATTGCTCAATAATGTACTATATATATATCTCAATATTATAAAAAAATTTGATCGACTTTCCTTATACAATGCAATGAATTTGCTACTTTTATAGTTAAAAAAATGTTATTCTTATAGTAGATACTTATAGTAGATATGTTCTTATAGTAGATATGGTGTGGTGTGTGGTGTGTGTGTGTGAGTGTGGTGAAAAGTAAATATGTTTCTCAACAGTTAATATCTTTTTTAATTTATGGAATTTTTTTGATAAATTTATTTGAAAAATGTGAAATACTTCGAGAACGGTTAATACTAGCGCTCTAAAGTTTATGTCAATGGTTTTCTAAGGAAAAATTACACAAGAAATGCCTATTTGCGTAACATTATTAAAATTTTGGATTTTTTGATGATATTTTTAAATTTCACTCGAAAATTTAGGGGCTTCTGAACATTCTATAGTGTTTTAAAACAATAAGCTTTCAGTATTCATAGATTGTCATTTTTGTACCAAATTTTATTTGAATTGCTCCATTCGTTCCTGAGATATCGTCTCCACAGACTCACTGACACACGCACACACACACACACAGACATCACCTCAAAAATGTTCGATTCATGATCAGGGATGCTTGAAATGTGCTCTCCTGTCGAAAACACTAATTCGAATTTTCGACCCCGTCACAATACTTTCCATATAAAGTTTATAAGGAAAATAATAATCTGATGTGGGCAGCACACGACTTTCCTTATATAATGCAATTAATTTACTACTTTTACAGTAAAAAATAGGTTTTTCTTATAGAAGATACTTATATTCTTCCCAAGATATTGAATTTTCGACGATTAGTCGTCATTTTCATTGATTTAGCGTCATTTTTATCCATTTGGCGAGATTTTCGTTTATTTGGCAACATTTAAAAAAGTCCCCAAGTTGGCAACATTCCTTCAAATTCGTCGCCAAGATCTCGCCAAGCGTTATGGATGGAGAAATAAGTTATTCTTATAGCAGATAAATGAGTATTGGCGTTCAAATACAAAAGTATTACTCAAAGTATCTTTTCTCATGAATGGAACGAGCTAGATCCACGAGAATAATGTCACCTAATTTATCGCATGATATTACACATGAAAAGTGCACATGTTTCTCAACAGTTAATATTTTTTTAATTTATGGGATTTTTTGATAAATTTGTTTTAAAAATGTACAATATCTCGAGAATGGTTCAAGCTATCGTTCTAAAGTTTATGTAAATCGTTTTCTAGGGAAAAATTGCATAAGAACTGTCTATTTCTGTAACTTTATTAAAGGTTTTGATTTTTTGATGATTTTTTCAAAATTTCACTCGAAAATTTAGGTGAGTTTTGAGCATTCGATTACGTTTAAAAACAGTAGGCTGCCAGTATTCATGGATTGTGATTTTTGTACCAAATTTCATTCGAATCGCTCCATTCGTTCATGAGATATCGTCTCCACAGGTTCACTGACACACACAAACACACACACAGAGAGAGAGATATACATCACTTCAAAAATGTTTGATTCGTGATCAGGGTTGCTTGAAACGTGCTTTCCCGTCGAAAACTCGAATTCGAATTTTCGATCCCGTCACAATACTTTCCTTATACATTATGTATATAAGGAAAGTAAAAATAGGTTATTCTTATAGTAGACCCATATTATTTCCAAGATATTGAATTTTCGTCTATTAGTCGTCATTCTCATTGATTGAGATCAGTTTTATCCATTTGGCAAGATTTTTGTTAATTTGGTAACATTAAAAATGTAGCCAAGCTGGTGACACTCCGCCAAATTCGCTGCCAAAATCTCGCCAAGTGTTATGGACGGAGAAATAAGTTATTCTTATAGCAAATAAATGACTGTTGGCGTTCAAATGCAAAAGTATTAATCAAAATATCTTTTCTCATGAATGGAACGAGTTAGATCCACGAGAATGATGTCACCAAATTTATGGCGTGATATTACATATGGAAAGTAAACATGTTTCTCAACAGTTAATATTTCTTTTAATTATGTGATTTTTCGATAAATTTATTTGAAAAATGTGCAATATCTCGAGAACGGTCCATGATTGCCATTCTAAGGTTTTTGTCAATCGTTTTCTAATAAAAAATGTCTATTTGCGTAACTTTATTAAAGGTTTTGATTTTTGATGATTTCTTCAAAATTTCACTCTAAAATTTAGGGGAGGAGGGGTTTCTGAACATTCGATTGCGTTTAAAAACAATAGGCTTCCAGTATTCACGGATTGTGATTTTTGTACCAAATGTCTTTCGAATCGCTTCATTGGTTCGTGAGATATCATCTCCACAAACTCACCGACACACATACACACACAGAGACACACACAGACACACACACACGCACACGCACACACATACACACATTACCTCAAAAATGTTTGATTCGTGATCAGGGATGCTTGAAACGTGCTCTTCCGTCGGAAACTCGAATTCGAATTTTCAACCCCGTCACAATACTCTTGTTATACATTATGTATGAAAGGAAAGTGAAAAGTAGCTGACTCCGCCTCCGACACTGCGTGACAATTTTTTTCTCTGCTTCGTACGGCACAAACTATAATATACACAATTATAAAATTTTAGTACACTTGTAGAGAAAGGTTTTTGGAACACTCTGAAATAAACCATTTTTTCGATATATATTGTCATTTAAGAAAAATTTACTGCCAAATTCAAAGAAAATGTTTGAGTTGAGAGATCGCGTCCTGAATAGACTAACAATAGCAAGACCACACAATTTTGTAGACAGGTACCTACATAGTTGAAATTTTGTAGGACTGAGCCCTTTTTTAATTTTGATGTATTTTACAAGATATTTTACTTATTATGCACTTCTGAAGTGAAAAATGTTCTTTCGTATCGGCACATCCATCGATTTTATCCGTCTCGTTCCGTAAAAACTATAGCATACAAAATTATGAAATATGGTACATTTATAGAGAAGTTATAGGGTAATACCATGAAATAAACTGTTTACCGATTTAAACTTTAGTTTGTCTTGAAATAGCTGGCAAATCCTCCCGGCTCGCGAAGCCAGTTACGGGATTGGCGAAGCGTAGCCAGCAGGGGAAGAACCCCCTCAGCTTTATTAAATACATAAAGTTGTCTGTGAATTAAAAGTTGAAATCATTTGGGACATTATAATGTTATTTTAATGGCCATTCTATTCCAGCAACTGCATTAAGCATATTTGGCAGCATTTTAATCTAACGGCAAATTTTTTATGAATCACAGGATTCATAGCCTACCGACTATCCTATTAGCACATTATTTATATCCTTATTTTAATAAGATATAAAACTAATCGATAAGACGAAGTTCTTATTTTTATTCATCGTTATTGGAAAAGAAAATCTGTCTTGAATGGTGTGATTACGTAGAATTATGTCCTGTCATTTTTTAGTAATGCTTGGGCGTAATTGAAGTCTCATCGAAGCAGAAGTTTGTTGATGCTATTAAATGTTTTTCTTGATACAAGAAGAAAAATCAAGATTGCAAATCGGTAAGTTATATTTCTAGCATGATATCTATACAGCAGGTGTTCAGTTTCGTAGAATTAACGTTTTCAGTAAAAAGTTGCAGTTACAAATTAAAATATATATATATATTATTTCATACTTCATATGTGACTTACCACTACTCTGTTTTCTAATATAATTTGGTAAAAAATCACATATGAAGGAAATTACAAGTCGAAATTTTAATTTGGCGCCTTTGTTGGGGAATTTAAGAAATATTGTTACAGAGTATTTAAATAAATATGACATTTGCAACTATTAATATACGTGTTCAGTAACAATATGGAAATATGGTAATAATTTCATACATATTTAGCATATAAAGCATACATGCTTTGCATACTGGGCATATTTGGTACTTTGTTGGCATTGATATATACTCTACAACAAAAAAATCGACGCTTCAAGAAGGATTTGTCTGATTGTAATGAAATTTCGTATGCAAGGGCATTTTGAGCGAACATGCAAATGAATAAAATTTGGTGTCCAATGAATAAATAGTGGGAGCTCCAGCGCATCGGAACTGCGCATTCAGCAGGTGTATATAAGGAGCGATTCTGAATCTGTGGTCAAAATTTCTGTTGTATATCGACTGCGGATATCTTACGTCTTTGGCAGTCATTCCTGGCACGCTGACAGCTCAGCGGTACGTAGACAACATTCTATGACCGGTTGTGTCACCATTCCTTTTGCGACACCCCAGACATACTGTTCAGCAAGATAATGCCCGGCCGCACACGGCACGTGTTGCTGTGAATTATCTTCAAGCTTGCCCAACACTTATTTGCCACTTCAAGCTTGCCCAACTTACCGGCTTTCCAAAATTATTTCCATACATTTTAACTAGTCTTGTTAGCATTGAAGAAAGAAATACGGGAAAATATAGGAATTTACAAAACTATTATATATTGTCTGCATGTAATTGCCCTACATCTTACATTGCAATCTAGTTATTTATTAACTTAATATTTTTAATGGTACATTCTTCTAAACGAAAACTATAAAACTTAAAAGTATGAAACTTGATCTGGATTATTTACACATGCTGTATGGTACAAATTTAACACATAGATTTGTCAAAGTTACGTTTGATATTCGTACTACCATTTACCAGAAATGGCGACAACTAATAGCATTTATTATTTTTCCTATGTTTCTCAAATTGATATATTATGTACAAGATAAACAAATATCAATTAAATAGTGATACCTAAAGTAATCAATTTGAGTATTTATTCAGTAAATGGCTGAAACGTTAGATTCAAGTTCAATAATGCTCAAATATACAAATTCATCACAATATCTACATATACATTTTGACTCCATTATAACACATTGAGAGGTTAAAAGCCACGGAATAGGCACCTAATAACAAATTGGACCTCTTAAAGCACTCAGTAATGTATTCACACTTAGAAGCATGGAATCAACCAATTGGTGATACCTCTGTGCCATTAAGGATTACCTAGACATATTTCTGTGTAGACCAAACTTGTATTGCGTTGGATGGTGGAAGGGTCTTTCTTTCTTTCAACCCAGACCGTCCGACCTATTTGAAGGGGTAAGGAATCTGTTTTGATGGCCGGAGCAGCGTCATCTAATTTAGATCGAAATACAGTAAAGGGGTGGCATCCACAAGGACGGTACACTTCTATCCCTGCCATCAATCACTCGGATGGACTTTCAAACCCACAGATTAAAAGTATTTTTATTCACCGTATGATAGTTTGGGCGGCGCCGGGAACCAAACTAGGATCCACCGAGGAAAATATCCGTACTCTAATCACTAAACTATCCCACCCAGATGGTGGATGATTCGTAATTGGCGACTCATTGATTGTAAGTTTATTTCCATTGTTCTGCACCTACCCTCCATAGAGATCAAGTCAGGGGACCACAGGAGGCCGTAGGTGGCGTTCTCCTTGATACACCTGCTAGTATCCAAAGATTGGTGAAAAGTTGCATTATCTTGTTGAAATAGCCCTTAAACATTAGGCTGTTTGGGAGTCATGTAAACATAGCTCATACCTGTAAACCATACCATTGATCCAATCAGACAATTGAGCCCAATGTAAACCACTTGAACGAGTCCTATATCATCGCATTTTCTTGATTTTTGGCCTCTGTTTACTATGCAGTGTTTTTATATGTACAGTATAAACTAATAATTTAGTAGCATATTTTGACACTCAGTGATAACTTCACAATAATATTAGTTAAAGATTCAGAATATTTGATTCTGGACTCACCGACCAGATATTCATTTCTGTTTATTATTTTCCCTGCAATACATGGTAATATGTAAGGAAAGTATTGGAATCCCGTAAAAAATCACAACTCGAGTTTTCGACGAATTTACACATTTTGGAATCTCTTGAATACGAAAATACTAATTTTAGCATAAGGTCAGTGAGTGTCCCTCCCTTTCTCTCTCTCCCTCTCCCTCTGTATGTGTGTGTGTGTGTGTGTGTCTGTGTGAGTGTGCGTGTGTCCGTGTGTGTGTCTGTATATATGTGTATGTGTGTATGTGTATTTGTGTTTGTGTGTCTCTCTGTGCAATGTATGCATCCACTCCAACTCAAAAACTAATGGAACGAATTTTATAAAATTTTATAGGTAAGTGTCGTACAATACTTGTTCGACATGTTGAACTTGCAATTACGAATGCCAAGAAAGATAGTGTGCAATATAAATGCAGCAGAGGAAACCAATTGGAACGCAAACATAGATAAACAGCGTTCATCCCCTTTTGCATCAACGACAAATGAGAGAAGTGGTATGAAACCAAAGTGGGAAATAAAAAAGTGCCCCAAAGTTTGTTCCAGAGAGTTCGACAGATTTGAATTTTCAACAACGAACTAGCATCATGTCCATTGAGTTGTTTAAAAAATATCTACCGTGAGCACACAAAAAGAAAGCGTGGTTCAGAAGTGTGATGTGCAATAGAATCTTACAGCATAAGATGATTGCGCGAATAAGTGTTGAAATGCAAGAGAGAATAGGTATTTATGTGTTTCACTTGTCACTAATTATCACGGAAGGCACACATTTAACGGTTATCTAATAATGAACAATTAGTTCGTACGAATCTATGTCGTAATAACGAGTTCTTGTATTTTAAACTAAAATAACTATTTTGAGTTTCGGTAGATTAAAAGAAAGTGTCTAAATATATGTGTCAATTATATTATGTGTGTCAATATGTTTATTAATGAAATATTGGTAGCGCTAGATGTATTATAATAATGGATTTATGAATAGTCTTAATAATCAAAACATAAATAGATATCTATGAACTTAAATATTATATAAATTGGTCAATTTAGATAAGTGTGTTTATTTATATCTTGTGTATTTGTCTCTTCGGCTTGAGTACCGGGAGTTTACATGCTCCACCCTTAGTGAAGGCATCAAAGGTAAGTCCTAGTACAGTAACTTTTGATAAGGACAACTTTACCTTATGACAGTAAGTTAGCTGTGGGTGACTCTAGTGCTGATTAGGTTTTGGTTTGATTCAGGAAGAACCCGCCTATTTTTGCGAACTTACGAGCCAAAATTGTCTGTATCCACTGTAGCTGAAAAATTAATGGACCAACTTTCACAAAATGTAGTAGATAAGTCACTTGTGGGATACATTGGTACTGATTATATTTTGGTACGATTCGGAGAATAAAAACCTGTCTTCTTTTTACGAAATGACCTGCAAAAATAGTCAAAATCTAAAATAAAAAACTACGTATTCTCAAATGTATCAATTAAATGCTTTTTTATACCTATTTTTTGAAGAAAAAAAGAATAAGACCATCTCCATTACTTAACACTAACCAATCTCAAGATATTTTAGTTTTTTCACATTTCTGTTACCCCGCTTTTGAAAAAATGTCCAGTTACGAATAAAAACAAAAATTGAATTAAAAGTGCAAATTTAGTGTTATTTTGTGCAATTAAACTCAATTTGCACAATTATTAAAGATATAAAGAGAGAATGAGTTTGAGTCTGTAGTTAAAATCATGTGCTGCCCATTTCAAATTTTTTCAATATATGTCCTCGATCGAATATAGAAACTTCTAAATATTTCAGTCTTCGTTATTGGAAAAGATGAAATCTTCTTGAATGGCGCGGTTACTTGGTATGCACGTACTTCGATTTTTTTTCTCGATATTTGCGGGTAATTGAAGTCTTATCAAAGTAAAAGTTTCTTGAAGCTATTAAGTGTTTTTCTTGATGTACGAAATAAAAAATCAAAATCTGAAGGTGCCTTAAATTATCTGCGGAGCTCAAGAAAAGAAAGTCTGCCCTGTGAAGGTTCGAAGATTGACAGAGACTGTATTTTATATAGTAAGTGCTTACGCATGAAGTTGTAATATATTTTAAACTATTTTGGGAAGTGATACATAATTCGTTCGTGTAATTTAGATTATAAAATACATAAGCATTTAAATTCAAAAGGAAGATAATATAGGGGAGAAAACAGATTTACTGTACTCTTCATTAACGGTCTTTGATTCTAAAATTGATTTATTAGTTTCCTTATATATATAATGTATAAGGAAAGCATTGTGACGGGGTCGAAAATTCGAATTCGAGTTTTCGAAGGGAGAGCATGTTTCAAGCATTCCTGATCACGAATCAAAAATTTTTGAAGTGATGTGTGTGTGTGTGTGTGTTTGTGTGTGTGTGTGTATGTGAAAGTATGTGTGTGTGTGTGTCAGTGAGTCTGCGGAGACGATATCTCACGAACGAATGGAGCAATTCAAATGAAATATGGCACAAAAATCACAATCCGTGAATGCTCGAAGTCTATTGTTTTTAAACGCAATCGAATGTTCCGAACTCCCTTAAATTTTCGAGTGAAATTTTGAAAAAATCATCAAACACTCAAAACCTTTAAGAAAAGTGTGTGTGTGTGTGTGTGAAAGTGTGTGTGTGTGTGTATGTGAAAGTATGTGTGTGTGTGTGTCAGTGAGTCTGCGGAGACGATATCTCACGAACGAATGGAGCAATTTAAATGAAATATGGCACAAAAATCACAATCCGTGAATGCTCGAAGTCTATTGTTTTTAAACGCAATCGAATGTTCCGAACTCCCCTAAATTTTACGAGTGAAATTTTGAAAAAATCATCAAAAACTTAAAAACCTTTAAAAAAAGTTACGCAGATAGACATTTCTTATGCAATTTTCCCTTAGAAAACGATTGACATAAACTTTATAACTCTAGGAAGGACCGTTCTCGAGATATTGCGCATTTGTCAAATGAATTTATTAAAAAATCCCATTAATGAAAAAAATATTAGCTGTTAAGAAACATGTTCACTTTTCATATGTAATATCATGCGATAAATTGGGTGACATCATTCTCGTGGATCTAACTCGTTCCACTCACGAGAAAAGATACTTTGAGTAAGACTTTTGTAATTAAACGCCAATAGTCATTTATCTGCTATAAGAATAACTTATTTCTCCGTCCATAACGCTTGGCGAGATTTTGGTGACGAATTTAGCGGAATGTCGCCAACTTGGCGACTTCTTACATGTTGCCAACTTAACGAAAATCTCGCCAAATGTATTAAAAGTGACGCTAAATCGATGAAAATTAACGAAAATTAACACTAATTAACGAAAATTCAATATTTTGGAAAAAATATAAGTATCTACTATAAGAAAACCTTTTTTTTTTTGCTGTAAAAGTAGTAAAATCATTGCATTATATAAGGAAAGTCATGTGTTGCCCACATCAGAATTTTTTCCATTATTACTAGGTAGTGTTCGTTTATCATGTATATTCTTAATAGGAAGATTTCCGCCGATAATTTTTTGTAATGTGGTTCAATTTGACTTTCTCATACCAGAACACTTTTTTCAAATTTTACAAGAAACATTTTGAGAAATCGGTACTATGATGAGTATTCAAATAATTACAACTATCGCGTGATATCATTCACCGTAAAGGGCTTGAAAAAATCCTTCGATTGATATCATACTTGACAATGTACCCTCCGAACGGTAACATGCCCCCAAGGGGAGTAATGACGTCACAAACAAAACATTTGTATAGCAGCTATTTTTCATAACAATGATTGAAACTGTCAAGTTGCGTAATCAGTGCGCCACAACTAAACCATGTTATGCATTATTATATCAAATTTTGTCATATGCTGCCATGTTAAAAAAATGTAAAATGTAGACAAAAAATCAAAGTTTTCGATCGATATTCAAAATATTATATCTAATTCTAGATTTTTTGATAACAAAGCAAGATATAAAATTTCGTAAAAATCCATTAATATTTGCGGCTGTTAGTGTGTGCATAAAAAATCTACCACATATATCAGACAGACGGACATCATTCCAAAAATAGTCAAAACGTGTTCATAAGGTCTTAAAATATATATGCAAACATATATGCCGAATTTCCTTTTTTCGATTATCTTTTTAAAAGACTGAACATGAAGATTGATTTCCTATAGAAACGATAATATCCATACATCACTGGCATAAATATCAATTCGTATTAGTGCTGTTATTTATTACGTTTTCAAAACAATGGTTGAAATTAGTTTTAAATATCGAGTAACGTTATAAACTTTGAATATATTTTTTAAAATATCCTGATCTCCAATGCCTTTCCTATGTTGTTAGTAAGTTAAGTTTTTATTTCCACAGAATTGAAATTACACCATTGTTTCGAAGGAGTCATAGTATCATCCTAGCAGTTAAAGTGAAGTTGACAAATATTTGGATCTAGAACAATAGTGTCTGTAATAAACTGTCGATATATGTGTGGTGTAGGAAAAAAGAAGAATACAAAGCATACTTTTAATTGAACATCTTAAACATTGCCGTTGATCGTAAATCGTATAACATTGCATTGTGTCGCACTAAAACCCACTAAAATAATCTTTAGTACGAGTTCCTAGAATAGAATATATTAATATATATTACACACAATTAACTGCGCCCATTTTAACTTTAAATTAACATTATTTATTAAGAGCATTATATTTATTAATAAATTAATTACAACGTTAATTAGCACATATATTTAAGGAGGAGATTGGACATGTGAGACCAGGCAAACAAAAATTCCTAAACTGAATATTACCTTTTTGTAATCTTACTTGCACATATCTTCTTCTTGTCTTTGGACGTTTGACCTGCATTCGATTGATAATCGAAGATTGTTTATTTCACCATCTCTCTGACGACGGTCTCTTATTGATGTATATCCGCATTCCGCATGTTACACCTGTCGTTCATCTCTGTAGAACCTTTTGCATGTCTACTATCGACTCTGGTTGCAACCTCCAACTGTATCTGCGTACGTGAATCCTGGTCCCACAATATATGTCGTCGGAGTCGCTGTTTGCCACGTCTTCTAATAGTTGTGCCAGGTGTCTTGAAGTGGTATGAGTAATAGAATAATATCCATTTGGTTCTTCACAAAATTCATCTCTCTTTCGATAATACGTGTTTGTCGAGTCGGTGAGTGCGTTAAAGGAAATGAAGCCGGGTTTTCAACAAAATTCGACACGGAGCTTGCGATCATGCTAAATCTATATTCTTCGCAATGATTCTACAATCTACCACGTTCATATCTCTGGAATGGCGGGACTCGTGTGAGTGCTCCTACTATCCGTATCATCTCCTGCTCGCCTCGCGAGCTCCTAAGAATGCAATTTCTTCCCCGTTTGTCTCGTGTGTCGTTTCTCCCTCATCTCGTATTTTCATATGCAGGGTGTCCCAAAAACATTGACCTCGGTTCTTATTCCTTAAATATTGATCTTATATATATAAAATAAATTACAAAGTTACTTGAAAAGGTACATAATTTTATGAAATCAATAAAAATTTTCAGGGGATTAAATTTGAAGAAATACAAAATTTAAATTTTTATACGGCCCCCGAACAAAAAAATTTCCCGATAAGTAAAATGTGCCTCATATCCTAGTAAGGTGATGTACAAAATTTCAGCATTTTATAATAAAAAGTCACAGAGATATGTTTAAACAAAATTGGTGAGAGATTAATCACAAATTAAAATGTAAATGTTTACAGTAAGAGTGCAAATGACGCAACGCAGAAATGCTTCATAGCTTGTTATCAGGTGAATGCAGATCTGTATTGACATTGATGGAAAACAATTTGAACAAGATTTGTAATCTTTGTGTAAAGTTATTCTTTCTACAGAGTGTAGATACTTTTGTACCAATAAATAGCAAAACTATTATTTATTTATGTAATCATTGTTATCGTTTGTAATTTGTGTAACACTCCTGAAACGCGATCTGAGGACATGATTTTTCCCAACTGAGAACCTATTTCGATGCATCGAAAAGTGGTAGCAGTTTTGTTTTTTCATATTTCTGGGACTTTTTATGATAAAATGCTAAAATTTTGTACATCACCTTATTAGTGTATGGGACACATTTTACTCATTGGGAATGTTTTTGTACGGGGGCTGTATAAAAATTTAAATTTCGTATTTATTAAAATTTAATTTCCTTGAAAATTTTAATTGATTTCTTAAAATTCTGTACCTTTTTTCACACAACATTGCAATTTATTATATATGTCTGAGATCAATATTTAAGGAATAAAAGCCGAGGTCAATGTTTTTGGGACACCCTGTATATCATTCTATAGGTCATCCTGGTAATCAGAACCCCGTAGCATATTCCTTCGAATTTCATTTAAGAATTCACTGACGCATAGACCTCCACGCGAACTCAACTTAGTTGCCCTCGTGTTTTATGACAAGCCTAATGCTTTTTTTTAGCAGAGCAAATTCTGGTGGTGACGAAAATCTTAATGGCTTTGTTTTCGAATTTTTAGCTGGGATGCCTCAACTTGGAGTTCTATGACTGCGCAAGAGCCTACACATATATAAAACTGCTTTTCTAATTTTATTCGGAAGTTCTACCAGTGTCTTGCGTCCGACACCCAAAAAAATGAAGTTATAAAACTTAGGTAACTCCTTCCTGATCTCTTAACATCATCTCTAAAATATTATATTTAAACTATTAATCAAAAGATTCCATTTTATGTATCCCTACTTACGCTGAAAATAACGTCCAAGCGCCATATATCATTATTCTCTTTAGTTAATGGGGAGACCAACATTCCATTCAAAATGTGGGACACCGAAACTTTCTCTATCGCTATCGGAAAAAACGAGTCTTCTTATATGAGTAAGTGACTTTATATTTTCTTTTTTATAACCAAAGTCATGCAATAATGGACTAAATATCCAATGAAAGCGTTTAAGTGTCTGAATATGTAGCTCAGCAGATATATTGGAAAATGTAACTAAATTAAATGAAGATTATCGTTATGTAGAAGTGAAATTTATAAAATTAATTTGAATACATCAAAAATCAAGATAAAGGATCTGAGGTGGGCAGCATATGACTTTCCTTGCAGACTCAAATTAATTTTCTCTTTATTTCTTAACAATTCATTAAATTCCGTTTTATTGCACAATATGAAGCGTATAATTATTTGAAATTACAATAAAGTTGCACTTTCAATTCACTTTTTGTTTTCCTTTGGCAACGGGACATATTTTCAAAGGCGGCGTAGCAAAAATGCAAAACATCTAACATATATCAAGAGCTGCTATTCCTAGAGTGATGCAATTGAACTTATTAGTTTCATCTTCAAAAATGACGCATAAAAGAAACATTTACATGATACATTTGAAAGTACGTAGTCTTTTATTTTAGATTTTGACGATTGTTGCGGCCACTCGTAAAAATAGCAGTTTCTTCTTTTCTGACTTGTATTAAAGTCAAATCAGCACTGGAGTAACCTACAACCCTAACAGTAATTTTTTTCATAGTGACGTAAGATTTATGTCAAACTGTGACTTTGGGACGTCAGAGGACGTCGCAGTGCACCTCAGCAATGTCATATTGAGGTCACAACGAAGTCATTTTGGTCATTGGCATGGTCGTTTGTGACGTCGCATATTAACTTGTTTGTGACGTCACATTGTAATTGCCATTGTAATGTCGTCACATTATTACGTGTTAATTAAATTGTGGAAACGTCACAGAATATAGTCACAATGAAGTTACAAAGTTACTAATATGTAACGTCGCATAGAAGTCACAAATGTGGTGTCACTTACCCAGGTGTCACGTGAAATTTGGTCAATTAGTTTTTAGGTAGAATGGATATATGCAACTTTCGCGGGTCATATTGTAAAAAGAAGCAGATTATTTTATCAGGAATAGTACCAAAATCTAATCAGCACCAAAGTTACCCACAAGTGACTTGACCAAAAAATGTTATGAAAGTCGGTAAATTAAATTTTGAGTTAGAGTGGATGCATACATTGCACACACATACGCACCCTGACACACACACACCCACACACACACACACAGACGTCATGCTAAAAATAGTTATTTTCGTGTTCCAGAAGTCCCAAAACGTGAAAACTCGACTTACAATTTTCGACATAATTTCATTACTTTCTCTATACATTTCCATTTTGTGCAGATAAAGTAAAATATGTGTGCAACATATTACCGTCCTTGCATACTATAATGAAGTATTTTCGTCAATGTGTAACTATCCATGTAATGATCATGGAGCAATGTTAAAAAATTTATAAAATTTAAATAGAAGCTATTCTGTAAAATATATCTTGAATTTCGTAATGGATTTTGATGATTTATTTTCTTACAATGAGGACTTGTTCGTGGATAATTTTAATATAAGTGTTATGCCCTTATAGTAAATGCCTATTAATATGAATTAAAAACCTGCGTATGTTTGTTTGTATATTTATCTTTCATGATCGCTTATAAAACGAGAACAGCTTAGCAGATTTACATAGATTATTCACTCATTTATGCTAAATTAGGAGCAGGGTTATAGCTAAATATATTTTACATTTTACTGCGTTAATATATAAAAGTAAAAAGTAAAAATTCGCTTTCCAGCTAAATATTATTTCAAGCACACAAATTATTTTCACACAAATTTCTTATACAGTACGACATATAAAAGAAGACATGAATTAAAGAAAAAATTGGCGGGTCAAATATGAATCACAATGTAAGACAATTAAAATATTGGTAACTTGGGATTAGTCAACATGGTATTATGCATATCTATAAAGCTGGATGCGTGTTTGTATAGCGATTTATGAATAATTTGCTGATGTTTCATACTGATTGCACAGTAATGGAAATGTTCATAATTTAGATCTTAGAAAAGCTTAAAATCCAGATCACAATTTCATGATTTTTTTTGTGATTTTTTAATCACGTGAGTTCATCCCAATTAAAAAAATCTGATGTGGGCAGCACATGACTTTCATCATATAATGCAATGAATTTACTATTTTTACATTAAAAAAATAGATTATTTTTTAGTAGATATTTATATTCTTTCAAAGATATTGAATTTTCGTCAATGAGTCGTCATTTTAATTGATTTAGCGTCATTTTTATCCATTTGGCGAGTTTTTCGTTAATTTAGCAACATTTAAAAAGGCGCCAAGTTGGCGATATTCTACCAAATTTGTCGCCAAAATCTCACCAAGCCTTATGGATGGAGAAATAAGTTATTCTTACAGCAGATAAATGACTATTGGCGTTTAAATACAAAAGTATTTCTCAAAGTATATTTTTTCATGAATGGATATATCCACGAGAATGATGTCACCCAATTTATCGCATGACATTACATATGAAAAGTGAACATGTTTCTCAATAAGAAAAATATTATTTTTTTATTTTATATGACTTTTTGAATTTTTTTTTAAATGTGCAATATCTCGAGAACGGTTCATGTTAGCGTTCTAAAATATATGTCAATCCTTTTCTAATGAAAAAAAATCTGATGTGGGCAACACATGACTTTCCTTATATAATGTAACGAATTTACTACTTTTACAGTAACAAAAATAGGTTTTTCTTATACTAGATACTAATATTCTTTCTAAAATATTGAATTTTCGACAATTAGTCGCAATTTTCATTGATTTAGCGTCATTTTTATCCATTTGGCGAGATTTTCGTTAATTTGGCAACATTTCAAAAAGTCGCCAAGTTGGCGACATTCCGCCAAATTCGTCGCCAAAATCTCGCCAAGCTTTATGGACGGAGAAATAAGTTATTCTTACAGCAGATGGCTATTGGCATTCAAATACAAAAGTATTACTCAAAGTATCTTTTTTCATGAATCGAACGAGCTAGATCACGAGAATAATGTCACCTTATTCATCGCGTAGTATTATATATGAAAAGTGAACATGTCTCTCAATAGAAAATATTTTTTTTTATTTTATATGACTTTTTGATAATTTTTTTGAAAAATGTGCAATATCTCGAGAACGGTTCATGTTAACGTTCTAAAATTTATGCCAATCGTTTTCTAATGAAAAATTGCATAAGAAATGTCTATTTGCGTAACTTTATTAGTGGTTTTGATTTTTTGACGATTTTTTCAAAATTTCATTCGAAAATTTAAGGGGATTCTGAACATTCGATTGCGTGTAAAAACAATGGGCTTCCAGTGTTTACGGATTGCGATTTTTGTAACAAATTTGGTTCGAATAGGTCCATTCATTCGTCAGTTATCGTCTCCACAGTCTCACTGACACACACACACACAGACATACTTTCACACACACACACACACACACACAGACATCACTTCAAAAATGTTTGTTTCGTGATCAGGCATGCTTGAAACGTGCTCTCCCGTCGAAAACTCAAATTCGAATTTTAGACCCCGTCACAATACTTGCCTTATACATTATGTATATAAGGAAAGTAAAAACTTATTTTATAGATAACATTATTGCTTCTTAGATAATAATTTTCACATTGCATATTAATTCATTTAAAAATTCCTCAAAGCCGTAAATTATTACTTTATACATAATGTATATGGAAAGTATTGTGACGGGGTTGAAAATTCGAATTCGAGTTCTTGACGGGTGAGCACGTTTCAAGCATCCCTGATCACGAATCAAACATTTTTGAAGTGATGTCTGCGTATGTGTGTGTGTGTGTGTGTGTGCGTGTGTGTCAGTGAGTCCGTGGAGACGATAACTGACGAACAAATGGACCGATTCGAACGAAATGTGGTACAAAAATCACAATCCGTAAACACTGGAAGCCTATTGCTTTTATAAGCAATCGAATATTCAGAACACTCCTAAATTTTCGAGTGAAATTTTGAAAAAATCGTTAAAAAATCAAAACCGCTAATAAAGTTACCCAAATAGGCATTTCTCATGTAATTTTCAATTAGAAAACGATTGACATAAATTTTAGAACGCTAACATAAACCGTTTTCGAGATATTGCACATTTTTTCAAAAAAATTATCAAAAAGTCATATAAAATTAAAAAAAATATTTCCTATTGAGAAACATGTTCACTTTTCATATGTAATTCCATACGATAAATTGGGTGACATCATTCTCGTGGATCTAGCTCGTTCCATTTATGAAAAACTATGCTTTGAATAATACTTTTGTATTTGAACGCCAATAGTCATTTATCGGCTGTAAAAATAACTTATTTTTCCGTCCATAACGGTTGGCGAGATTTTGGCGACGAATTTGGTGGAATGTCGCCAACTTGGCAACTTTTTTAAATGTTGCTAAATTAACGAAAAACTCGCCAAATGGATAAAAATGACGCTAAATCAATGAAAATGACGACTCCTTGATGAAAATTCAATATTTTGGAAAGAATATAAGTATCTACTATAAGAAAATATTTTTTTTTACTGTTTACAGTAAAAAAAAATATTTTCTTATAGTAGATACTTATGAATATTTTCTTATAGTAGATACTTATGAGTAGTGAATTCATTCCATTATATAAGGAAAGTCATGTGTTGCCCACATCGGACATTTCTAAAAGTAGTGCGTTAGACTACAAACTACGAGAAAAAGTAGTGACTACTGTAGTTTCGCTTCTTGTAACGAAACTACAGTAGTCGCTACTCCCGACCATTGTTCTCAGATGTCCTTTTATAGAACCGAAATAAATAATTTTACAAAAGGTATTTTGCACGTGGAGACATTTTGAGAGAATTCCATCCATATCGAAATTTTAGTATAAAAAAAAACTAAAAGCTTTTGATGACCGCCACATTTTTTTTAACTGTAAAAGTAGTAAATTCATTGCATTATATAAAGAAAGTCATGTGCTGTCCAAATCAGATTTTTTTTTCAGATTAGCAACAATTTAATGTGGCTAATAATTTATATGCACTCGATTAATTTGCGTTAATATAAATTACTATTAAGATCCATATTTTTTAAAAAAATTTTTTCTCTCTGACTGCGGAAAAAATAATCTTAAAAATGAAAGGGAAAACCAAGGAAAATTCTCCTCGATTTTTTCCTTCCGATTTTATCAAATTTTCGTTCGCAATAATTATCTCCCTATATCATTTGATACCTCTGTTATGATGTGTGACTAACTTCTCTTATATGTGGTAGCGGAAATCAGAGCGTTGCGAAAAATGTAAACACTGCAACGCTTATATCTCCGAACATAAGAGATAAAAATGTAAATTATATTTACAAATAATAAAAATTTATAAATAATAGAAATGTAATTCTATTTATGAATATATATAAATAATTTCAATATTTTAAACTTATGTTTTCAAAAATTAAAATGTTTCCGTCTGAGCAAGGTTTTGCCACATTTTTCTTAGTTGCACTCGACATATGTTCCGAATTATAAAATATAGATAGAAATAACAAATGATAAAAATGTTCAGTAGGAAATCCTGTTTTAGGTCAATCATGTGTTTTTACAAAGCTCTTAAAATTTTCGAAGAATCATGTTCTCAAATCCACGAAAATTTAAAATTTTCTGTTTTTCAAATTTCTGTGTCTTTATCCCGATAACGAAAACGAATAGCTATACAATACTAAAGGTGATTTGTAGGTCTTTAAAAGACCTACAAGATATATAATTGGATTTTATATCAGGCTCTAAGTTTTTGAAATACAGTGTTTATAATCTTGATATTTTAATATTTTGAACTTTTTTGAAAAGGTGGTTCTTATTTAGATAGTTTCATATTACTTCCCCCTACAACACATGATAATGTATAAAAAAAGTACTGAAATCGTGTCAAAAATCGCAACTCGAGTTTTCAAGTGATCTGCACGTTTTAGAACCTATGGAACACTTGGAAACAATTTGTAGCTTGACGGCTGTGTGTGTTTGTTTGTCTGTGCAATGTATGTATCAACTCTAACTCGAAAACGAAAGGACAAAATTTCATAAAATGTTATAGGTAGGTCACTTATGGGTGACCCTGGTTCTGATTAGATGTTGGTACGATTTGGGATTAAAGAACCAGCCATTTTTTCGCGAAATGACCAGTAAAACTCGTCAATATCCAACATAAAAGACTACGTTTGGTCAAATGTATCCATTATATGCTTGTTTTATGCGTAAATTTTAACGATAAAAAAATAAGATCAACCCCATTACTCTGTGATTAACCGTTCTAGAGTTATTTTACTCTTTTAGCGTTTTTGTTAAGTGACCTTTGAAAATACGAGGGTCATACTGAAATTTTTGAAACAGGGGTAGCCGATATGCGCTAGAAATAAATTATTGGTTGGATATTTAAATTTGAACTATTTTATGTCCACGGACGATAATTTGTGGTAACAATTACAATTTAGATATCGTAGAATAAATTTTGAAAGAAAAGAAACTGGAGTTGTCGCGAGAGTATTATTGAACTATGACTTTCTATGATTTTAAAGTGGGACTAAATCAAGAAGAATGTATTCAACGTCTATAATTAGCATATGGAAATGATGATCCATCTCGTGCCACTGTATTCAGATGGTTTACAGAGTTTAGAAGAGGTCGAAATACTCTCCTGGATGAAAAACGCACAGGAAGACCTCTATCAGCTGTAGTCCCAGAAAATGTGATGAAACGTACATACCGGTCTCTGATGTTCCACCACGTCAAGATAGTAAAGTATGGATCTTTGAAGATGACCCCAAACCAACAATTGTGAAAAGACAGCGGGGAATGGAAAAAGTAATGTATGCCGTGTTCCTCAGAAGTACAGGTCTTGTCAAAGCCATAAAACTAGAGGGACAGAAGATAATTACAGCTAAATGATGCACCACTAAGTGTCTTCCAGAAATTCTTCAGAAACTGAATGTTAGGGGACTCATGCTTCAGCATGACAATGCATCTTCTCATTCAGCAAGAATGACAGTCGAATTTCTTGAACAAAAAACATCAAAGTGATGGAACATACACCCTATTCTCCTGATCTTGTTATACGTGACTTTTGGCTATTATTTAATATAAAAATAAATTTACGTGGGCGTTGTTTTCATTCCGAAGATTAGATGGATGAGGATATAAAAGCATATTTTTCATCCATTCCAAGAAATGGATGACTTGAAGCATTTAATCTTTGGAAAATTCGCCCACAAAAGTACATTGATGTTGGTGGGGAGTACTTTGAACACTCCTTAGAGCTGGTAAGTTTAAATGTACATTTACATCAACTTGTTTATGAACTTATCGTTACGTAGAGTATATAATCTGCATAAACGGATCTAAGTAATATCAAAATCGATTTCTATCCGGATAATCTAGAACTGTTGAATGATGAACCCTCTATTAGTGCTTAATTTTTAAAGTGTTTCATAGAAATAACATGATAAAATGAATAAAAAATACGATTAAATGCAGCTTTTCGGATTAGTCTAATAACGATTGTGAAGCAAGTTGTATTAAACTGTGGTATATGAATATAAGGAAATTACGAAGGATATTTACATTGTTGCATTTAAATATCAATTCTGAAAGAAAATTTAAAAAATTACATTACTACCAATAAATATTTTAAAGGTTCCAACAATGGTATATAAGCTACTAAATGACAAATAAGATTAGAGCATCGAATGTATTAATTTGCCAACTTATCTGTATACTGAGATACGTTGCAAGTTGATACACAGAGGAGCTCGGGTCCAGACGGTGGAATCGGCACTGACGGAAGATGTCTTTTATTCCATAATTCGTGCCAGTATTCGGATTGTGCAGTACAGTTTGTAGGACAGGCCAGTTGTTTGTCCCTGGCTGGGGGTGCGGGTGGAGCTGAGGAAGTTGTCTCGGGCTTTATAATTTTGTATATACACTTATATTTATATTGGCCCCAAATTATTTTACACGAAATTGAAAAAAAAATTTAGTATTCAAATTTAAAATTTTCTAGCACAGTAAACTAGAGAATGGGTATATAATATATATATATATATATATATATATATATATATATATATATACATACATACACACACACACACATATATATATATATATATAATATATAAGATGGAAAATGGAAGTTATTAAAGATATTGAAGTGTTATAGCATATATGCGCAAAGCAGCTATATGCTATAACACTTCAAGCAAGTGTTATAGCAAGCATATCTACAGCAATATCCCATTCCTTTTATGCTACATTATTTTAATGGAATTTCTATATATCAGCAAATTAAAGGCATCCCCATGGGAGGGGTGTGTTTTTCTATACTTCCTGATCTCAATTTTTATGAAAGCCAATCACATCTTAATAATGAAATCATATACCTACGTTATGTGGATGATTTGATAGTCGGATATGAAAATGAAGATTATAGTATGAATTTTGATTTCTATCCACCAAACTTAATTTTGAAAGAAAATCCTGCTGCACT
>OX578153.1:13021594-13279094 GCA_951213105.1 Amaurobius ferox
AAACACCATGAGTTATTCTCTGAATAATGACAAAATAAACATTTTACCTTGTGAGCAGTCGTTACCAGTCCACTTTTCATCACAGACGCACTTCTGCAGTTCAAGGTCAAACTGGCCATGTCCGGAACAATCCGGTAAGCAACGCAAGGCATCCGAATCTGGGTCGCTACAATCGTTTCCTTTCCACCCCTTGCGGCAGACGCAAAGTCCAACAACACATACTCCATGCTCAGAACATTCCGGATCTAAGCAGTCCACTGAAAAAGGAGTGGGGAGAAATGACAATAATATTTTGCACATACGAGAGCTGTGACTTCATAATATATACCGGATGGCCATAAAATAACGTGAGGTGTTCAGAGCCCTGTAGTGAGTAATGTATTGGACGAAACGTAACACAATTCGGTGGGCGTATACAGTGGAACATGCGGTTTCGATTTCTAAAAAAATAAAAAAAATTAGTCCCAAAAGTTGCCTCCAGTGAAAAGTTTAGCGCTGTTTACCGAGTTAAATGCACTAATTTACATAATCGTGTTCCGTGTAGCGATCCTGTGGATAAAAGGAAAGGCTACAAGAATTCTTATCATTCGAAGGGGAACTGCTTAGTACCTTTCGATGCCTCTTACCTTACGTGACCGCGCTTTGTTAGTCAAGCTGTATTATCAGCGGAGCGAGAATATCAATGCTGCCCTTCGTGAATTTCGGCCGTGGAAGAAGTTACGACGAAGACCGATGGGCTTAACAAACTTACGAAACATGATTCAACGGTTTGAAACTACCGGTGGAAAATGTCGTGAAATGCATGCAGTTCTTGGAATATCACAATGGTGGTCATATTGAACCTTATTTATAATTAACAATAAACCCTGTTAACAAAATTGATGTGTACTGTCTCATTTGGCATTTACTCATTCATTATTCCCAATACTATACTTTTGAAGAGCCAAAATTCCCCCTGGAGGCGACTTTTGGAACATTTTTTTTTTGGAAATCGAAATCGCATGTTCCACTGTGTACGCCCACCGAATTTTGTAGAGTTTCGTCAAATATATTACTCGCTAGAGGGATCTGAACACATCACGTTATTTTATGGCCACCCTGTATATATTGATAGTCAAAGAACCAATGTTTCTAAAAATAAACGTGTGAGAATATGTTTCCCAATTTTAAAATTATGTTTCCAGGTATATTAAGTATTGAAACCGCCCATAGATGAATTATGTGTCCAGGAATTAGCTACTAGTGCAGTCATTAGTTGTACAATACGTAAACAGCTAAAATCCTCGAAACTGGTTCATTGATACTGATTCTTCTTCCTCAACTCAGACCCGCACTGCTACAGGTGTTGTTGAGACCCAGACCGTCCGACCTACCAAAAAGGTATAAGGTATTTGCTTGGACGGCCGGGAAACGCCACCCAATTTAGCCCGGAACCCAGTGGGGAGACATCCACAGGGAACGTACTCTCCTTCCCCTACCACCAACTTCTCGGATGGATTTACGGACTCACATGTTTAACGTGATCGTACTCCGCGTGAACACGGCGGCAGATTTGACAGTGACGGAATCGAACCCGGGCCATCCGAGTGTAATTCCCACGTGCTAACCACTGGGTTGTCGCGCCTCCCATGCATGCTGATTGTTGCTGTAGGAATGCTGTTCCAAATTTCCTGAATGGCCCACTTATACAGTTTTTGCAAGCATGTATTTGACAATTGCAGCTTATGCTGATTATTTTTTTTAAATTTGAAACGGACTATGGAGCGAAAATAATGACATTGTCGGTCACCGTAGAAGTTAACGTAATTGAGACATATAGTAAGTTTTCTTGCTGCCAGTTCAGCAATCAGCCACTTCATGCAGAAAAGGCTTTCAACCACTGAACCGCACCATAGATGCTTGCCGTTGCAATTCCATATTTTGCAATCCTTATAGTCTTTGTATATTCTTTTGTACCCTGATTGTTCAAAAATGTTCTCTTAAATATACAGTAATATTTGGTTTAACAGAAGTTGTCAAAATTCATTGTCAAAATTCATTATTAAAAGCATTGTTAAATCAAGCATTGATATCGACTTCTTGCTATTTAATTGCACTAAAGATAGACTGCTAGCAGTAGCTAACATACGTATTTTACAATTTAAAGCAAATTGTTAAGTTCAGGTTTTAAAGTCATTCAATTGACTTTTATTTTCATTTTTTCATTAGACATTTTGATAATTTTTTTTGTTTAATATTGTTAACCTATAAAAAGTTCACGAGACATAAGTGCCACTCACGAGTACACACATTTAAAGCACAATTTGCGTAAAAAATGGCTTTTCTAAATTTTACAATCTATATATATAAAGAAGAAAAGTGTGCATATATGTATGCATGATCCAACATCACGGGAGAGCGGCTGAACCGAATTTGATGAAATTGGGTGAGTAGTCTTGAAATAGCCCTACTTAAAATTTAGTCTATATTTCGAGTTTCTAACACCAGGGATGGGTTGTCGCGATATTAATAAAAAACGAAACCTTCGTTTGCCTCCTCATCACGGGAGAACAGCTGCATCGAATTTAATGAAATTTTGTGGGTAGCTTTGAAATAGTTCTCTATAAATTAGTCCTAGTTTCGAGTTTCTAACACCAGGGGTTGTTGAGACATTAATGAAAAACGAAATGTTTTCCTAGGAGTTCTACTCTCTAACTCCATGATTTCCAACGAAAACAGTCCGAAATCGTTGGTTTAAAACATGAAAGTCAATTAAATATTTGAGTTTTGTGGGAGTTTATTGAACGTATTAGTCACTTTTGAAAATCGCAGGTTTGAAATATGAATTTAAATGGAAACTCTATCACCATGGTTTATTTTTCACAGGCTTCACCACGGGAGAACAGCTGCATCGAATTTAATGAAATTTTGTGGGTAGCTTTGAAATAGTTCTCTGTAAATTAGTCCTAGTTTCGAATTTCTAACACCAGGGGTTGTTGAGACATTAATGAAAAACGAAATGTTTTCCTAGGAGTTCTACTCTCTAACTCCATGATTTCCAACGAAAACAGTTCGAAATCGTTGGTTTAAAACATGAAAGTCAATCAAATATTTGAGTTTTGTGGGAGTTTATTGAACGTATTAGTCACTTTTGAAAATCGCAGGTTTGAAATATGAATTTTAATGGAAACTCTATCACCATGGTTTATTTTTCACAGGCTTACTAAGCAAATTATATTAATTTGAATAATTAATAAATGAATATAAAAATATCTATATGTCTTTATATATAAAGAAGAAAAGTATGTATGTATTATCAAACGGATCTGATTAGCTAAAGAGTAGCCAATCAGATCCATATTTTTTTTCTTACATAATGCAATGAATTTGCTTCTTCCACAGTCATAAAACCATGTATAAGATTTACGACCCTATATGCTCTTGTGTAATTTTTATCAGAGTTTTGCATCGTAAATTCCGAGCAACGGTGGGTAATCTCTGTGCTAATTGTTTTATAAAAATCATGATGATAAAGTTTCAAACTAAAATGTAATTTATATTCGTGCCTTTTTATTGTGTTTTCCCCTTATACCAAACCTAGTGTAGCTAAGCACTTTTATGCTTACCAAATTGTGTTTCTCTTATCAATATCAGCAATTTTTAAACGTTGATAAAAATGTGCATACTTTATTTCATTCATTTGCTGTACGAGAATGTTAAAGAAAAATGTTATATTCACTTTGAAAATTGTATAATTGAAAACCTCAATTTTTAATATCTGAAATCATAGGCTTGATATACATGGATGATCAACAGATCTATCGTGATATACTGGTTGAGTACCTATTTATACAATTAACATGTATTAGCGCATCTATGTAGCGTATCTACGGAACATATGTAATATCAAGTATATATCCCCAAATCACATGGGCGATAGCCATTACTAGAATGCAGAATTTAGTATCAAAACCATTGTACAGACCTGTATACATTGCATATCTGTATAGATATGCACACATTTATAAATAGTGCACACCAGTATAGATAATGCACACATTTATAAATAGTGCACACCAGTATAGATAATAAACACCTTTATAAATAATTCACACTTGTATGAATATTACACATATGTATAGGTAGAGTATATCTATACAGATAGCACACATCTCTATAGATAAAAATACGTCCTTCTTTGTCAGAATAAGCAAAACAGAGTTGTTGTTATAGTAAAAATAGGGAAATATCATCATATCACTGATTCAAGACGATAGGTGTTGCCAATTTGCAAAACAATAATTAAACAAAACAACCAAGAGAGTGTGAAACAAATTGCAGGCGATTGAAAACAAAAAACTCAGTCAAAATATTAATATATATTATAAAAAAACAGAACTGCGAAACACTGCGGCTCTTTGCAAAATTAAAAGAAAGCATACTTTTTGCAAATTAAAATAGCGCCCTTTATCAGAAAAAGAAATAATACATATCACACGAATACATGAAGCAACTAGTTTCAAACATTGTACCGGTATCTATGTATCATAAAAAATGCGTGAAAGAACAAATTAAGCAAAAGACAGGTTTTGAAAATAAATTAGTTAAATACGTAAAGGAAGGAAAAATTTTGTCACAAGTCGCGATTCTTGATTACAATTGAATTGTTCTAAAGAAAACAAGGACATAGACTTCGTCTTTGTTTCCTGAATCACCCAGGAACCTACCTACGCCTTAGAGAAAAGGGAATGATAGAATGGAAGTTTTACAGTACTGTATATTGTTTCTCAATATGTACCCTACAAAAGACTGAATATTGAAGACTGAATATTATTCTAGAAGACTGAATATAACGGATAGAAGACAGAATATAACAGATAGAAGACTGAATATTGTTTTAGAAGACTGAATATAACAAATAGAAGACTGAATATGGAAGACTGAATACTATTCTAGAAGACTGACTAAAACAGATAGAAGACTGAATATTGTTCTAGAAGACAGACTATAACAGTTAGAAGACTGAATATAACAGATAGAAGACTGAATATTGAAGACTGAATATTGTTTTAGGAGGAGTAATATAACAATAGAAGACTGAACATGAAAAATCGAATACTGTTCTAGAAGACTGACTAAAGCAGATAAAAGACTGAATATTGTTCTAGATGACAGACTGTTTTTTTAATGGTCAGGCACTTGACTTTGGTTATTCGCCTTTCGTCAGCGGCCAGAACTTGAACCATTTAGCCGTCCTAAGACGTTGCCCCAGGCGCACTAGAGGGGGCGGAACACACTACGCCCTGAACACAAACATCCATGCCTTACGTGGGACTCGAACCCACAACGCGACGGTCGAGCGATTGCTGTGGAAACGCTCGCCTTGACCACTCGACCACTGCGTCGGCAGAGGATATACTATAACAGTTAGAAGACTGAATATAACAGATAGAAGACTGAATATTGTTCTAGAAGATTGAATATAATAGAAAGAAGACTAAATATAACAGATACAAGACTGAATATTGAAGACTGAATAGTGCTTTAGAAGACTAAATATAACAAACAGAAGACTGAATATGGAAGACTAAATACTGTTCTAGAAGACAGACTAGAGCAGATAGAAGACTGAATATTGTTCTAGAAGACAGTTAGAAGACTGAATATAACAGATGGAAGACTGAATATTGTTCTAGAAGATAGAATATAATAGAAAGGAGACTGAATATAACAAATAGAAGACTGAATGTTGTTCAGACAATAGGAGATTATGACTCCAAAATCCCTTTCTGTTCATGATATTGATAGCATCTTCATCCAAAAACAGGAATCCTGAGAAGATTAATCTATAAAAAGAAATATAGATTCGAAAACTAATTTTGAAACATTCTTCATAAATATTGTAAGCAATATTCTAAATAATAAAGCAGAGGAGTTGTATAAATATAGAAATTGAAATATTTTAACGTTTCGAATCAATATGAAATATTACACATTAAGCTAGGGAAATATTCTATCAAATTAAAATGTAGAACATTTCTGGATAAACAAGCATATTATAATGTATCTTTAATACTGTTTTGAAAAAAATCAATTGTAAACTAGAAAACGATGATGTAAAAAGTAATACAACACGGGATGCAAACAGTTTGTCATAAGAACTAAAAATAAATGATTAACGAGGAAACAAATTCGCTGAAACTAAGAATAAAAACGATTATTCATCACGATCTCGTGTACGATGAAGATTGATGGACTTACCATAAGTAGGAATGTCTTGATTTATTACATATTAATTCATAAAAAGTTTTTTCGAGATCATAATTTATACATTTAAAAAGACAGAAAGGATTTAATTATCGAATCTCATCATTTCCATTTTTCAACTGATGAGGTCAATTCACTGACGTATTAATACTTAAAATTGTCGGTTTTTGATGATTAATTACTAAGTTTCAGCTACAAGTAGGGACTGGGTAAACAAGTGCCTTCAGCAAGGTCAAATACTGACAGTACAGTCCTTACTAAGAGGGAATTTTGAAATACCGCAGACGAGTTTTGAATATTTAAGAGACCAACATATCTGTCCAAGCTTTTAAAGTAAAAATGTCTTCCATTGAGGAATTTATGAGCAATTACAATATACTTATGTTATTTTTAGAAAGTTATTTTATAATTACATTTCTTCATATTTCAGCAACAAGCATGTACCTACTGGGGAAATAATTGTTTTTTAACAAGAAAGCCAGATATAGATAGCAGTAAAGTTTTGAATAGGCAATTAATTAAACTCAGAAGAGATATAAATACTAACAGGTATGGATTCTAAAGTAGGAATATCTTTCACTGAGAAATGTATAAGGCTAAATGCAATGTACTTATATTATTTATACATCACTTTTATGATATTTAAACTTCAGTTTTAAGCAACAAGCAAGTTTTGGTTGATAAATTGTTTTCATTGGGAAATCCAGAGATGAATTAGCAGTAAAGTTCTTAAAAGATGTGCTTAATAAGGGAAGATATATGAAAAGTAGATATGGCTATGCTTCTGAAATATAAAGGTCCTTCACTGAGAAATATATAAGGATAACTGCAACGCACTTATATTATTTCTGAAACGTCATTACTTTCCTTATATACATAATGTGTAAGGAAAGTATTATGACGGGGTTGAAAATTCCAATTCGAGTTTTCGACGGAAGAGCACTTTTCAAGCATCTCTGATCACGAATCAAACATTTTTGAGGTGATGTGTGTGTGTCAGTCAGGCTGTGGAGACGATATCTCACGAACGAATGCAGCGATTCGAATGAAATTTGGTACAAAAATCACAATCCGTGAATACTGGAAACCTATTGTTTGTAAACACAATCGAATGCTCAGAACCCCCTAAATTTTCGACTGAAATTTTGAAAAAATCATAAAAAAATCAAAACCTTTAATAAGGTTACGCAAATAGACGTGTCTTATATAATTTTTCCTTAGAAAACGCCTGACACAATCTTTAGAACTCTAGCATAAACCGTTCTCGAGACATTGCACAGTTTTCTAATAAATTTATCAAAAAATTCTATAAATTAAAAGAAAATATTAACTGTTGAGAAACATGTTCACTTTTCATATGTAATATCAAGCGATAAATTTGGTGATATCATTCTAGTGGATCTAGCTCGTTCCTTTCATGAGATAATATACTTTGAGTAATTCTTTTGTATTTGGACGCCTATAGCCATTTTTCTGCTGTAAGAATAACTTATTTCTCCATCCATAACGCTTGGTGAGATTTTGCTGACGAATTTGACGGCATGTCGCCAACTTGGCGACTTTTTTAAATGTTGCTAAATTAACAAAAATTTTGTCAAATGGATAACAATCATGCTAAATCAATGAAAATGACGACTAATTGAAGAAAATTCAATATCTTGGAAAGAATATAAGAATCCACTTAAGTATAAACTATTTTCTTTTAATGTAAATGTAGTAAATTCATTGCATTATATAAGGAAAGTCATGTGCTGTCCACATCAGATTTTGTTATTATTTAATTTCAATTTTAAGCGACAAACAAGTACTGGTTGAACAATTGTTTTAATTAGAAAAGCCAGTGATGAATTAGCAGCAAAATTCTTATAAGAGGTAATTGATAATGACAGATATATGAATATTATTCGAATTATAGAAGGCGTTCCATAGCTTATGAAAATGCTTCAAAAGCATCGATGTACCTGCTTCACACTTTCTTTGAAACTCATACCAAATAGTAGTTAAATGTACTGCTAAGTGCCGCAAGTTATATTTCTAAAAGTACATTCATTCATGGTGATTAGCTCTGGAAATAATGAAATCGCCCCAACAGTTAATTCACAGCAGTTTTCATCAACATTTTCAGTTATTAACTTTTTATCAAATCACCGTCAAATTTACATCAGCAATCACCAGATTTTGAAGTATTTTACTAAAATTTTTAGAAATTATTTTTCAAACATATCAGAAAAAATTATCTAACATTTAAAAATTTAAAAAATTTAATTTACAAATTTTAACAGATATACCACATTTGAGTTATCATTATATTAATTACTAAAAATTCTATTTATTACCAGTTTTTCTAAGACTTTGTAGTTATACCTGCATTTGTTATTGTGCTATCGTTTCCAAACCTCAAAAACATACATACTCGAAGTCATATGCGCATAACCTAACACAGACAGACTTTATTCCAAGAACATACAAAATGGGTTCAAAAGGTCTTAAAAAGTACTCATCATTTAAAGATTTAAATTCAAAATGGCAGAAGTTATACGTTATGTATAAAAATGTGTAGGAAATAAAAAAACAAAAAATTAATAAGTGATAAAAAAGTGATTATATACATATGGCCATAATTTATTATTAAACAGGAAATGCATTTATTAAAACTAAGAATAGAAACTATTATTCGTTAGAGTATGGTGCATGAAGTTTGAGGTTTTTTTCCAGAAGGACGAACATCGTGATTTATGATGTATTAATACGTGTAATCTTTTCCTAGATCATATTTTGCCAAATTAAGAAACTTGAAATTCATTATTATTTTCCTTATATGCATAATGTATAAGGAAAGTATTGTGACGGGGTCGAAAATTCGAATTCGAGTTATCGGCGGGAGAGCACGTTTCAAGCATCCCTGATCACGAATCCAACAGTTTTGAAGTGATGTCTGTGTGTGTGTGTGTGTGTGTGAAAGTATGTGTGTGTGTGTCAGTGAGTCTGTGGAGACAATAACTGACGAACGAATGGACCGATTCGAACGAAATTTGGTACAAAAATCACAATCAGTAAACACTGGAAGTCTATTGTTTTTATATGCAATCGAATGTACAGAACCTCCCTAAATTTTCGAGTGAAATTTTGAAAAAATCGTCCAAAAATCAAAACCGCTAATAAAGTTACGCAAATAGACATTTCTTATGTAATTTTTCATTAGAAAACGATTGACATAAATTTTAGAATGCTAACATGAACCGTTCTCGAGATGTTGCACAATTTTCAAAAAAATTATCAAAAAATTATATAAAATAAAAAATGTATATATTCCCTATTGATAAACATGTTCACTTTTCACATGTAATACAATGCGATAAATTTGGTGACATTATTCTCGTGGATCTAGCTCGTTCCATTCATGAAAAAAGATACTTTGAGTAATACTTTTGTATTTGAACGCCAATAGTCATTTATCTGCTGTAAGAATAACTTATTTCTCCGTCCATAAAGCACGGCGAGATTTTCGCGACGAATTTGGCGGAATGTCGCCAACTTGGCGACATTTTTAATTGTTGCCAAATTAACAAAAATCTCGCCAAATTGATAAAAATTACGCTAAATCAATGAAAATGACGACTAATTGACGAAAATTCAATATCTTGGAAAGACTATAATTATCTACTATAAGAATAACATTTTTTTAACTGTAAAAGAAGTAAATTCATTGCATTATATAAGGAAAGTGTTGGGTTATACTTTTGGATATTTAATAATTTAGGAGTTTTGTTTTTTGTCTAAACGTGTTCAGGGGTCTTATTTACATAGTCATTCTCATTTAGTTATTCATCTTCCAATTGTTTAGGTTTTTGATATTCTTTGTTCAAATAGGTTCTTTTCAATAGGTTTTGTGTTAAAAACGGCAAAAGTTCGTTCTTTTTAGGTTTTAGCAATTTAAATTTATTTAAATTGGCTAATTTGTGATTCCATTTATTGCCCTTTTTATTCCCTTTAATTTGATTCCAAATTTATTGCTCTCGGTTAAAAATTGGTTAATTCATCGCAATTTTACAGTTTTATTCTATTTACAGCTTTTTAAATATTTCAGAATCGTCCATATTTAAATTATTGCCGAATTCGTATTTTCCAAATCGTTTCACTTCATTTCCTTTTAATTTTCGTCTGCTCTAAAATTCCATTTCTCTTCTTTAAAATTTCGAGTTTTTAATTGGTTGACCGTAATATTAAAATCGTCTGTCATTAATTATTTTATCGTTCATCGATAATTTTGTTGACAGTCTGTGGCAGCGATGTTTCGCAGTATATAAGCAAAATCGCGCACTTTTTCGGCCTCTTTCTCTTGTCTTCTCTTTTGCAATTGATTAGAACCTAAGATGTGATCTGTTAAAGCTGTTGTTTTTAGCGCTTCGGCGCGAGCCGAGCCGAAGTTCGGTTTCGAAATGGAACGTTTTTTTTTTTATTCTCATCTAAGCATGTGTTTAGTTTACTCCGAGATGAATTCTTCTGACTGTTAAACCAACATTCTTTTGATGTTTTTTCGTTTAATTGATTCCTCCTTCCATGCTCTCTGAAAATGTTTCGTCTGGATGATGTGGGAGCCGGACGTTTGTTATGTCTAGACGGACGGAACGATTGGAGGTGTTATTGGTCTCCCATCCTCTAAATAGAGTTTCTGCGATGTCAGCGGAGATGAGTTAACACGTCAACTAAGTGTTTGGTTCTCCCGGGTTATGCTGCTCTTATTATGAAGAACTGGAGCGTCATTTTTGGTGAAAAGCACCAGACATATGCGATGCATTCAGTCCTGATGTCAAAGATCCGGTGTAGCTGTGTGGAGAATTTATTTCTTCGTTACTAAACGTCCTATTTGGAATCTTTTGGAATTCGGATCCGGCCGGAGATTTTCCTCATCTCTGATGGACATAACCCTCCTTTGCCGTGTTTGCCTTTCAAGAAGGGAACTTTGGTGACGTTTTTGCTGTTGGGTCCTTTCCTGCAGATCTCGGAAGCTTATCTTGGCGCCTTGGTGATATAATTCTTTTCCTTCAAATTTCAGGCTAATTTACTTTTGCATTATTTAAAATTTAATTGAACTAGCATAGAATAAGACCCCTTTAGACTTATATATTTTAGGTCACCTGAACCTGAGGTTAAGTTTAACTTTTGTTCTAAATTTCCCTTTTGGCTAACTTATGTTCTTTTTATTCCAAATTTTAGTTTTGATAAATAGTTGTATAAGTTTAATATTGTTAACTTTAAAATTTAATATTCTAACGTTTTTACTACCACTATACGACCGGCCATTCCATTTATTATTTAAGTTGTTTATTTGATTTGTTAGTTAATGAGATGTAAAATGTTTTGAAAATTATTTTAAAAATGAAGTTTAAAATTTTAATAAACGTTAGATTTCGAAAACCTAAAATCTGTGTTCTCTCTTTTACTTTTAATGTTTTTATTTTTAGGTAAAGTGTCAATTTTTAATATTTTACAGGAGTACATATTTGTACACGTAGGGAAACTGGTCAATAGGTCCTCTTTCAGTTTACTTTCAGAAATATTTTCAGTTATTTTTAGAATGTTTTCATGTTAGATGAACTTAGACAAATTTCAGATATTTTAGAGTATTTCAGATGACATTTAGGTTTTAAGAACCATGAGTAAGAACTTTTTTCTCTTCTCTTCTCTTTTGCAATTGATTAGAACCTAAGATGTGATCTGTTAAAGCTGTTGTTTTTAGCGCTTCGGCGCGAGCCGAGCCGAAGTTCGGTTTCGAAATGGAACGTTTTTTTTTTATTCTCATCTAAGCATGTGTTTAGTTTACTCCGAGATGAATTCTTCTGACTGTTAAACCAACATTCTTTTGATGTTTTTTCGTTTAATTGATTCCTCCTTCCATGCTCTCTGAAAATGTTTCGTCTGGATGATGTGGGAGCCGGACGTTTGTTATGTCTAGACGGACGGAACGATTGGAGGTGTTATTGGTCTCCCATCCTCTAAATAGAGTTTCTGCGATGTCAGCGGAGATGAGTTAACACGTCAACTAAGTGTTTGGTTCTCCCGGGTTATGCTGCTCTTATTATGAAGAACTGGAGCGTCATTTTTGGTGAAAAGCACCAGACATATGCGATGCATTCAGTCCTGATGTCAAAGATCCGGTGTAGCTGTGTGGAGAATTTATTTCTTCGTTACTAAACGTCCTATTTGGAATCTTTTGGAATTCGGATCCGGCCGGAGATTTTCCTCACCTCTGATGGACATAACCCTCCTTTGCCGTGTTTGCCTTTCAAGAAGGGAACTTTGGTGACGTTTTTGCTGTTGGGTCCTTTCCTGCAGATCTCGGAAGCTTATCTTGGAGCCTTGGTGATATAATTCTTTTCCTTCAAATTTCAGGCTAATTTACTTTTGCATTATTTAAAATTTAATTGAACTAGCATAGAATAAGACCCCTTTAGACTTATATATTTTAGGTCACCTGAACCTGAGGTTAAGTTTAACTTTTGTTCTAAATTTCCCTTTTGGCTAACTTATGTTCTTTTTATTCCAAATTTTAGTTTTGATAAATAGTTGTATAAGTTTAATATTGTTAACTTTAAAATTTAATATTCTAACGTTTTTACTACCACTATACGACCGGCCATTCCATTTATTTTTATTATTTAAGATGTTTGATTTTAGTTAATGAGATGTAAAATATTTTGAAAATTATTTTAAAAATGAAGTTTAAAATTTTAATAAACGTTAGATTTTGAAAACCTAAAATCTGTGTTCTCTCTTTCATTTTAATGTTTTTATTTTTAGGAAAGTTCCATTTAATTACATGTAGAGTACATATTTGTACACTTAGGGAAACTGGTCAATAGGTCCACATTCAGTTTATTTAAGAATTCAGTTTATTATTAGAATGTTTTCAGGTTTGAGGAACTTTAGAACTATTTCAGAGTGTATTTTAGTGTTTTCAGATTTATGTTAGATGAACTTTACAAATTTCAGATATTTTTCAGTGTTTTCAGAAGAATGATTTTTAGGCTTTTAGGTTCTGAGAACTTGGAAAATTTAGAATGTTGTTTAATGTTATTTGAGTATATCATAAAATGCAAAATATAAATCTCTTTACCCCCCCAACAATTGGCTAAATTTTAATACAATTACGCTATTTTTACAATGGCGACATTTTTAATTGTTGCCAAATTAACAAAAATCTCGCCAAATTGATAAAAATTACGCTAAATCAATGAAAATGACGACTAATTGACGAAAATTCAATATCTTGGAAAGACTATAATTATCTACTATAAGAATAACATTTTTTTAACTGTAAAAGAAGTAAATTCATTGCATTATATAAGGAAAGTCATGTGTTGACCACATCAGATTTTTTTTATTCGCAATTGAAGAATTTATTTCGAAACCACCTTGATTATTAAACAAAAAATAGTTTAATGCCATTTACAATATGAACTGTATTTAAAACAGGAAATGATTTGTTTGAATTAAAATGTATTTTCAGTCAAACGTTCATAGATCTAATAGAAGTTCAGTTTTCAATAAGTGTAAACTTGATATGCAAGATCTATACCATAAAAGAAGTGTTGTTGCTGCAAATGATGAAATATTGGGACTAAATGATTTAGAGATAAATAGCTACTTTAATAGACAAATGCTCGCTCCAGACAAAGTGGCTGTCACAAATAGTGTTTAATTATATTTACTTATGATGTTTTAAAACAAGAAAGATCAATCATGCTTAAAGCATTGATTATGAAACACTTTCCAACTTCAATGCAATTTTATTTAAACAAGTCTAAAATGCAATACATTCCTCGGTAATATTTTGAAACTTATCACAATACTACATTAATTTATTATATTTGAAAACTTAAACCTTCATCGAAAAAAATGAACTTCATTCAAATGACGGCATTGAAATATAAATTGCCTGGTTTAAACATATCTAAAATGCGATACATTCCTCGGCAATATTTTTAAAACTATCATAATACTACCATAATTTATTATATTTGAAAACTTCATCGAAAACAACTGAAATTCATTCAAATGACGTCATAGAATAAATAACACGCCTTGCTCTCTCTATAAAAGCAACATTTTATTCATAACAATACTATAATAATTTATGTTATTTAAAAATTAAGACCATAGAGCTACAAATAATTAAACTCTATTCTTATAACTTCATCGTAAAAAATCGCCCTTCTCTCTATAAAATCAATGAATATTCATTTTACAGAGAAATGTTCATTCATATTAGCTATGCAAACTCTATGAACTAAATAATTTTGCGTTAAAGAAATACAGCAATTCTTATACATCTCATTCAATATATTTTGCTGTTTACATTTTACATAAGTGAAAAATAGGCTTCCTTGTAGAAATAATCAAATTTGAATGCTCATTTAAACTCAAATATATTGTAATTCCGTTGTTTCAGTGTTGAAGGCCCAGATCATCCGACTCGTCCTAGGACTTAGAGCACTCGTTGTTTCAGTTTAAGCAAAAATAAAGCGGTTTTAAGACGGATACAACACTCAATATGAAAAGGAACTTTACAAATCGCGATTTTGAGACAAGATGGATGCCATATTTCATTTTGAAGTAGGTCATAGTAGGTGATCTTTCATAGTCATGTGATAGCTTCATATAAGATGTGTAATTATTATTTTAATTTTTATTTAAAAAACTACTGAATATGTTTTGCTGAATTTGTTTTTATATATTTTATGGAACAATTTGAATATTACCTAAAATTTTCGAAGCAATTTGTGAATTTTAAATCCGCTTAAAAAATGTTTGAAAAATTAGGTCCCATAGGGCTCAATGTATTTCATTTTTTCAACCCGGGTTCAATCCAAAACTAATTGGTTGATATTATTCATTTATATTCCCATACGTCCAACAGACCGCCTGACCAACATACTAAAATTTCATTTTGATTAAGTCATTTTTACGGCAGTTATCGTGCTAACGGACAGACAGACAGACAGACAGACAGACAGACAGACAGAATGAACAAAGTCATAAACACTCTTCAACTTTGTTGTAATGTGTTAATAACAAGATAACTTTTTAACATAACCATTCTACTGCAATAAAACACATAATTATCGCAAAAAAAAATAATTTTCACTTTCTCGTATTATGTAATATAGCGTAAAATATTGTTTTCATGAAAATTTTTGAATTTGAGATTTTGATGTCAATATATACTTTAGTACCTTCTGAACACGGTATGACTATTTTTGGAGTGACATCCGTCTGCCTGCATGTCTGTTGTCGATTTCTTGTGTGCACAATAGTGGCCAGTCATGCATAAAAGGGTTTATTTGTAGCTCAACGATCACGATACTTAAAAGTTTCTATCGGTGTGAAAAATAGCCGCTATACGAATTTTTTGTTTGTGACATCACTATCCTCGTTGGAAGAACAATTTACCCCCCGGATGTGTATATTGTCAAGCACGGTATCAATTGATAGGGTAATACTATATGTTTCTAATAATTTGGACCCATATGACACAGATTTTTAAAAAAAATCTTATGAAATTTGGAAATAAAGCTAAAGCTACTAAAAATGGGTTTTAGTATGAAAGTCGAATTGAGCTGCAACCCAGTTAATTAAATATTATAGTTTCGAAACTTTCATATTATCGACTCGCATCCATCGTAGCCTCACAAGCAAGATTAATTAACAATTAATTCACTGATATTTGCGGATTCCACCTACTGTTAGTCCTAATAACTCAGTATCTTGTAACCGAATTATGTGCATATAAATGCTTTTCTGATAAATGTAGCTTTTACAGTGTAATGTATAATCTAGAGGTCGATATCAGAGAATGGGTTAGACAATGAATGTGGGGGAAATTAAGAATTTGAAACTGACAGTTACGGTAGAGCTTCCACAACCTCAAATTCTGAGTCAAATTTCTGAATCAGAACTTCCAACTTCTGAGTCAATAGTGTTGTGTCGGAAGGGGATAGTTTATTTCAAAACGTTGGAACTGAACGAGTTCCGTTTTGAAAAATAGAATTTTGAGAGTAACTAAGTTGAATATTTTTTTGATTTTGAAGTGACTTTCACGTCTTTTTTAACATTCCTTTTGAATGTCTTTCATGAGAGAAGCGCAGAAATAATTAGCTTTTAGGAAATCTGCCTAAGAATGAATTGTATAACTTGCTAAATATTTATAATATTATATAGTTTCCCAAATTATCCCTTTTTTACTTTCTCTGCAAAACATGGTAATGTATAGGGGAAAGTATTGGAATCATACCTAAATCGCAACTCAAGTTTTCGCGAAATGGTCCGCAAAAATCTAAAATAAAAAACTACGTATGCTCAAATATATCAAATAAATAGCTTGTTTTACACGCAATTTTTAATGTGTTGACGCAGTGTTGATGTACAAATATTTACGATATATTCCAAGAAAGACAAAAACGCAGACTCGTAGGCACCACTTTACTACAGTCGTAGTCCTGGAGGTCATGCAATCAATAAATAAAGGCACTTTAATTACATGTGTGGTTGGGTCAGAAAATCTACTGGAGTCCAGAGCCGAAACCATGCAGATAGGTTGACGAATTAACCAATGAAGAAGTGTTGCTAAATCGCCCTGAGTACAATCAATTAGATACGGAGGGCGTATCTGGACCTCAGACGAAACAATGTGGCAACAGGCAGAAAGTTCAACAGATAAGATTCAATTCATTAAGATACACAGTCATGAAACAGTCATTATTAAGAAATGGTGTGAAGAACAGGCTAGTGTTTAAAAAATGATGGCAAGCAAAGTCTGCCAAGTTGCGATAGCGTTTGATAATTAGCTTGTTTTTGAGTGCCTATGACAAAAGGCAATAAAGGTCCAACTTTGCAGTGCAATGTCAAAGACAACAACAGATGTATGTACCAATCTACTGTTATAAAATATGGAATAGATAAGTTTGGGCAAATATAGATTCCTGGTCTCACACACCCAGTATTTCTTCTTTAAAAAAAATATATATATTTAAAGATATATATATATATATATATTTATATATATATATATATATATATATATATATATATAATGTAATTTAATCATAATTGTATTCTGTTTAACAAATAGTGTTTATTTTAAAGTTTAAAATGGTGGGCGGTAATTGTGGTATGTAAATAAAGGTGGATTAATATGGCAATGATTCAATTACGGCTATATGATTTACGAGCAATTTAATAATTATGATTTAAGTCAACCCAAAGATTTAATTATTATGTATAAAGGAGAAATCTCCAACTGTCTTTCACCACAAGTGTAGTTGCCCTTTGTCTTTTTAACCTGTAGAAAGAGGCTATTTTTTTTTAACATGCAGAAAGAATCTGTTTTACTGTTCCAAAATTAATTGGTACATTTAATCAACTGTTTAAGCTGTTGCTACGTATTTTTAATTAGGTTCATGGAAACATTTAAAAACTACATACATGGCTAATTAAATTTTCATAAAATTTTATGTAATTGAGTAATTAACATTTGGCAAATGACATTACTTCAGACCTGTTTTTATGACCATTACAACAAATTAATAAGCTTTTGCACATTCATTTACAAATGTATTGCTTTAACACACTTGCAGATTTATTTATAAACTTACTTGTTTTAACATACTTGCACTTTTTCACATTTATTTATCAACTCGCATATTTACTGCTATAACACACTTGCTTTCTATCAACAATTTAATAAGAGCTAAATTTTCTAGCTTTGACACTTTTGAATTCAGGCAGAACTTGCGCCGGAACCTAACAAATGTGATTTATTAACCGATCGTTCATCTATGTTTATAAATTCATCCTACTTCAAGTGCTCCAAATTCAATGCTTCGAAAGAGAATTATGAGCACAGAAATGGCATTCCAATAAATGTTGGTACGATAAAAGTGTAATTATGTAGCTCGATTTCAGATAAATGATTACGAAATGGATGTGATATAAATGAAAAATCAGGAATGATAGACAGATTCATTGGAATTGAAAATCATGTTGTATCAGTGAAGATAATATTTATGTATATATCAATGAACTGCTTTCGTAATGTTAATGGAGACAAAAATTTATAATATAGTCTTTATTATATAGTGAACAGTGATTATACAGTATACACTTCATGTTTGAAGAAATTTAAGGCATTTTATACACTTTTGCACACTTATTGTGCACAATTACACGATTTTTATAAAGAAGTTATATGGATGAGAGTAGAAATCCTTAGCCTAAACCTTCTAAAAATCTATGCTGAATTTATATCAATCATTATCTAAGTTCTACCCATAGCCAATATTGAGAAATTAATTCAAGGAAAATCTTGAATGAAAGTAAAAAATAAAAGGAAAAGTGCATATCCTTAGTGAACCCCTTAACCCCCCCTTACACAGAATTTGATATCCGAATTCATAGCTGCTAGATCGTTGCAAATCTGAGGCTGCAAAGAAATAATAGATTTAATTTGAAAAAATGGCGGAAAATAGTGATTTTTTACTTTTATTCATAACTTTAAACTAAATTTAAATTTCTAAAACTAGCACCTATGTGCAACTGTGTACATCGAGAAGTACATGTGTACCAAATTTTATGCCTTATGGGTGCTTAGATTTCCAGCAACTTACTTCACAGAAAGACACCTCCATTTATTATATAGATAGCACGTGGCATTTTCGATCAAAAACAGGAAAAATGATAAAAAAAATTATGTTGCTATTGAATAATTTCTCAGTACATAGTTTTAGCAAGAAAATACTGGACAGCATTGCTAAGGAGTTCACATGTGCTTTTTTTGAAACATTAGCTCCCGGTATAGCACCATTTAAAAAACCTCATGTCCCAGCCAGCATTAGAATTACAATCATGATCAGTCACTGCTGTATCCATAAAGCTACAGAGATGCTAGTCTTCATTATTGCAATTTACCCTACTCTTGAAGTAGATAGCATCTTTGTAACAACATGTAGTGTCTTATTTAAGAAACAAGCGCATATCTTAAAATGATGCTACGCAATTCACATCCAAAAAGGAAATCTGATGTGGGCAACACATGACTCTCCTTATATAATGTAATGAATTTACTACTTTTACAATAAAAAAAATAGTTTTTTCTTATAGTAGATACTAATTTTCTGTAAAAGATATTGAATTTTCGACAATTAGTCGTCATTTTCATTGATTTAGCGTCATTTTTATCCATTTGATGAGATTTTTGTTAATTTGGCAACATTTCAAAAAGTCGCCAAGTTAGCGACATTCCACCAAATTCGTCACCAAAATCTCGCCAAGCGTTGTGGACGAAGAAATAAGTTATTCTTACAGCAGATAATTGACTATTGGCGTTCAAATACAAAAGTATTACTTAAAGTATATTTTTCATGAATGCTAGATCCACGAGAGAATGCTAGATCCACGAGCTAGATCCACGAGAATGATGTCACCCAATTTATCGCATGGCATTACATATGAAAAGTGAACATGTTTCTTAATAGGAAATATTTTTTTTTAATTTTATATAACTTTTTGATATTTTTTTAGAAAAATGTCCATTATCTCGAGAACGGTTCATGTTAGCGTTCAAAAATTTACGTCAATCGTTTTCTAATGAAAAATTACATAAGAAATGTCTATTTGCGTAACTTTATTAGCCGTTTTGATTTTTTAACAATTTTTTCCAAATTTCATTCGAAAATTTAGGGGGGTTCTGAACATTCGATTGAGTATAAAAGCAAGAGGCTTCCCGTGTTTACGGATTGTGATTTTTTGTGCCAAATTTTGTTCGAATTGGACCATTCGTTCTTCAGTTATCGTCTCCACAGATTCACTGACACACCACACACACACACACACATGCACACACACACACACATACTTTCATACACACACACACATACACACACCCACACACACATACACACACACACATACATCACTTCAAAAATGTTTGATTCGCGATCAGAGATGCTTGAAACGTGGTCTCCCGTCGAAAACTCGAATTTGAATTTTCGACCCCGTCACAATACTTTCCTTATACATTATGTATATAAAGAAAGTAACAAGTTTATCATCATGAAAATAAATAATAATTTTCCTCGCTTTGGCACGCCTTATTCCCGGCGGACCTTGCATCTAATAATCACAAACCTGATAATTAGCATTCGTTAATAAAGATTTGCACATTTCTTCTACGGAGAGTGAAACAAACCAAGTGTATTGTAGCAAATTATGTGTATATGGATGGCAAATAACACCATATAGATGGCCAGTAATATTGTTAATGCAGTGATAATTGTTTAAACGGGGTTCTTAAAAAAGTCGAAGTGTCGCGCATAACTTTCAAATCGTATAACGCAGTGCTGCAAAAGTAATATATACTTATTGAAAAAGTGAAACTTCGCGGTCAATTAGACGTGCTTGCAGCTCTTCTAGTGGCGAAATATGCAACTTTAGAGAATTACTCAGAAACTAAACGGGAAAGGCAAAAATGTGCAGTTCCAAGCTGAAAAAATCTGATGTGGACAACACATGACTTTCCTTATATAATATAATGAATTTACTACTTTTACATTAAAAAGATAGGTTGTTTTTATAGTAGATTCTAATATTCGCTCCAAGATATTGAATTTTCGACAATTAGCCGTCATTTTCATTGATTTAGCGTGATTTTTATCCATTTGGCGAGATTTTCGTTAATATGGCAACATTTCAAAAACTCGCCAAGTTGGCGACATCCCGCCAAATTCGTCGCCAAAATCTCGCCAAGCGTTATGGACGAAAAAATAAGTTATTCTTACAGCAGATAAATGACTATTGGCGTACAAATACAAAAGTATTAAACAAAGTATCTTTTTTCATGAATGGAACGAGCTAGATCCACGAGAATGATGTCATCTAATTTATCGCATGGTATTACATATGAAAAGTGAACAAGTTTCCCAATAGGAAATATTTTTTTTTATTTTATATGATTTTTTGATAATTTTTTTGAAAAATGTTCAATATCTCGAGAACGGTTCATGTTAGCGTTCTAAAATTTATGTCAAAAGTTTTCTAATGAAAAATTACATAAGAAATGTCTATTTTCGCAACTTTTAATAGTGGTTTTGATTTTTTAACGATTTTTTCAAAATTTCATTCGAAAATTTAGGGGGGTTCTGAACATTCGATTGCGTATAAAAACAATAGGTTTCCAGTGTTTACGAATTATAATTTTTGTACCAAATTTGGTTTGAATCGGTGCATTCATTCGTCAGTTATCGTCTCCAAAGACTCACTGACACACACACAAATACACACACACACACAGACATCACTTCAGAAATGTTTGATTCGTGATCAGGGATGCTTGAAACGTGCTCTCCCGTAGAAAACTCGAGTTCGAATTTTCGACCCCGTCACAATACTTTCCTTATACATTATGTAAATAAGGAAACTAAAAACGGTGTTTACTTAATACAAAACGATAGGTTCAAGCAAAAACTTGAATCACCGGACCATATGAAAGTAGTAAAACATCACTTTCTAAAAATGCCGTGTTCGTATGTCATTTTTCAACATGTAACTCCGACGGCTGAAAAATCTATATACTACTTCGACTAAGTTTAATCCCAATCTGAAATCCATTTAAAGAAAAATATCCTCTGGATCTACAGAAATAGCCTCCCACAGTTTGTCCTTTTTGCTATTTTTGCTAGAAAATAATGAAAAAAGTTATTTCTGAGACGCTTTACGAGCTGGGGAAAATATGCTCTTCACACTGGTGATGAATCCAATGCAAAAACACGAATCACAGAATCCGAGCCAGTCAAAATGAATGGTCGACTGGGATCAATTTTCGCCGGTTCCTGTTTCCAATGTACGACCATTGTGTAAGTCATCCACAACAAGAAACATTCCATTCAATAAAATGTACACAAACTTTTACAGCAGATTTGAAAAACTTCGATATATCGTTGAGGGTAAGATTTCTAGGGGAAAAGGACTTGTTTAGTGTGATTACATTTGCTAAAGTTTAAGAGGAATTTTACACGCAAGTGTCTGGGCTCGGTAGCCCAGTGGTTAGCGCGCGGGAATTGCACTCGGTAGGTAGGGTTTGATTCCCGCCACTGCCAAAACTACCGCCGTGTTCACGCGGAGTACGATCACGTTAAACATGTGGGTCCGTAAGTCCTTCCGAGAGGTTGTCGGTAAGGGGAAGGAGGGTATGGTCCCTGTGGATGTCTCCCCCACTGGGTTCCCGTCTAAATTGGGCGGCACTTCCCGGCTGTCCAAACAGTCACCTGACACCTTTCTGATACGTCCGATGGTCTGGGTCTCAACAACAATAACACGCAAGTGTCCAAGCTGTTGTATTATTTATCACAGCTACAAATTTGAACGAATTTAATCCCAATTTTATCAAGCCCAAGTAAGAGCCCATGGTGCAGTGAGAAAAGCAACAAAAAGAGCAAAAGTGTGTACTTAATTCGTAACAAGAAACTTTCAATTCAATAAAATGTACACAAACTTTCACAGAAAATCTGAAAAACTTCGATATATCGATGAGGGTAAGTTTGCTTGGGGAAAAGGACTTGTGTGATTGCATTTTTTAATGTTTGAGAGAAATTTTACACGTAAGTGTCTAAGATGTATAAATGTATCACTGCTACAAATTTGAACTTATTTAATCCCAATTTTACCGAGACAAATAAAAGCTCATGGCGCAGTAAGAAAAGCAAAAAGAAGAGCAAAAGGGTGTACTACATCCGTAACAAGAAACTTTCCATTCAATAAAATGTACACAAACTTTCACAGAAAATTTGAAAAACTTCGATATATCGATGAGGGTAAGTTTGCTTGGGGAAAAGACTTGTGTGATTACATTTTTTAAAGTTTGAGAGAAATTTCACACTTAAGTGTCTAAGTTGTATTGTTTATCACAGCTAGAAATTTGAACGAATTTGATCCCAATTTTACCGAGCCAAATAAGAGCTCATGGCGCAGTAAGAAAAGCAAAAAGAAGAGCAAAAGGGTGTACTACATCCGTAACAAGAAACTTTCCATTCAATAAAATGTACACAAACTTTCACAGAAAATTTGAAAAACTTCGATATATCGATGAGGGTAAGTTTGCTTGGGGAAAAGACTTGTGTGATTACATTTTTTAAAGTTTGAAAGAAATTTCACACTTAAGTGTCTAAGTTGTATTGTTTATCACAGCTACAAATTTGAACGAATTTGATCCCAATTTTACCGAGCCAAATGAGATCCCATGGTGTAGTGAGAAAAGCGCGCGGGTTCCACTGGTTTATAACAATAGATACTCAATGCAAATATTTTGAGGTACAGGTGTAACTCACCTGTCGAGTAATCTGCATACACAGCTGGGCAGGGCTCCGTATTTACTGTCTGTACTGATATGGCCTAATAATCTTGCGCAATGTAGAGAGGGAGCGACTGTGGTTTTAAAAAATAATCTGATGTGGGCAACACATAACTTTCCTTATATAATGCAATGAACTTACTACTTTTACAATAAAAAAATAGGTTTTTCTTATAGTAAATATTCATACTCTTTCCAAGATATTGAATTTTTGTCAATTAATCGTTATTTTCATTGATTTAGTGTCAGTTTTATCCATCTGGCGAGATTTTCGTTAATTTGGCAACAATTTAAAAAGCCGCCAAGCTGATGACATTCCGCCAAATTCGGCACCAAAATCTCGCCAAGCGTTATGGATGGAGAAATAAGTTATTCTTATAGCAGATAAATAACTATTGGCTTCCAAATAAAAAGTATTACTCAAAGTATCTTTTCTCATGAATGGAACGAGCTAGATCCACGAGAATGGTGTCACCAAATTTATCGCATGATATTACATAGGAAAAATGAACATGTTTCTTAACAGTTAATATATATTTTTTTAATTTATGGGTTTTTTATAAATTCATTTAAAAAATGTGAAATATCTCGAGAACGGTTCATGTTAGCGTCAATCGTTTTCTAAGGAATAATGACATAAGAAATGTCTATTTGCATAACTTTATTACAGGTAAATAATATGGTTATATTAGCAGAACATGCTCGGGATGTCAGGGATAGTAAACTTTCTACGGCTCTTGCTCAATTTGTTGTTAAAGATAATTTTCAGCCTCTTTTTGAAAATACTTTCCTTTTGATGCGTTGAAATAACCCTCGTGATATTCTCCTTTTTGAATCCCTTTTTATTTATATGTACCGCGAGTCCGTTTGTAATTTTGACCCTGTTATGAATTTGAGTTACGGTTGCAGACTCATTCTCGACTCCATGCAATTCAAGTCTCTGCAAAGTTATCTTTGACGTCTTCTGCTTTGGGATTATGCTTCGTTGCCACCCCACCCCCTTTTTCGTTTTCTGTAATTAATTTGTAATTTAATATGCTGTTCTTTTGTTGTTGGAATTTTTGAAACGCTAAAAAAAAATTGTTTTATAGTTTTCGGTTTATCTTGCCTAAACGTACATTCTTTTGCAAATTATATTTATGCAAATTTTGTCGCTATTTCTGGTTTATATATGAACGATTCAAATTTTATTTCCATGTAGCAACTGATGAAGAGCTACTTATGCTCGAAATCGCTCTGCCCTTTTTTAAAAAAAATTTGTACGTCTTATAGGAAGTAAAATAAAGACCTTTTGTTGTGGATGTGTGCTTAATTTTTACTATTTATTACAGGCTTTGATTTTTTGACATTTTTTTCAAAATTTCACTCGAAAATTTAGGGGGGTTTTGAACATTCGATTACGTTTAAAAACAATAGGCTTCCAGTATTCTCGGATAGTGTTGTACCAAATTTTATTCGAATCGCACTATTTTGTAGTGAGATATCGTCTCCACAGACTCGCTGACACACACACACACACACACACACACACACACACACACACGCACGCAGACATCACGTCAAAAATGTTTGATTCGTGATCAGGGATGTTTGAAACGTACTCTCCCGTCGAAAACTCGAATTCGAATTTTTGACCCCGTCACAATACTTTCCTTATACATTATGTATATAAGGGAAGTAAAAATGGATGAATTAATGCAAATCAATCCTGCTTTAAATCCTAAGAAACGTCGTGTACATTGTCTAGTAAAAAATACATTTAAAATATCCACTTTTTTGCGCGAATAAAATTTTAGGTCTGTATACTAGTGTTAAACCAAATATCATCGTAATTTGGAAAGTTCGGTGAGAATAAAGCTGTTAGATTTGCCATATAAGAATATAATAAGATATTTTTCTAATAATATAAATAAATTAAATAACAAAATTCATTTATCATAAATTTAAATCAATTTTCTCATTTTCAAAATTTTAAACTTTAAAAACAAAACTAAATACAATATTAAAAATATTGTGAAAACTACACACTTCCCTGTATGTATTTGTGACGCCAGAAAATAACAAGATATGTTTCTAATGATAATCATGCATATTTATTCTGATATTACACACAAGTTTCGCATTTTCAAAAATAACAAATTTAAATTCACTCGCATTGACACTTCCAATTTCTGGCAGAACTTGCAACGTATCATCACAAAACCTGATTAATTAACCATTCGTTCACCGGTATTTGCATATTCCTCCCACTGCGACTGCTACAAACGCTGTGTCTTGTAACAAAATTATGCGCATATAAATGATCTTGAGTTCCATGTACAAGTATGATAAAAGGTGAATTCTGGAGCTCGATTTCCGATGAAGGATTGCGGAGTAGTTATGAAACAAATGAAGAATAGGACTCTGGTATTAGATTAGAAATTAAAGTTATTTATATATTAAATTTACTTGGTAACTCCAGATGAAATCCAGTTACAGTAACCACACAAACATAAAAAGAACAGAGCATAAAATACAAGAATACCAAGTAGTGTAAATGTCAAGTGCATGAAAACAGATTTTTACTTTCCCTGCAATACATGGTAATGTATGGGGAAAGTATTGGAATCATGCCGAAAATCGCAACTCTAGTTTTCGACAGATCTACACGTTTCAAGAACTCTAGACTACGAAAAAACAATTTTTAGCGTGACGTCTGTGTGTGTGTCTGTGTGTCTGGTATGTGCAGATTTTATATCCAGTCTAACTAAAAAACTAATTGACCGAATGTCATAAAATTTGGTAGGTAAGTCACTTGTGGGCGAGTCTGGAGCTGATTACTTTTGGATACGATTCGGGATAAAAGAACCCGCCTTTTTTTGCGAAATGGCCCGCAAAAGCTTGTATCCACTCTAGCTAAAAATCTGATGGACCAAATTTCACAAAATTTGGTAGATAGGTCACTTGTTGGTCACCCTGATGCTGATGATATTTTGGTACGATTCAGAAAAAAAAATCTGCCTTTTTTTGCAAAATGGCCCTCAAAAATCGCCAAAATCTAAAATAAAAAAACTACGTATAATCAAATATATCCATTAAATGCTTGTTTAATACGTAATTTTTAACGAAGAAAATTTTAAACGAAAATAATAAGACCAACCCCATTACTCTAGAACTAGCCCTTCTCGAGATATTTTAGATTTTTCGTATTTTCTCTACGCCACCTTTGAAAATAAGTCAAGTTATCAAATGCGAACGAAAATTGAATTAAAAGTTAATAAAATTTAATTAAAATAAAGAGAACGTGAATATAAGTCTGCAGGGAAACTCATGTGTTGCCCACATCCGATTTTTTACTTTCTCTGCAATAAATGGTAATGTATAGGGAAAGTACTAGAAAATCACAACTCGAGTTTTCGACGGATCTACACGTGTCCAGACCTCTAGAATACGAAAAAACTATTTTTAGCTTGACGTCTGTGTGTGTGTCTATGTGTCTGTCTGTCTGTGTGTCTGTCTTTTTGTCTGTCTGTGCAATGTATGTATGCACTCTAACTCAAAAACTAATAGACCGAATTTCATAAAATTTGATAGGTAAGTCACTTGGGTGTGACACTGGTGCTGATTCGTTTTTGATACGACTCGAAAAAGAGAAAATACCTTTTTTTGCGACATGGCCCGTAAAAATTTCATGTTTCCACTCTAGCTAAAATATTAATTGACCAAATTTCACAAAATTTTGTAGATAAATTGTTTGCAGGATGATCTGGTGCTGATGAGATTTTGGTATGATTCGAAAGCGAACAACCTGCCTTTTTTTACGAAATGACCCGCAAAAATCGCCAAAATCTAAAATAAAAAATGCATGTGCTTATATATATTCATTACATACTTGTCTTATACGTAATTTTTAAGGAAGAAAATAATAAGACTAACTCCATTGCACTAGGACTAGCCGTTCTCGAGATATTTTAATTTTTTCGCATTTTCTCTACGATACCTTTGAAAATAAGTCCAGTTACCAAATGAGAACGAAAATTGAATTAAAAATGAATTAAATTTAAATAAAATAAAAAGAACGTGGATATAAGTCTGCAGGGAAAGTCATGTGCTGCCCACATCAGATTTATTACTTTCCCTGCAATACGTGGTAATATATATAGGGAAAGTATTGGAATCATGTCGAAAATCGCAACTCGAGTTTTTGACGGATCTACATGTTTTGATAACTCAAGAATATGACAGAAACATTTTGAGACTGACGTCTGTGTGTGTGTCTGTGCAATGTATGTATTCACTCTAACAAAACATCTAATTAATCGAATTTCATAAAATTTGGTATGTCAGTATCTTGTGTGTGACCCTGGTGCTGATTAGTTTTTAGTACTATTCAGGATGAAAGAACCCGACCATTTTTGCGAAATGACTAGCAAAATTTGCCTGTATCCACTTTAGCCAAAAAACTAATAGATCAAATTTTACAAAATTTGGTAGATAAGTCACTTGTGGGTTATCCTGGTGCTGATTAGATTTTGGCAGGATTCGGATAAAAATAACTTGCCTTTTTTGCGGAATGACCCGCAACACTCGTCAAAATGTAAAATAAAATACCACATATGCTGAAATATATCAATTAAATGCTTGTTTTATAGGTCATTTTGCGATGAAAAAAATAAGACTATCCCCATTACACTAAGTCTAACCGTTTTTGAGATATTTTAGTTTTCCTTTGAATTTTCGCTATTCAACTTTTGAAAAAAATCTGATGTGAGCAGCACATGACTTTCCCAGCGGACTCAAATTAATTTTTTCTTTATTTATTTATTAATTCATTAGATTGAGTTTAATTGCGCGAAATAACACTAAATTTGCATTTTTAATTCAATTTTTGTTTTATTTGGAAAATGGACATTTTTCCGAAAGCGGCGTAACAAAAATCCAAGACATCTCAAATATCTTGAGAACGGTTAGTCCTAAAGTAATGGAGTTGGTTATATTCTTTTCCTCGTCAAAAATTGTGTATAAAACAAGAGTTTAATTGATACATTTGAGCATACTTAGTCTTTTTTTTTAGATTTTGACGAGTTTTGCCAGCCATTTCGTAGATAAAGGCAGGTTGTTCTTTTCCGTCTCGTACCAAAATTTAATTAGTACCAGAGTATCCCGCAAGTAACTTATCTACCAAAATTTGTGAATTTGGTTGATAAGTATTTTACCTAGAGTGGATACATGAAATTTGTACGGACCATTTCGCAAAAAAAGGTGGGTTGTGTTTTTTCGAATCGTACCAAAAACTAATCAGCACCAGATTCACACTCAAGGGACTTACCGACCAAATTTTATGAAATTCGGTCTCTTAGTTTTTGAGTAACAGTGGATACATGCATTGTACAGCAGACAGACACACAGACAGACGACGTGCTAAACATAATTTTTCTGTATTCTAGAGGTTTCCAGACGTGTAGATCTGTTGAAAACTCCAGTTGCGATTTTCGGCATGATTCCTATACTTTCCCTATACATTACCATGTATTACAGAGAAAGTAATAAGTCCATTTGTCAAATGAAAACAAAAATTGAATTTAAATTGTGAATTCAGTGTAATTATAAATAATTATGGGTGTAAATAATTATGGGTATAAATAATTATGGGTATTTTGTACGATTAATCTCAATATAATGTATTATTGGAGAAATAAAGAGAAAGTTTGCAAGGAAAGTCAGGTGTTGCTCATATCGTGTTTTTAAAAAGGGAAGGGATCAAATTAAAAATATTAATACCAGTACAATAGATATTATGCAGATCAACAAATTTATATATAGAAAATCTGTTAATGTAATTGTGTTTAACGGTAGTATTGTGCAATGATGTTTTTTATTTTCCTTATATACAATAATGTATAAGAAAAGTATTGTGATGGGGTCGAAAATTCGAATTCGAGTTTTCGACGGGAGAACACGTTTCAAGCATCCCTGATCACCAATCGAACATTTTTGAAGTGATGTCTGTGTATGTGTGTATGTCAGTGAGTCTGTGGAAACGATAACGGACGATCGCAATTTGGTACAAAAATTGCAATCCATAAACACTGGAAGCTTATTGTTTTTATACGCACTCGAATGTTCAGAACCCCCCCTAAATTTTCAAGTGAAATTTTGAAAAAATGGTCAAAAACTCAAAACCTCTGATAAAGTTACACAAATAGATATTTCTTATGTAATTTTTCATTAAAAAACGATTGACATAAGTTTTAGAACTCTAACTTTAACCGTTCTCGAGATATTGTACATTTTTCAAAAGAATTATCAAAAAAAGTTATATAAAATAAAAAAAAATATGTCCTATTGAGAAACATGTTCACTTTTCATATGTAATACCATGCGATAAATTTGGTGACACCATTTTCGTGGATCTAGCTCATTCCATTCATAAAAAAAGTTACTTTGAGTAATGCTTTTGTATTTGAACGCTAATAGTCATTTATCTGCTGTAAGAATAACTTATTTCTCCGCCCATAACGCTTGGTGATATTTTGGAGACAAATTTAGTTGAATGTCGCCAACTTGGCGACTTTTGTAAATGTTGTTAAATTAACGAAAACTCGCCAAATGGATAAAAATGACGCTGAATCAATGAAAGTGACGACTCATTGACGAAAATTCAATATCTTGGAAAGAATATAAATATCTACTATAAAAATAATCTATTTTTTTTTACTGTAAAAGTAGTAAATTCATTGCTTTATCTAAGGAAAGTCATGTGCTTCCCACATCAGATTTTTTTCTCCAGTATTATTAACAGTTATATGGCATTAAAGCAAGAATGTAAAATGGGACAAGCAATAGCATTATTTAAAACTTTATAGTAAAATCAGCAAGAAGACCTTTTCTTCCTTTTTTAGAGGACATTAAATAGAATTTTTGTCTAAATTCACTGGTATATATATCATATGAATAATAGCCAGAAATTCTGTAATTACGTATGCTATGCTGTATTGAAAAGCAATATGGGAAGAAGGATGGGTGCAGTTGCCACTCTAAAATGAAATAATTTTTAAAAAATACTAATATGTTTAAAAAATTAAAAATAACACCCAACGAACAATATGATTTATGTAGATTTGGGTTTTGCATGAACTCGCCTTTATTATGTCTGTTATGTCAGCTATATAATATATTTTTCTTGACACAGAAAAAGAACCGTTTTATGGTTTGGATAATGGCAACGAGTTTAGTTTTAATTTCATTGTTGAAAACGTGAAGATAAAGGGAAACTCTTACTCCATGGTTTAAAAATTCATCAAAAGTATTCATGGAGATATAGGGGCCACATCCCTCCGTAATTATATCTCTATTATTTCCTTCGCACTCTTGCTCAACAAATAAATTACGTATTATTTGATCAAATGTTAATTTAATTAAAGTAAATGATTTATGTTTGATTAGAGGGCGGCCGTAAAATAATTACTTCCTATGCATTGGGTGATGTTTGGAGTGCAAGAGCTATACTTTCATTCTGATAATGATTGTGAGACACAAATTCTGATGTGGGCAGCACACGGCTTTCCTCGTAGAATCATATTCACGATCTTTTTATTTCTCCAATAATTCATTTCATTCATTTTAATTGCACAACCTAACACCCATAATTATTTAAAAAAACCTGATGTGGGCAACACATGACTTTCCTTATATAATGTAATGAATTTACCACTTTTACAGTAAAAAAATAGTTTTTTCTTATAGTAGATACTAATATTCTTTCCAAGACATTGAATTTTCGACAATTAGTCGTCATTTTCATTAATTTAGCGTCATTTTTATCAATTTTGAGATATTTTCGTTAATTTGGCAACATTTCAAAAAGTCGCCAAGTTGGCGATATTCCGCCAAATTCGTCGCCAAAATCTCGCCAAGCGTTATGCGCTAAGAAATACGTTATTCTTACAGCAGATAAATGACTATTGGCGTTCAAATACAAAAGTATTACTCAGAGTATCTTTTTTCATGAATGGAACGAGTTAGATCCACTAGAATGATGTCACCCGATTTATCGCATGGTATTACATATGAAAAGTGAACATGTTTATCAATAGGAAATAATTTTTTTTTTATTTTATATGACTTTTTGATATTTTTTTTTGAAAAATGTACAATATCTCGAGAACGGTTCGTGTTAGCGTTCTAAAATTTATGTCAATCGTTTTCTAATGAAAAATTACATAAGAAATGTCTATTTGCTTAACTTTATTAGTGGTTTTGATTTTTTGACGATTTTTTCAAAATTTCATTCGAAAATTTAGGGGGGTTCTGAACATCCGGTTGCATATAAAAACAATAGGCTTCCAGTGTTTACGGATTGTGATTTTTGTACCAAATTTGGTTCAAATCGGTCCATTCGCTCGTCAGTTATCGTCTCCACAGACCCACTGACACACACAAACACACACACACACAGACATCACTTCAAAAATGTTTGTTTCGTGATCAGGGATGCTTGAAACGTGCTCTCCCGTCGAAAACTCGAATTCGAATTCTCGACCCCGTCACAATACTTTCCTTATACATTATGTATATAAGGAAAGTAATTACACTTTATTTGCACTTTAAATTCAATTTCCGTTCTCATTTGGTAACTGGGTTTATTTTCAAAAGTGGTATAGTGAAAATGCGAAAAAACTAAAATATCTCGTGAACGGCTAGTCCTAGTGTAATGGGGTAGGAATTATTCTTTTGATCGTTAAAAATTACGTTTAAAACAAGCATTTGATTGATATATTTGAGCATACCTAGTTTTTATTTTAGATTTTGACGATTTTTGCGGGCGATTTCGTAAAAAAGGGCAGGTTCTTTCTATCCTAATCGTACTAAAATCTAATCACCAAGAGGGTAACCCACAAGTGACTTATCTACCACATTTTTTAAAATTTGATTATCAGCTAAAGTTGATACAGGCAATTATTGCGGGCCATTTCGCAAAGAAATGCGGGTTCTTTTATCCCGAATTCTACCCAAAACTAATCAGCACCAGAGTCGCCCACAAGTGACTTACCCACCAAATTTTATGAAATTCGGTCAATTGGATTTTTAGTTAGAGTGGATACAAAATCTGCGCAAACAGACAAACAGACCTCACGCTAAAAATGGTTTTATCGTATTCTAGAGGTGTCAAACGTGCAGATCCGTCAAAAACTCCAATTGTGATTTTCGATATGATTCCAATACTTTCCCTATACATTACCATGTACTGCAGGGGAAGTAATATCACTGAATACTATGAAATATTATTGTTTGAGAAAGTTGAATGGAAACTTCAGATATTGGTTAGTACATTACCAATGTCTACTCAGCACTAAAAGATATCAGATCCCATATACTCTACTTGGGTGCAGCTAGTTAAAAGTAAAGAATACAGTCTACCACATGTCCACTTTAAAGGGGGCAAATTGGCCACTGTATAAAATTTTTAGAACACTCAAAAGTATAAAAAGTATTTATTTTTTTAAAGTATATAGTAAATATTAGGTATAAATGCTGTTAATTTTAAGTATATATGCAATACAATATGTATATTTTACCTTTCCCTGCAATACATGGGAATGTATAGGGAATATTGGAATCATGCCGAAAATCGCAACTCGAGTTTTCAACGGATCTACACGATTCGAGACCTCTAGAATACGAAAACACTATTTTCAGCATGACATCTGTGTATGTGTGTGTGTGTCTATCTGTGTGTCTTCCTGTGCAATGAATGCATCCATTCTAACTCAAAAACTAATGGACCAAATTTCATAAAATCTAATAGATTTGTATGTGACCCTGGTGCTGTTAGATGGTGTATAATTCGTTATAAAAAAGAACATGCCGTTTTTTGCGAAATGGCCCGCCAAAAATCTCATATATCCACTCTAGCTGAAATACTAACTGACAAAATTTGTTAGATAAGTTACTGGTGTGATTCTCTGGTACTGATTCGATTTCTGTATGATTCGGAAAAGAACAACCTGCATATTTTTACGAAATAACCCGCAAAAAGTCCAAAAACCTAAAAATAAGACTACGTATGTTCAAATGTATCAATTAAATTATTGTTATATACGTAATTTTTGACGAGGAAAAGAATAAGAACAACTCCAGTTCTGTAGGACTAACCGTTCTCGAGATATTTGAGAGTTTTCGCATTTGGGCCGCCTTTGGAAAAAATGTCCAATTGCCAAATAAATATAGAAATTGAATTAAAAATGCATATTTAGCGTTATTTTGTGCAATTAAACTCAATTTAATGAATTATTAAACAAATAAAAAATAATTTTAGTCTGCAGGGAAAGTCATGTGCTGCTCACATCAGATTTTTAAATATAAAGACGACACTTAATTGAAAATAGCGGAATTCTTTGTGTAGTGACTGAATGCAAAACCATAAAATTACGTATAAAAGCTAAAATAGCAACAAATAATCTAATAGCAGTTTCTTCGCCGCAATGCCTTATAGTATTTATTGCAATAGTCTTCCATTTTGCTGGTCACCTTGCCTATCGAATTACCAGTAAATTGCTTTGAAAAGAAATTAATGTATAACGTTTGCTTTTATACAAGGAAATCTGATGGCTATTCAGTCGACAGCTACTACAAGACAGCAATTGCGGATTAAAAATGTTTTCTTTTTGTAAAAACGACAGGGATGGTCGTCAAATTTAATTAGTAGAATAAAAATAATCTTACCGAAAACTCTTGTATTTCTTCAATATTTTTTATATTCTTAATTTTGAAGTTTATTCTCTAATTTTCAGCCTAATGTATTCAGTTTGTTGTTTTCTCTTACTGATATTTTCCTTTCGTCTAGTTTTTTCATTTTATTTCCCAAATTTCTTCTGGGCACAATTACCTTCCTCTTTTACGTGAAGTAGCTTTGTATTTGAACTAGCACACTTTCTCATTTATTATGATGAAGAAGGTTCTTTAGTGCCTTTGAAACTGACATCCTTTCTATTTTGAATTTTTACATGCTGTAAGGAAAAATTCTCATTGCAGATAGCAATACCCATGGACTGATTTCGAACTTGTCATGAGCACATCAGCTTGAAATAACCGTTAACTGCAATGGCAACAAAAAAAAATTGCTATTTGTTGCAACTTTGAAAGCTTTGTGGGAACTGACAATTGCAGGCCTTCCACATAGCCGGCATAAAATTCATTCACAATTTATCACGAGCTATACGAAATTACAAAGGCAAAGTTCAAAATCAAGCTCAAGATTTTGAATGTGGTCTTTGCAACTTTGTGAATGGTGAAATAAACTAAATGAACTAAATTGTGAATGGATTTTATGCCGGCTACAAAAAAGGGCTGCAATTGACAGATCGGAAAATTGCAGCAAAAGCAAGTTTTCTTGCTTCCATTGCAGTTCAAAGTTATTTCATGCCAGTGAGAGCATAATAAGAACGAAACCGGTCTATGGATACTGGTATCGGCAGTGGGAGTGTCTCCTCATTTTTGGAAACGCTTTTTTCTGACGGGGTCTTGTGATTTTGAACTTTATATGCTATATCTTACTATGAGTTTAATTTTCGGCAAGACAATTTGCCAAAGAACTTGCAAACTTCATATATTGCATTTTCACCAATTAGTCAATACATAAAGAATCTCATTTTATTTTCCTTAAATTATGACTTACCAGCTTCGCAGTGAGCACCTTTATATCCAGGGAAACACCTGCAAATGCCCTCCAAGCATTCACCGTGGCCACTGCAGTCCAATTTCTCGCACTCATATTCACGTAGTTGGCATTCTTTACCCTTCCAGCCCGGATTACACACACACTCACCACCTATATATTCTCCACGGTTGCTGCAAAGCACTGGACAGATTCCTATAGAAGTCAAATAAATGATTAACATAATTAGCAAAAAAAATATAAAGTTATTATTTAACTCATCAACGTCATCATCAAAATGATCGACTTTTTCGTTAATTTGGAAGCTGAGATTGACCAATTGAGATCTGGTTTCTATCGTGTGCCCAATCTTTCTGAAATGTGATTTATAATTTTTACCACTTTACAACATAGTTGAAAAGAGTTTAAGACTTTGCTCATTCTGTCTCTCTGTCTGTTCGCGCGATAATTGCCGTAAAAATGACGTTATCAAAGTGAAATTTCAGTATGTTGTTGACACTGTCAGTGAAACATATGTGAACGCAACTGAATATTATCACCCAATTAGTTTTGGATTGGACCCGGGTTGAAAAAATGAAATGCATTGAACCCTATGTGACCTAATTTTTCAAATGTTTTTTTAGCAAAGTAAAATTTATATATTGCTTTGAAAAATTTTAGGAAATATTCAAATTTTTCCATATAATATATAAAACAAATTTCACCAAAATATATTTCGTAGTCTTTAAAATAAAAATTTAAATAATAATGACACATATATTATATGAAAAGATCACGTGACCCAATTCAAAATAAAATATGACATCCATCTTTTTTTCCTAGTGTCAAAATCGTGATTTTTAAAGATCTTTTAAATTTATATTGAGCGTCGCATCCGTCTTAAAACCGCTTTGCTTTTGCGTTTTTTCTGTGCATCTATATTCTGCGCCAAAGCAATTACAATTTTTTTTAGTTTTAATGATCACCAAACTTTGATTAATTCTACAACGAAGCCTAATTTTTACGTATGCAGAATGTAAACAAATCAAGCTGTAAGATGAGTTGTATCAGAATTACCGAATATTTTTAACACACAATTATTTAGCTCTAGAGTCTGGAATATAGGTGATGTGAATAAAATTTTCATTGATTTTACATAGAGAAGCAAACGAATTTATAGCTTTGCCTTTTTTGATGAAGTTTTAAGCATGGAGTTAGACAGTACTTTTACCTCCATGGTTTTAAATTTTTAAGTGAAATAAATTATTGTAGTAATGTAATAATTTAAAAAATATTACTACTGCATGACGAGCGAATAAATGAGCAAATTCCCACTTAATGCCCTAGTGCTATGAGTCTTGTAAAAAAAAGTTCACAGCATCTGGAACTCAGGCGTCTGTTTAAAAGAACATTGTATGCATAAAAACGAAGTAATTTGACGAATGTAGTTGCGGAAGATAGACTTAAGATAAATGAGTCTAATTCTGCTGCAATTGTTGAACGTTGAAAATTTAAAATGTTTTTCAAATGTTTGCAAACAGTATTCAAAAAATATTCTTATTCAGTGATGAAAACTATATAAATAGAAACTTAAATAGAAAGTAAACATGTGTTAACAAAAATAATTGAAAATAAAATTAATATGAAACTTAAATACATTTTAAATCATCATAGTATAAGTTTACAATTACTTGTTCAAAAAAGCTTACAATTATGCTTAGAAATATTTTGTCTCTTGAAATATTATTTTTAAAATTAATTTTGTTCCTACACAACAAAATAGTATTAAATAAGATTAATTAAAAACGATTTTGGTAAAATCTAAACCCAGGTAGTCGACGTCATCTGCGAGGCTGGGTTTTATAAATAGGGAAAATTTATGCATAATATGTATATTTAATTTCGCTATAGAGAATAGTGAAAAATAATATGTTTGCAAGAAAATTCCACACGCAGTAATGTTACGAACAGGACACATTCCTTCAATGAAAGCTCTTTTGAGAGCCATAAAGGAAAAACACTGTATTAGCAACCTTGCATATAATGTGAATCTAGGGTTGCAATTTTACGATTTTCCGTTCAGAGTTGCCAGATTTGGCGATTTATTACCAGATTTGGCGACTTTTAGCCCTATTTCAAATGTTCGAAAATCTTCTCGACAAAACAATATTCTACGAGATACGAGCCCCTTCTTGAAATTTCTACAGAGCGATATAAAAGGAACCACACAGTTTTAGGGCACTTCCCGGTCGTCCATTTAGTTGCTCTAAGTCCTCTGGATGAGTCGGACGGCCTGGGGTTTCCACAGTTTTAGGGTAATTGACGTGATAAGATCTACATTGAATTGTGATATATATATCCATGTTTTGAGAATAGTATTGGCTGTTTTTGTGAAATTAGCCGAGCATAATTGCCGTTTTACTGTACCTGGTAGCTGTTTAGTGATCTCGTAAGATAGTTACCGAGCTATTTGCTGTATATTGTTCGTGTTTCCTCTCTGATTGTAAATAAACGTGCTAGTTATCCAGGCATTTGGACTCATTCTTCTATCTCCAGAATACATCCATGATTCCAGAGGATATGTCGTAGCAGTAATATATTTCCCCCTCAATACTGGAATAAATTAAAATTTCTCAGCTACTTAACATTTTATGCCTTTTAGTCTGATAATTGTGACCAATAATTGTGATACATGAAACCTACATCCACTCCGTCAGTCAGCCAATTCAATGCATATTATATAGATGGCACCATGGAATCTTGTAATTATCCACAATTTTGGAAATCACCTTGTCTACCGGAAAGGTTCATCCTACCACATGCACAATATGTACGCATTCATTCACTGGCGCTGTTTTCTGCGACGAGGATGCAATCATAAATTTGGTAACATTCTTTATAGCCGGGTTCTGATCAAGAACTTACCGTTGCAGCTTTATTTAGGCCGCGCTCCGTTTTAACGAATTGTGAAGCCAGCAACGTGGTAGAACGGAATTTATAGGTTGCCACAATGATTTACAAAAGCACATTGAATATTTCCTTGCTGCAATTGTAAATGTCCGCTATTCTATACTGATAGAAGCATTTAGAAAAGTTTCATTACAGTTGTTATCGCCAGCATTAGCATAATCCTTGTAAACGAAGATTGGCGACTATTTGTGATATAGGAAATAAATCTGCAAACGATGTAAAGTGATAGCATCATATTTTTTTATTAATAACTTGATATATGTTTAGTATAGAATTTCTGGAATATCTTTGCACCCGAATATGCTTCCTCTGTTAATGCGAGGCTCCGTCTTCTGTAAAAATTCTGTAACCTCTTATGATGTAACGTTAGTTTCATCATACGACAGTAATTGATGGAAACAGTTAGTGCTATCAACTATTCCGTTAATCAATTATTGTTATTTACTATTTTGTACATTTTGTGTAATTTAGTATACAGAGTGTCCCAAAAAGATTGAAACGCGCTTTAATTCTTTACCTGGAGATAAGTGAGCAATGTAAATTGCAAAAATGTTGAAAGTAAGGTAGGAAATAAGACTACGTTAATGAAATAGTCCTCCCATTAATATTAAACAAATTTACACTTTTTAAATTTTTATACGACCCCTTAGACAAAAAGACTCCCTTTTCTGATTGACCAAATCAGAAAATTTTTATTTTTAATGCAGCAAAATCATTAAAAGAACCCGCATATTTGTATCTTTAAAATTGAGTGAGTTATATTCAATTTAAGATTGAACATTGTGAATGGGGACCATATATCATATAGAAATGTAAATTTGTGACTTATTACAAAAGAAATAAAACTGGATGATAATACATAGGATACATAACCACGTAGTGAGTATCACTGATTTATATGATCTCTGTCGATGTAATGCTTTATTTAGATGCATTTGTGATAAAAAAAATTTGACATATATTAACACATTTTTGATCTAAACAATTTCCATCGACAATTTCTTTATGATCCCTATTTTCACTGATGAGACATCCTTTCACATGGTACGGAAAAGTCGCATAAGTTAGATTTTTTTTCCTTTATCATAATTCAGTTGATTTTAAAGATACAGATATGCGGGATTTTTTAATGATCTTGTTGCATTAAAAATTAAAATTATCAGATTGACCAATTTTTTCCAAGGGGGTCGTATAAAAATTTAAAAAGTTTAACTTTTTTAAAAATGAATGGGAGAAATATTTCATTAACGTAGTCTTATTTCCTACCTTATTTTCAACATTTTTACAATTTACATTGCCCACTTATCTCCAACAGGTAAAGAATTAAAGCGCGTTTCAATCTGTTTGGGACACCCTGTATAATTTTTATTTAAATTAATTTTTAGCAATTATTACACTTTAATTTTTTAGTTTTATGAAATAAAAATAAAACTAGTATATTATATAATGAATAAAAACTGATATTTTCATTTAATAATTTAAAGAATATGCATAAATAAATAAATCATACTAAAAAATATAAGACTCTGAACATAAATATTTTATCTAAAAATCTGAACAACCCCTGGCAAGTTTGTTTAGAGATATAATTTGTAAGTTTATGAATTAGTTAAAGAAACATTATGCAGATTTTTTATTTTGTGGTTAATTGACTGCTTTGTGAAATCCGTTGACAGTCTTTTGTATTTGTTTTCTTAAAATACTTTCAAAAACTCTGAACAATATTATACACTCACTATAGGCACAGGACTCTCCAGCGAAGTCTGGACTACATGCACAGTTTCCCATCACACACCTTCCATGTCCGTGACAGTCATACGGACACGTCAGACTGGATTCATCTGCAATAAGTATAAGTAAGTGAACAAAGGAAAATGCTTGTTTTGTAAAGAAACTATAATGGAAATTGTTTCCTAAACTTTTAATACTGTATTTATATACTTAAACTAAATTATTTGGTACTGTATTTATATACTTAACTAAAATATCTGAAACTTGAAAGTTGGCACAAAAATTCGAAATTCCGGTAGTAAAACTGAATTAAGTTTCCATAATCAGAATTATGACATGTCATAAGCAGGATATCAAATGAAGAATATATATAGGTTAGCCCATAGATCCACAAATTGTTGCTCGCAAGCAACCTTTAGGTTGGGTGTAAAAATAAATCATCGTATATTGTACTAATATTAATTTACATATATACAATAATGTATAAGAAAGTATTGTGACGGGGTCGAAAATTCGAATTCGAGTTTTCGAAGGGAGAACACGTTTCAAGCATCCCTGATCACGAATCGAACATTTTTTAGATGATGTGTGTGTGTATGTATGTGTGTTTGTGTGTGTGTGTGTCTGTCAGTGGGTCTGTAGAGACGATAAATGATGAATGAATGGACCATTTCGAACGAAATTTGGTACAAAAATCACAATCCGTGAATACTGGAAGTCTATTGTTTTATACGCAATCGAATGTTCAGAACTCTCCCCCCCCTAAATTTTCGAGTGAAAGTTTGAAAAAATCATTTGAAAATTAAAACATTTAATAAGTTACGCAAGTAGACATTTCTTGTGTAATTTTTCATTAGAAAACGATTGACATAAATCTTAGAACGTTAGCATGAACCGTTCTCGAGATATTGCACATTTTTTAAAAAAATTATCAAAAAATCATGTAAAATAAAAAAAAAGTATTACCCATTGAGAAACATGTTCACTTTTCATATGTAATATCATGTGATAAATTTGCGGTGACATCATTCTCGTGGATCTAGCTCGTTCGATTCATGAAAAAAGATACTTTGAGTAATACTTTTGTATTTGAACGCCAATAGTCATTTACCTGCTGTAAGAATAACTTATTTCTCGATCCATAACACTTGGCGAGATTTTGGCGACGAATTTGGTGGAATGTCGCCAACTTGACGACTTATTTAAATGTTGCTAAATTAACGATAAACTCGCCAAATGGATAAAAATAAGGCTAAATCAATGAAAATGACGACTCATTGACGAAATGTCAATATCTTGGAAGGAATATATCTACTATAAGAATAACCTACTGTTAGTAATACTTTTGTATTTGAACGCCAATAGTCATTTACCTGCTGTAAGAATAACTTATTTCTCCGTCCATAACCCTTGGCGATATTTTGGAGACAAATTTAGTGGAATATCGCCAACTTGGCGACTTTTGTAAATGTTGTTAAATTAATGAAAACTCACCAAATGGATAAAAATGACGCTGAATCAATGAAAGTGACGACTCATTGACGAAAATTCAATATCTTGGAAAGAATATAAATATCTACTATAAAAATAATCTATTTTTTTTTTACTGTGAAAGTAGTAAATTCATTGCATTATATAAGGAAAGCCATGTGTTGCCCGCATCAGATTTTTTTAATTGCTGTTTCTGGGGAAACTTTATTATATACTGGTGCTTTTATATACAACTAAAATCCCCTTTTAGTTGTATGTAAAAAATCTCCCAACCGAAAGATAACATATTTGCATATATGTATCAACAGTTTTCAAGGTTATCTTTCCTTACTTTAGTGATGGGCAAGTATTACAAGTAGTTTGGAGATGTAACTTTTTTGAACGATAACATGGTGCAAAAAGGGGCAAGCGAAAATTGTGGAAAATAGTGACAGATCTAGGCCCTTGCATCCTACTTGCATCAAACATTCCAGAGGCAAGTGCAAACATTTTGTTATAAATTTTCCATTTATTCTCGGATAAGCCTTCTTGTTCTATTACAGTAAGCATTTTTGTTTGAGGTTAGTACTCAAATTAAATGAAATTCGATCAAAAAAGAAGCTGTCCTCTTCCTGTTGCAATTTTTTCATTTGATGCTATAGGTCGATTAAAAAGATGAACTTTAGAGCATTATAAAAAAGATTGCGAGTAAGCTTTACCTGTTGTTTGAGTTGTGAAGGACACCGCTATCGTTTGGTCACCATCATTATAAGCTGATATGTACCATAAACCTCGTTCTAAAAACTGGATGAATTCCACACTGTATAAACCCTGGAATCAAATAAAATATTCTAAAATATATTTCAATGTGGAAGAGGTTACATTATAACAACATATTTTTGTAATATACACTGGCTAACTAAATTAATTTGAATATCAAGTTAATTCTTCTGCTTCTGTAGACTGTACGATTTAATGTGCAGAAAACTGAAATTTGTGAAACTGTCTGACGTGCTCCCTAATTCGGACAACATATAATTTGACGGATTATTTACTTTTTGTTGGACCAAAGCAGTCTGAGAAATGAAAAGAAATTCAGCAGTGGCTCTGGTGCGATGGAGTCGAAGAGGTTTTGCGTGAGTAACATTTTGTAAAAAAGCAAAACTTCAGTGAAGTTCAATATGTTTATTCGATTTTGTCAGACTTATTCATTTAATTTACATGCTTTCAAAGCGTAACAAATGACACGCTAAATTTCATAGCTAGCTAAAACTTTGTTTTCATCCTGATTTCATCTGGATACTCAGACTATAGCACTTCAAAATATCAAATAATTTTATTAACTTGCTTTTCGGTATATAAATTAAACTTATATAAATATATCTGGCGAGATTTTACAATCAAGTTAATAGGTAAACTTGTCTGATGGCATATAAATACGGATTTGAATACGCATATTTCCATCTATTCTGTTCGAACCTTGCCAATCATTAAACATCTTAGGATCACCAAGTTAATTTAACCCCTATATCCGTTAGTTGTACAGGATTGACACGGATACACTTGTACACATTTTGAAGTTTAATGACAGTATTAAACTATTCACAATTACAATACAAACATGACAAAGTTAATAAGTTTCACACAACAAAACTGGTGGGCTTCAGCCGATGTCGTGAGTCCTCCGTCTCTCTCTCTCTCCCTTCTTCCTTTCTTTTTTAGGTGTCGCTGCGCTGGCAGCTCACTCGTTATAGTCTCCCCCCCTGGCCACGAAGTCGACTCGACGAGTAGCCAGAAGTGGTAGATGGGGAACTAGGGCTGTTCTGCTTTATTTTAGTCTTTCGGGGTCGGCCCCTCTTACGCAAGGGGTTGATTGGCGTGGCTACGGTGTCGAGAGGCAAGGAACAAGGTCGGAGGGCAGAGGTGTGGTAGGTCCCAACTGGTATATCTGGGGAACTTGGATCAGCCACTTCATAACTCGTTGGAGAACGCTGAGTTAGTATGACAAAGGGCCCATCTCGCCGAGGTGCAAACTTCGTGGTTTTCTGGCTGGCTTTATTGCTTATCGGGTGAGTGGTTACCCACACTTCGTCTGCAGGCGCATACGACGGAGCTCCTCTTTTACCTTTATCAGCATATTTCTTCCTCCGATGCTGTTTCTGTTCTACCAAATCCTTTATCTCGGCGCTCATATCTGCAAATCTTCGCAGATATGGCGTAATTTCGGCAACGAAGTTGTCATTATGGATCACGGTTCGTATGTCATGCTGGACGTCGTCCAGAGTCCTAAGTTCTCGTCCGAACTGTAAGAAGGCTTCAGTATGAGCAGTAGTGTCACATCTTGCGGTGTTGAGGGCAAAACGTATAGCTGGAAGTTTTTCGGACCACAAGGTGTGATCGTTTCCCACGAGGATGGCCAGTCTTGGTTTTAGATCTCTATTTTTCCGTTCGACAGGATTCGCTTGAGGCCAATAGACAGGAGTCAGTACTTGTTTGACTCCGAGCACGTTGCACACTTGCTGAAGGACAGCGCTAACAAATTGGGTACCATTGTCGCTGATAAGCCGGCGAGGCAATCCATATCTCAAAAACACCTCCTCCAGTAGAATTACCGCACATTCTTTTGCAGTGGCGTGTTGGAGAGAAAAGAGCTCCACCCACTTGGTAGAGGTATCTTCCACTATGAAAATCCATTTCTTCCCGTCCGGCGTTTTCGGAAGGGGGCCGAAGAGGTCTATCGCAAGTGTTTCGAAACGTTGGGAGTACACGGGTGTCCTTAAAAGTCCAGCAGGTTTTTGGTTACTGGGCTTATATCTATTACAATCAACACAGTTCTTTACGTAGTCCGCAATGTATTTTCTCATTCCAGGAAAGTAATAGCGGGAGGCAATCCTGTAGTAAGTACCCTCAGCACCATAATGTCCGGAGCATCGTGGTACTCCTGCAAGACTCTTTCGCGCTCTTGGATCGGTACCACCAACTGGGCCTCTTCGGATTCAGTATCCGGGGAGTAACGATACAGGATTCCTTGGGACATAAGATAACCGCGGCTTGTCCAATTTGCGAAATTTTCAGTTCTGTGGTCACCTTCAAAACAGTCAATAATTTTCTTCAAGTCATCATCTCTCAACTGCTCATCCCGAATATCACTCGCTTTTCTGGTTGGTAAGTCTATAGTGACCGTACAGATGTCGCAGGTGGGCCTCTCGTGTGTAGTACATGCAGGGCGGGATAACATGTCGGCAATGACATTCGCTCTACCGGCAATATACTCAAACTTCAAATTATACGATTGAATCTGTAAGGACCACCTTGCCAGTCGTCCTGTCGGCGACTTCAGGCTTATCAGCCATTTTAAGGGCTGATGATCGGAAACCACTGTTACTTCAGCTCCTTCGATGTATCCGCGGAATTTTTCTAGCGCCCAGACCACAGCAAGGGCTTCCCGCTCGGTAGTTGAGTAGTTTCTTTCCGCGGAAGTCAACAATCGACTAGCGTACTCGATGGGGTGCTCCTCGGGGCCCTGCCCTTGAGTAAGGACCGCACCCAGAGCGTAACTTGAAGCGTCAGTCCTAAGAATAAAAGGCCTGGACTCATCGACCTGCTTCAACACAGGTGGTGACACCAAACGTTGTTTCAGAGTTTCAAAGGTTGTTTGCTCGTCTTGCCCCCACCTCCAGGGTGTTCGTTTCCTCGTAAGGTTGCTCAGCGGTCTGGAGGTTTCAGCAAATTGAGGAATGCAACGTCGATACCAACTACAGGTCTGGAGAAAACTTTGTACTTGCTTTACACTTTTTGGAGAGGGTATCTGTAGAACTGCTTCTATTTTCCCGGGGTCTACCTCGATTCCATCTCTCGTTATGTAGTGGCCGAGGTACTTAACCTTTGGGCAAGCAAAGTGGCACTTTGCACGATTGGCATGCAATCTAAATTTATGTAACCGTTCAAAAACTAACCGAAGGTCCTCCAAATGTGCTTCGAAGGTAGAGGACATCACAATAATGTCATCTAAATAGGCTAGGATGTTGACTTTCAATCCGTTTCGGAAAAGATCCATAAGTCTTTGGAAGGTTGCAGGGGCCGTCTTTAGACCAAAGGGCATGCGCGTAAATCGGAACACTCCAAAAGGGCAAACAAAGGCTGTCTTGTCCTTATCGGGAGGGTACATTCTGACTTGATGGTAACCAGATTTTAAGTCCATGGTAGACATGTAGGTAGTCGGCTTAGCATTTTGCAAAAGATCATCCATACGTGGTAGGGGATATGGATCAGGCTTAGTTACAGAATTCAGTTTCCGATAATCGATGCAAAGGCGGAAATCCCCATTCTGTTTTGGTATTAACACCACCGGGGCAGCATACGGAGAGTCACATTCCTCGATTACGCCCGATTGGAGAAGGGTGTCGATCTGTTCTTTCAAAATTTCCTTTCTGGCAGGAGAAAGCCTATAGGGAGTAGTGGCAACTGGGGAAGAATCACCCGTGTCGATCCGATGTTCCATATACGGCGTCGGCTCTCCCCCCGGACTAAAGGTATCTTCACACTGGGAAAGCAACGCATTAAGTCTTCGGCGTTGGTCCTCCGTTAGATATTCACCTTCGTTGGGTCGGAGTAAACAAGAATTCGCCGCTATCGTACCTTCCTTAATGTCACAGGACTGGACAGTAGGGTTTTCAACGAATGGAAAGTATTCATTTGGTTTATCACTGTAGAACCAGGTATGGTTTTGAAGATTCAACACGACTCCGGATTTCTTCAGAAAATCTGCTCCCAATAGGGTACGATTTCCTTTGGCTTCTGGTAGCACGAAAAGAGTTACTGGGAAAGAACGTCCCTCCAGACATACCGTCACACACGTGGTAAAAGCGTTCCTTTCAGTTTGATCACCATCAGCAAGCGTCATCGTAATAAATGTTTTTTCAAACTCAACTCCTTCATCTTTCAGCAAATGGTACAGGGTCTCACCCGCAATAGAGTGTGTCGCTCCGCTATCCGCGCACGCCGTACCTGCGATACCATTTATTGTGACACTCACGACTGCAGCCCGCTCCAGTACTCCTGGACTATGGATTTGGATCTTTTCAAAACGAGCTGCTGCTCGAGGGTTACAAGTTGGGCATTTTGATTTTATAAATCCGGCTTTACCACAGCCATAACAGATTAACGTTGGTCGTTCCTGGTTGGATCCATCATCTGTTCGATTGGTTCTGCCTTCCTGAGAGCACCTCTTGGGCATAACAGGTTTCGTAACCTCATCTCTGACCGTGTTAGTCCTCCTCAGAAACGGCAGAATCGTACTTTTCTTCTGATTAGTCCTTAAACAGTCATACGTATCCAACCTTTCCGCCAAGTCTAACGGGTTGGTTAGCTCTGGCCAAATATCAAGGAAATGGTCTCTGGTTTCCTGAGGTACTCGTTTCTTCATTTGGTCAGCCAAGACGAGTTCCTTTAATTGTTCAAATGTCTTGACATTCAGTTCAGTAAGCCAGCCATCAAGATAACTGGTCAATTCAAAACAAAAATCACGCCAAGTACTGTTTTGGCTCTTACGATGCAGAGAAAACAATTGTCTGTATTTATCGGCAGTAAGCTTATATCTTTTCAGCAACATTGCCTTCACTTTATTGTAATCCTGACATTCCTCTTCTGGTTCTCTAGCAATAAGTTGTCCGATCTCAGATGGTAAAGATCCAATTAAATATGGGACCCAAGTCGCTTCTGGAATCTTTAAAAACTTAAGTTGTCGTTCAAATAAATTAAGAAATAATGCCATATCATCATCCTTAGGGTCGTATTTAGGGAGAATTCTCCTCACGTCCCACTTGGGTTGCTCCGTCTCCAAAACCGGGGTTGCGGTTACGGATTGAGAGACCCTCTGAGATTCAAGTTGCAACTTCAAACGTTCCAATTCAAACATTCTTTCATTTTCCAATTTGACTTCCTGTTCCCTTGCTATGCGATTTTCAATAATATTGTCCAACATATATTTTGTCAACTCTTCACTATAGCCTTCAGAACTCGTGATCAAATCTTTTAACTCCACCACCTTAAGAGTGTCTGCTCCATTTAATCCCAACTCTTGAACAAGTAATTTTAGATCTTCCTTACGTCCCTTACCAAGATAAGCCATTTCTATCGTAAAAACTCTCTAAATTCTTCAAATTAACACAGAACAGTCTTTTTTCTCTTTAAAACGTAATAAATAATTCTGATCAAAAGCGAGAAAGATAAAGAAAACAGTTGCAGCACATCCGTTAATCCACTAGACCGATCGCAGACATTCCGTCGCGCGCCGGTCAAATGAAAATGAAAGTGACGCTCAGACGAGAACGGCAAGCACAAAAGAATGTTTTTGTACGATAGGTTTCACTACTGCAATGCCGGATGGCGAAAACAGAAGTATAACTACTTAAAATAGTTTAAACAGGTTGAACACTTATCTGTTAATCTGTTAACATCCTTGGCATGGAAGGGATATTCCAACACCGCATTCACACGAACACATCAGGATGGGGTTATCCCAAGAGTTCTTTTTGTCCGTCGTTTTGAGAACACACAAACACCGGCCGCACGTTCGGGCGCCAAATTATATCCGTTAGTTGTACAGGATTGACACGGATACACTTGTACACATTTCGAAGTTTAATGACAGTATTAAACTATTCACAATTACAATACAAACATGACAAAGTTAATAAGTTTCACACAACAAAACTGGTGGGCTTCAGCCGATGTCGTGAGTCCTCCGTCTCTCTCTCTCTCCCTTCTTCCTTTCTTTTTTAGGTGTCGCTGCGCTGGCAGCTCACTCGTTATACCCCTTAATTTTATTAATCAAAATAAAATACCTCATGCTTATGTATTAATATTTCACCAAGAAGTGAGTAAACAGACTGATCTGCAACAGTCTTGACATTTCAAACGTTACAATTTTCCCACCCATTGGAAAACCCAGGTTGGAATATAAAAATATCGAAATTATAACCACTCCAGTTTGAAAACTAAAAGCTACATATAAAATTCAATTATAAGCACTTGTATGGCTTTCAAAGAGCTACAAATTCTCGCTTATTGCTCATGCTTTACTTACTAGTCACTTTCAGAGGTCACTCATAGTAAGTCACTTTTAGTTTTTGAGAAATAAGTATTACAAATTTGAAAAATAGAAAATGTCAAACTTTTTCAACAAGATTGTTACTCGAAAATCGTAAGATCATTTTAAAAAATTAAATATAGATTTATAACTAATTTTCTTGATGCATACTGCTCTCGTTTACTATTTGTATCTATATTTTATAAATAGTTTAAGTTACTTTGAGTGAAAGTAAAAAAAAACTCATTCGGATAAATACTTATTTAATTTAAAATAATGATAATAATAATAATAATGTTCAAAACATTAAAGTATTGAAATAATTTTTATGTATTCATAAACTGGGTATGTATTCATATACTTATTTTGTGTATTCATAATGTTTTATTTTATGTATCTATTACATATTCATAATTTTATGTATTCATAATGTTTTATTTTACTTATTTATTATGTATTCATAATTTTATGTATTCATAAGCGTATTTTATGTATTCATAATGTTTTATTTCATGTATTTATTATGTATTCATAATGTTTTATTTTATGTATCTATTATATATTCATAATTTTATGTATTCATAATGTTTTATTTTATTTATTTATTATGTATTCATAATTTTATATATTCATAAACTTATTTTATGTATTCATAATGTTTTATTTCAAGTATTTATTATGTATTCATAATGTTTTATTTTATGTATTTATTATGTCATCATAATTTTATGTATTCATAAACTTATTTCAGACAAAGGAAAAAGAATCCCCTTTCTAGAAGTTTAAATCATTACATACTTCAAGTATCGGCCACAGGACAGAACCTAATGGAACAGCCATTTTCGAGTACCCCACACCCCTTACCCGTTGATGGAGAAAAGGGAGCTTTTATAAAAAATATCCCCAAGAGCTCCAAAAGCTTCAGAAACCCGAAGCCTGAACCATTTAATATTTTAAAGTATGGGCCACATAAAGGAACATTTTAGAGAAGTATGGTCAATTTTTTTCAGGGCGGATAAAAATGTTGAAGTATTTTCTTAAAGTATTTCTAGACACTCTGAAGTCCCTCGAGGCCATAGGATTCTGAATTTTTGCATGCTTATAATATAGACGAAAAGACATAATCTAAATGAATCGAATTTTCGATTTTTCCACCAGGGACAAAATAAATAGTGGCATTGTAAAGGCTTCTTCAAACATTTCAAAAACACCTGTTGACCTAGAAGGCTGAAATGTTGCATACATAGAAACGATCACGGTGCGGGACTCAACTTTTCCAATTTTCGATTTTCACGACTATTTTCGATTTCGAGATTTTGATGCCAATGTATGTTTTAGAACCTCTTAAACGCGTTTTGATTATTTTGCGGAGAGATACCCGTCTGTTTGTATGTATGTCTGCAGCCGATTTTTTGTGCACATGATAGCGGCCGCAGATATTAAAAGATTTTCACAAAATTTCATATCCGTCTCTGTTATTGAAAAATCTAGAACTATATAGAATGTTTTTTAAATTCGAGAGAAAACTTCAAAATGTATTTGAAATTTTATATATTTTTTTTTAATGTCAACGCATAGCAAAATTTATCATGATCAGGCATAAAAGAGTTAATTTATGACTTAACCCTTTAAGCGTTATCGACGAGTTCAACTCGTCATGCATTGCACTATCACTAACCGGGTTTGATGAGGTAGACTCGTCAGACACTTTTAAAGCCGAGACTCCTGTGTGTTTGACGGAAATAACACATCATACGATTTTTTATGAGATATTAACTGTGTTTACAATCTTTTACACTAGATGGCAGTAGTAGTCCTGCAAACTAAATTTTATCAGAGGCAGTATTTCGTAAACGTTCGTAAAAATAGTTTTGTTGGGATTTCACATTCAAAGCAATGGCGGCCTCAAATGCTTTCAATCTTATTTCAGCAAAGTGTAAGTTATCTCATACCATGCAAAAAAAGCCAACTAGCCGATGTGTTGTATGTTATGCATTCAATAAAACTGGCAAGAAGCTTTGGAAAGAAACCAGGACATGGTGTCCAGACTGTGAAGTTGCTCTTGCTATATTCCGTGTTTGTTTTAAAATTTATCACACCAAGAGGAACTATTAAAATCTGAAATTTTATGCTTTTTTATTTACTTATGTGTTATTATACATGTTTATTTACTTATCTGTTATTATACATGTTTATTTACTTAATACTTATTTCAGCAAAACACCTCATTCAACGCGCAAGTGCGCTCGAAGGGAAATAAATGCTACGCTTAAAGGGTTAATGATATATTATAGTGTCAATCGTTGTTGTAAAAAATATACGAAATACAATTTCTTTTGTTTGTGACGTCATTAGCCCCCCCCCCCTTAGGGGGTAAGATACCCTCCTCTGGAATGCACGTTTTCAAGTATGGTATCAATTGAAATATTTTTTCAAGACCTTTAAAGTAAAGGATAACACGCTATAATTGTAATCATTTAAACCCACAATATCAATTTCTCAAAATTTGTCTTGTAAAATTTAAAAAAAACAAAGCTACTAAAAATGGATTCTAGTATGAGAAAGTCGATTTGAGCCACATGCTAGTTCATTTTAGCAATATTCTCCTATCCTTTACAGGCTTAAATACTAGTCGAATAAAAAACAACATTTTCCCCAATATAGCAATTTGAAAATCTGTAACGAAAATCATGCGTGACAAACGTCACACTTTTTGTGTTAGTAACTAGAAAGTTTTTATAAAGTTAATCCCCAGTTCTTGAAATTCGTCGTTTTATAATAAATGTCATTAATACTTGATCCTTCACACATAAAAGACTGGAAACTTGCACGAACCTATATAATCCTTCCTTATAAAACAAAGGCTCAAACATTCTATTGAGCGCTCCGTTCTGCCTCATGTTTTTATACGATCTTAACGTAAAGGATTTATAGAACACGTTTTATATTTTACATTTTTATGCGTTAACAAAGCCCGGCATGTACGCTTTTGGAAAGACTATCATTCTTGCTCTTCTTATTATTACAAAGAAAATTGAATTTAATCTATTCATGAACGAAATACTCGGAGGCAGTTTAAAAAATAACTTTTAATCTTACTTATTAAATTTTTAAGAAGAATGATGTGTTTTATGCGATATATCTAGCTAATCATGGCAAAACTTATAGGTTTTAGGCATAAACATTGCCACGGAATTTAAAGGATGATATCTAAGAAGTAAAGAGTGGTATATTTATAAAATTATCAATTTAAAATTTAATGATTACGATGCCTGTAAAATCTTTCAAATGTTATTTTAATTACTTAAGTAAACATTATCCACGGCCTTGAATTAGAAGGTAAGTTTTTAGCTGATTAAGTGAAATTATAAGCTGTTATTGTGTTACGAAATTTAAAATTTATTAGGTGTGAAGGAAGCAGCGATATTATATGTTGTGAATTTTATAGAATCTATTTTGAGACCGATTTTTTTAGTTAATTGCAAATATTGGTAATCATGTTTTAAAAGAAGCAAGAGTTGCTAGATTATGTGGTTTCTTACATAATTTTAGTATAACCGTATTTCCATGCTTATTTGTTTTAACGACATTGAGTGTAGGCCACGTAGGTAAAAATATTACAATGTATCTATGCATTGAAAGGTCACATAAATCTTGATATTCACTGTAAAACATTTTACAACCCATGCTCATTTTCTTTGACTACTTTGTTAATTATTTCGGCAAAATGATAAGAAAAGCTACAATTACAGACGCTCTCAAAAATTCAAGATTCATTTCTGAAATATTCAGCTAATTTTTGTCTGCCGAAATGTTAGTTCTGTATATATATATATATATATATATATATATATATATATATATATATGTGTGTATATATTTGAAATGTAATAATAAGAATTATGTAAAAATAAAAAAAAATAAAAATACAATTCAAGTAATATTAACATCACCATAGAAGCAAATTCACGGCCATAATGCCGATAAGAGAAAAGAACAGAACCTTCCCAAATTCGATGATTAATCAGAATTAAATTCATCTTCAGGTCTGAGTATTTAATTCTAATTAACCCAAACAAATGCCTGTTTCAGATTAAGCAATAGTACATTACTATAAATGTTTAAACTCAGACTACAGGCATCAAAAAATGAAAAAAGGATACATTAAGAAAATTGTATTACCATGCTGCATGAACCATTCCTCTGTGTGTATATATATATATATATATATATATATATATATATATATATATATATATATATATATATATATATATGTATATATATGCATATATATATATATATATATATATATACATATATATATATATATATATATATATATATATATATATATATATATATATATATACAGGGTGTCCCAAAAACATTGACCTCGGTTTTTGTTCCTTAAATATTGATCTTCGACATATATAATAAATTACAAAGTTGCGTAAAAAAATGTCCAGAATTTTATGAAATCGATTAAAATTTTCTAGGGAATTAAATTTTAATGAATACAAAATTTAAATTTTTATACGGCTCCCCGTACAAAACCATTTCCTATGAGTAAAATGTGTCCCATACACTAATAAGGTGATATACAAAATTTCAGCATTTTATCATAAAAAGTCCCAGAGATATGAAAAGACAAAAATGCTGACTTAAACCACTTTTTGACGCATCGACATGGGTTATCAGAGGGGAAAAATCATGTCGGCATATCACGCTTCAGGGGTCATACACAAATTACGAAAGAAACCAATGATTACATAAATAAATAATAATTTTGCTATTTCTTGGTACAAAAGTATCTACACTGTATAGAAATAATAAATTTACACAAACATTGCAAAAAAAATGGGCCAACGGCCGTACCGTGCTGAAAACACCGGTTCTCGTTGGATCACCGAAGTGAAGCAGCATCGGGCGCGGTTAGTACTTGGTGGGTGACCACCTCGGAACGCCGCGTGCTGTTGGCCATCTCGGGTGCGGTATCCCCGTGGTTTGCGCGCTAGATTTGCACGCTGCCACAAATGCCGCCGTGTTCATGCGGAGTACGATCACGTTAAACATGTGGGTCCGTAAGTCCTTCCGAGAGTTTGGTGGTAGGGGAAGGAGGGTACGGTCCCTGTGGATGCCTCCCCCACTGGGTTCCGGTCTAAATTGGGTGGCACTTCCCGGCCGTCCATACAGTTACCTTACACCTTTCTGGTAGGTTGGACGGTCTGGGTCTCAACAACAACAAACATTGCAAAGCTTGTTCAAAATGTTTTCCATCCATGCCAAATATCCAATAAAGATAAGAGGCAGATATTATTTGCCTATGGTGAATTTCTGCGTTGCGTCATTTGCACTCTTGCTGTAAACATTTACATTTTAATTTGTGATGAATCCCTCACCAACTTTGTTTAAACATATCTCTGGGACTTTTTATGATAAAATGCTGAAATTTTATATATATATATATATATATATATATATATATATATATATATATATATATATGTATTGTGATAACTACCAGGAATCTTACTCCCCGTTACGACTATCTGATGCCCCTGAAATTTTTCGTAACGTACTTGCTAATGTTTTACAGTATATAGACCATGACACAAAACCTAAAAGAACCAAATTTTCTGAATTTTTCCTCCGGAGTCAGACTAACCGGAGGGGTCGAAAATTCAAAAGCTCCTTGTGACCTAGAAGGCTGACATTTTGCACACATATTGCCGATTACGGCGCGGAACCCAACTTAGCCAATTCTGGATTTCGACGGCTATTTAGACGCTAAGCCCATACATACACTCTTAAATCTCTTATAAAAGCTAAACTTTTTCATAAGCTTAAATACTAGTCGAATAGAAAATTCTATTTTTCCCCAATATCGCAATTTTCAAATCTATAGTTAAAGTCATCCGCGAGACACATCGCATTTTCTGTGTTAGTACTCAGAAAATTTTGTATAATTAACCAGCAGTCGAACCTATATAATTCTTCCTCATAAAACAAAGGCTCAAACATTCTATTGAGCGTTCCGTTCTGCCTCATGTTTTTATATGATCTTAACGTAAAGGATTTATAGAACACGTTTTATATTTTACATTTTTACGCGTTAACAAAGCCCGGCATGTACGCTTTTGGAAAGACTAATTCTTCCTCTTCTTATTATTACAAAGAAAATTGAATTTAATCTATTCATGAACGTAACACTCGGAGGCAGTTTAAAAAATAACTTTTTATCTTACTTATTAAATCTTTATGAAGAATGATGTATTTTATGCTATATATCTAGCTAATTATGGCAAGACTTATAGGTTTTAGGTATAAACATTGTCACGGAATTTAAAATATCTTATCTCAGGATATTACCTGAGTTTCCTATCAATTTAAAATTTAATGATTGCGCCGCCTGTAAAATCTTTCAGATGTTATTTTAATTACTGAAGTAAACATCAACCAAGGATTTGGTAAGTTTTTAGCTGACGAAGTAAAAATATAAGCTCTTATTATTTTACGGAATTTAAAATTCATTAGGTTTGAAAGAAGCGGCAAGGATTATATCTTGTAAATTTTATAGCAAATATTTTACGACCGATTTTTTTGGTTAATTGCAAATATTGGTAATCATGGTTTAAAAGAAGCAAGCGCTGCTGATTATGTTGCTTCGCATATAATGTTGGTATAACTGTATTCCCGTGGTTAATTGGTTTACCGAAAACAACGCGTGAATGTAGACATATAAGTGGAAGGATTACAATGAATTTATGCACTACATATGTTACGTAATCCTTGATATACACTGTAAAACATTTTACAACCTTTGCTCATTTTCTTTAGCTACTTTGTTGATAATTGCAACTAACTGATAAGAAAAGACCCAATTACAGGCGTTCATGAAAATTCCAGCTTCATTTCTGAAATATTTAGCTAATTATCGTCTGCCGAAGCGTTAGTTTTTAATATATATATATATATATATATATATATATATATATATATATATATATATATATATATATATATATATATATATATATATATATATATATATATATATATATATATATATATACTATTGAAATCAAAAATGAGGATTAAGCTCAATGGAAGGGAAAACCAAATACAATGCATGCAATGGCAGAGGAGGATGGCGATTCCTCATTCCCGTTTAAAGCTGCTTTTCCAGCCCGGGCAAACGCTCACGGAACCAATGCATTGCAAAGGTTGATCCCCCATACGTGCCCAGTCAGAAGCACCCAAACATGGAGAAACAGACCACTGAGAATGGAAGTCAAGAAACGCACAACTAAGGAAACACAAAATCTCCTATTATATAAATAACTATGCGCATGTGCAAGTCTTCAAGTGATATGCAGAAACTATCCCAATTCAGCAAAATCCCTTTTGAAAGAATTTGCTTCATTTTTATAGTTGAAAAAAGAATTATAATATTTCTTCAGGAAATTAACAGGGTAATTCTTTTTTAATGCCTCTAATATTATCCCCTTGTTACTTGATATGCAATCCTTTGCTAAAGTGTTGCAAATTTGGTTTCTCAACACTTTAGCTGGTTTGCAACACTTTAGCAAAGGATTGCATATCAAGTAACAAGGGGATAATATTAGAGGCATTAAAAAAGAATTACCCTGTTAATTTCCTGAAGAAATATTATAATTCTTTTTTCAACAATAAAAATGAAGCAAATTCTTTCAAAAGGGATTTTGCTGAATTGGGATAGTTTCTGCATATCACTTGAAGACTTGCACATGCGCATAGTTATTTATATAATAGGAGATTTTGTGTTTCCTTAGTTGTGCGTTTCTTGACTTCCATTCTCAGTGGTCTGTTTCTCCATGTTTGGGTGCTTCTGACTGGGCACGTATGGGGGATCAACCTTTGCAATGCATTGGTTCCGTGAGCGTTTGCCCGGGCTGGAAAAGCAGCTTTAAACGGGAATGAGGAGTCGCCATCCTCCTCTGCCATTGCATGCATTGTATTTGGTTTTCCCTTCCATTGAGCTTAATCCTCATTTTTGATTTCAATAGTATATTTACTTCGGATTAAAGAGCAGCATTTGCGCCTATTCCTTGGTAATATTGGTTTACATCTTTGTGATTGCATATAGCACTTGTCGTATATTATATATATATATATATATATATATATATATATATATATATATATATATATATATATATATATATATATATATATATATTCAAAACTATCAGGAATATTTCTCCCAATTAGGGACAGTTGATTCCCCTGGAACTTTCAGTAGCATGCTTGTAAATATTTCAGTGTGGGCTGGATATCCTTTCTAGTTTAAAAAATAAATAAAATTGAAATACGTTAATTTAAAATTATTTTTTCATTTCAGACACTGATACAGTGATACCTCAAAGTTACTTTGTTATTGATATTAAAGTGGATCAATATGATAATAAACAGTGAATGATTGAGGATATTGATAATAAACAATGTAATTAGAACACTTTATGCCCAATATTTCTGTTTGATTTTATAACTTTCAACTGCTTAATTAAACCTTAAAACAGAATAAAAGATACAAATGTCCATCGAAGATTCTACGTAAGCGTACCGTTAGGCCTAATCGACGCGTAGCGCTCCCAACACTATTCTTTTGTCACTAGAGAAAGAGAATATCAAGTCCATTTAAGGAGATAATTTTGAGTGGATTTGTATTAAGTTAAATAATACTATATAAAACATATAACCATTTATACTAAAAATGTTATTTCTGAAGATTTCTTTGACGTAAAAAATCAAAGTTAAAAATATTTTACACTAAGTAACATTCAGTCAATAAAATTTTTCGCATGATTTTTTACGGGATACTCACTATTAGTGTAATTATTACTGTAGCCAAATAATTATTACTGTATTCTCTGTATAGTACTAGTATAATTATAACTGTATTCATATAATTAAGTTTTCAGTACCAAAAGTTACAGGATTTGGCGAATTTTATGTACTGATATGTCTAAGGTAGATAATGTTTGAATAGTTATTGTATGGAATACATTGAAAATAAAAGCTATGAATAGTATCTCAGTGGTTAAATCGTGGTTTTAATTTTTCAAAGGTTGTTGGTTCGAATCTCAGCTGATACAGTGAGTCGTTTACAAATACTCTCGAACATAAAAACACGATAATTAAAGTTTTCTGAACTTATTCAACTCACCTTTTCACTCCTGAGACTTTTTCCACTGTCTGCCGTAAGAATTTCGAGGAAATTATACCTAGTGTGAGTTGGTAGCAAATTTCTTCTTCCAAAAACTCCTAACCGGGCCCCGACTGGTAAACTGTAGTTAAACCGTACCAAAGAAGGTCCTCTTTGCCTCATCTGGACAATCCAATGGCTATAAGGCCCCACTTGGAAATGGGTGCCTCGTCCTATTGAAATTTCAGTGAAAGACAGGATGGAGGGGGATAAAGACGTCGCACTGTTGGGTTTGGACGAGACAGGACTGTCTGTCACTGAAAAGAAATATCTATTAATACAATGCGTAAATCAATTTTACAATGAAAACATTATTATTAGACTCTGAATTGTCTTAAAATATAAACTTCCGGTTCCCTAGTCAGATCGGCCTCGGTGCTTGGAAATATGTTCCCACTGCAACAAACGGTATTTCTAGTAATTACAAAACAGGTACACAGTCATAACATTTTACGAAGGAACATTTATTAAATAAAATTACTGTGTATGCAATAAACAATGAAAACTATACAAAAATGAAAAATATGTGCATTATGAAGAGGTATTTCCCAGTTGATACTAAAACTGAACATTCTTTTGCAACGACATCTTCTTTATACTGATGTATTAAAATTAGAACAATAAAGTAATACTGATGTCTATTTCTTAGAACTGCATTAGCGAAATACAAAACAATATACATTCTTATGGCTTATTTCAATCTACTCACCTTTTGTTTTTGTAGATTCTACTAAAAGATCAACATCTTCTACTAGCGGACAGGCGTGATTTCCGTCTTGTTGCCACGTTGGTGACAGTAAAACTGAAAATATATTAAGTAGAATTGATTATTATTATATTATTGGTAATTATTTCTTATTATTAAATTGTTTGTACATTTAGTTATTACTACAGTATTAGTAAAATTAGCTCTTTTTAATTTAGAGAGTATAAATAATGTATTGATCCATTTAATGAAGAAATCAAAATAATTTTAATAAATACTTTATATATTAACTACCAGTAAGTTTACAAAATATTTTATTATAACTTTGCATAATGCCATACTTTCACTTCGATTCTTTGTCACATTCTGTAACATCTTAAAAAAATGTTAACATATTGACGTTCCGTAATAGTTTAATGCTACTTATTAAATACGGTTGACAACTGCCACTTTATTCTTAAAAGTTAATATGTTTCGTCTTGTTTACAATTCTACTACAAACACAAAAAAGTATAAGATTCGTGTAAAAATATATCAATACTTTATTTACATTCTGTATTATTAGCAGATTTAGTTAGCATTATGATATTATCAGAATATTTATTTCTTTTTCAATATTTCTTCAATATTGCTATTTTTTGTACTTATTAGTACATTGCTATTTTTGTACTTATTAGTACATTGCTATTATTACATTCGCTTTTATTACATTTGCTTTATTATTACATTCATATTTAGTTAAAATTTTTCTGAAATATTTTGTCAACACATAATTTTGTGACAGATTTAGGTCACATGAGCTGTTTAATTGTTGATTTGGCCATGCTCTAGTTAAGGATTTCTTAACTGTTGGTTAGCAAGTGTTTTGATGAAGAAAACATATGTCATATCAATACAAAATGTACGCAGATGGTAAAATTATAAGATACATTATTAATACTTTGGTATTACATTTGTACTATCATTACATTCATATTTAGTTCAAATTCTACTAAACTACTTTGGTAACACATAATTTTGATATATATTTAGGTCACATTGGGTTGCTTGATTATTCACATGCCTATGCTCCAGTTCACGATTTCTGAATTGGTGGTTAGCAAGTGATTCGATAAAACACATATAATATCAACACAAAATGCATGCAGATGATAAGTGACAAGATACATTTTCTAGTCATGAAAATAGGTATTTCACTATTTGAAAAAGTTCAGAATGTCTTCAGAAAAGTCTGAGTAACTGTATTTAATCAATATCACTAGTTTTGTATCTTTGTTCTTCATTCATTTTACAGTATATTCAACTTTGTGGCTGCATTGATTTTGGATACTCGCTGTTTAGAACTGTTATAGGGCAACTCTTAATTAAAGCAAATCCTGTTTTTTAAGTTACCTTTTAAAAAACTCGGAAATCGTTTTAGTAAGCTAAGTCCTTAGTATTTTTGTGAACAATCTATATTTTCTATGACTGTATTGTTTTTAATATTTATATGAAATTGCCTGAACAGATAATATTTTAATATTTTCTGAAAAAAATATTTTCAACTAAAGAAAATAAAGTAAATATTCTTAAACTTCATTATTTATAAAGAAAAACCAAAAATTGAAAAACTATGATTATAAGGTTCTTTTGTTATTCACACATAAACTAATGAACTAGATGCATTTTGTACATATTGAAGGAATGCTTGTTTTGCAAAATGTAAACTTATAATGCCAAGTATTTGTATTCTACTTATATTCCGGGTCATAGCTAAAGCGGCAATTCCTCACTTATGGTGCAAAAATTTTATTTAAAAGTTTAACATAAATGATACTGAAATTTTACAATCAAATATCATGGTACTTACTCAAAAAGAAGGCAAGTGCGGCGGTGAGAACTAAGGTAACAAATATGAAAGACAACGCTGTACACTTCCAACTGCACTGCCTACTGTTTGATTTACGCAGCTGGAAATGTGAATGCGCAAATTGATTGGTGGAGATAGGACGACGTAGCATGCTGCGATTGGAGAGTGTGGAAGCAGGATATGTCACGTGATACCTGTAAAAACCAAAAAATACTATTACACATATAATGATTTATCATTTATATTGCTCTTAGTTGTAAGGAAAGAAAAACTTTTAAATCCATTTTAACTGTCTGGAATGTATGAAAGACATGAGGTCTGTTTTTAATTTCTCTTGATGGTGTAATTGGTGTTAATTCAATTTTCTAGCAACATAAAATAATTGATTTTAAATAATTTCTACAATATAAAACAAATCGAGTATTGTGGTCACTTAACAAATTCAGTGTTAAGACTCTCTAGATGCTTATTTTATACTTAAATATTACAGCCAAATATTTTAATATTAAACAAACAAGCCAATTTAAGTATGTTTTATACTTCAATATTACAGCCAAAAATATTTACTTAAACGAGGTCTAGACAAATATTTTTCACTGTAATATTTTGGTATACGCAATTCTTTAAGAACAGAGAGAATTTGCCCAAGTTAGATAAAATTTATTTAAATTGCCCTCTAAATTTTTAATAACTGCATCGTGTGAGTAAATTTTCTATCTCAACGAAATCTGATTCAATATTAGTTCAGTTGACACCTAATTTTTGATTCAATAAAACTTATTTTCAGTTAGTGTATGAGCAATAAAATGTGTATATCATGATGTAAGAAATGTCTTTATCGTTAGTAAATAAAAATAAAACTGTGTTAAAGGTTTCCATGTTTTTATATTTTTAACCAAAGAAAAGAAGCATGAATTGCACACTCATATAAAAAGTTTTGTTACAGAGTGCGCAGACTTGTGTTTAAGAGTGTGTCGCTATGTATTTCTGCTGAAGTCAGTAGTTATATACAAAATTTTGAGTTTCGTAGGTCCAGAATTCATGTCAGTAATTTCGCACTCACATCTTTGTTACTCAAGCTGTCCATTTCTTTAATACCCATGTGATTGCTACTTTCTGTGACTGTTACTCACATGATATTTACATAGGCTAGTATTTAAGTTTATAAAAAAATAATACACAACATATTTTAGTATAGAAATAAATTATTTTATTGCTTTTCAAAAGATTCGCCTATAGCATCAATACATTTTTATTCGAATAGACATAAATCAATTTTCAAAACAGTTATGCCATTCAGAAGTTGGTATAGCGAGACACATACGATTTATAAACTGCTTCGTCTAGGCTGTTAAAACGTTGTCCACGCATTTCATTTTTGATTTTTGGGAATAAAAAAAATATCCTTAGGTGCTAAATCAGACGAATAAGGACAATGATTCATTAAGTCAATTGTTTCATGCTTCAAATAATTGATAGTTTGAAATGCAGTGTGTGAGCTTACATTGTCGCGATAAAGAATGGTGCGACGTTTCGCATTATTCTTTCTAATTTGAACAATTCTTTCTGGTAAGTAATTGTGGTATATCAATTAGCATTTATTGTTCTACAATCTTCCAACTTGGCCTAAATGTAAACATGAACGTACTCGAATCCTTGAAATGTTCAAAGAGCTTGAATGTTATCATATATGTTATGACGACCTAATGTGGTTATTTGTTACACAACATAAATGTTTTCTGACGTCATAACCGTTCGTGTTCGACCTTCGAAATCCATCACTGAGTCTCATATGACATAGATGGAATTCTTTAAACCAGATGCAAATAATTGCTTTGGCTGATGCTTCATCATCAAAAGTCGAATTCATTCGTCGACACACTTGCATACGAAAGTTATTTTAACTTTTTTCACTGCGATATTTTTAGAAAATAGCCATTAAAAATGTCTGAATAGTAATGTCTGAATATTAATAACACAAACAAACAACCGAGTTCGTGATATAATTTGTAATTTATTAAAGTTTAAGGCTGAGGCAAGGTAAAATTTCTTAGCAGGTTAATCAGGGAAAATGATGCATTTTAAGTTAGAGACAAATCATTAACTAATTTAAAGTGAAATTTATGCGCACTCTTTCATTACAAGTACGCTAATCCGCCTTTATACTACCGTAAATGTACAAATTTGAGCCAAGGTACATAAAGATAAATGTTTATCTTATGCACAATGGTTCGTCCAATCATGTTTGGTTAAATGGTTTTTCGTAAGCAATCATTTAGTTTCGAGACTAATATAAAATTTTCTTTTTGATTATTTATTACCTTAGTATTTTTTTTTTGTGTTAGAATATAGACTTAAAAAGAAATTTCTTTCCATCTTACAACGAGGAGGCTATAGTGGCGATTAGGTCGCATGGATTGACAGACGATTGTCAAACAAAATGTCAATTGTTAAGCACCTAAAATTAAGGTTGTCTTATCTACACGTCTACCTTCGGTAAAACTATGCTTGACTGCTTTTGTAAAGTAGAATAATCAAATGTTTATTTCTCAGTTATATTTTAGTACTTCGGGATCGTCAATAAGGTAATATTTATTTAAAAATTAGCACAGACATTTCTAGCATTTTAAAACAAGCTCGGAAAATATTAAATATAAAATGCAATTATTACAATATGCATATATGCATATATGAAGAAAAATCAAATTCAAAGTTAATCAAATATATAGAGCATAGGATTGCGAGGTTTATTTCTTTCTAAGATTAAGTGTTCGAGGTTAATTTATTAAGAAATTATTTATTTAATTTTGGTAATGTTTTGAAATATATTGAAATTAAAATACCAAATCTATATAACATCATCACCAGAGTAACCCTGTCAGTAAATTTATGAAATACATTGAAAGTATAATAGCAAATTTGTAACACCGTCATCAGAGTAACCGTGCCAGTAAATTTTTGAAATACATTGAGACTATAATACAAAATTTATAACATCGCCACCAGAGTAACGTTGTCAGTAAATTTTTGAAATACATCGAAACTCTAATGCCAAATTTGTAACACCTTCACCAGAGTAACTGTGAAGGAAAATTTTTGAAATACTTTGACATTATTTTGAAATACATTGAAACTATTTTGAAATACATTAAAACTAACTATTTAAACTAATTATATATGTTGAAATACACTGAACCGAAATCCATAACACCGTCACCAGAGTAACCAGAGTGTATGGTGAACTTCTAAAATATAGTAAAAGCTAAAAAAGCAATAAAGATAAATTGTTGATTCCTGAAGATTGAATATTTTCCGTCTTTTTTTCAAATTTCGTTCCCGCCCTCCTCGTGGTGTTTTCCCTCTGGTCTGTACGCCCTACTGATATTAATTTCCTAAATATTATATTTTGCAATTTTTCCGGGGATGGGGCCCCCTACAGATCTGGGTCTCCCAACATTGTGTGGTTTGATAGTATGGTCTTTCTGTCCCTTTCTCCATAAAAATGTTATGAATTATGATTAACAATCACATGATATTAAAATACATTTTATCTGTTTTACAGTAATGAAGTTTGTATAATATTAATTTAATTAACGTTATTGCAAAAAGTATAAATTTGCAGACCTGTCCGAATTATGATTGATATGGTCTTCTTCACAATGGTAACCAACACTTGTGTGGTGATCTGAAAAAAAAATACTTCATGCATTGTCGTGATACTAAAGATATTTTGCAAATTTAATTTCACATAATTATACATTGATTTCATACAAATTTGCTTTCAATTTATTTTCCTTTTAATTGAACTGAATATGTGAATTTGTCGAATATTTTCTTATGGAATTGTTATGATTATAGAAAAAAACTTAAATTTAGTATCGCTTATTGACTTTATTCCCTCTTCCAAATTATTTTAGTTTAATAACAATATGATTAATTACCGCCCATTCAAACTATTTTTTAAATTTTAAGCGCCTGTTCTCTATTAAACCAATTTTAGTATTATTAAAGCCTCAGATTTAGTGATCCCTTTTGAACAAACGACTATATGACTTTGCTCAACTGTAAAACCTGTTTCTTTCACCTTTCCATATGTAGAAATTTTCCCCTGATTGTCGACGATAACAACAGTTTTTGGCGATTCAGCGTATGACACTATTTCCTGCCAATGTGTCATTACTTAAAATTATCCAGCAATACACTTGTGGATCTGGTGGCGTAAAGAAGTCTCAAGAGAGGGCGGCAGTTCCCACTTCAGGGGCTGTTCGCCATTATTTTCATCTGAATCTGCGAATCCTTTGATGGATTATTATATGAGGATTAAGATATGCTGTATTGCATCCTGATAGATACATGCAACAAACAATCGCTCGAATCTGTAAGGACTTTAATCGAACTTTTTAGAGTATTGCAGTGGCTTGTATTTAAACAAAAAATGTAATTATTGGTTCGTCCTCGGATTCATAAAATGGGGTAAATGTACTTAATATATTTTAATTTCTGATAAAAATGAAGACAGCGCTTTAAACAGCATACATCACATCCAGGAGGAAGCGCTAGAAAATTGAGCATGACATGCCAGGGGCTTAGACCCAAGGAATTTGGCAGAATAAGAAGGTTGGTATCGTCGAATTGCAATAATTACCTAAAGAATAGCCTAATGAATGGCCTCACGAATAGCCCAAGGAATAACCTATCGAATAGTCTAAGGAATAGCCTAACGAAGAGCCTAAGGAATAGCCTAACGAATGGTTTAAAAAGTCCACACACTATTGACCAATCAGTGGATTAGCTGTTTGTCTTGATTTTGGTGGGGATTTCACCTTTCCACCGCTAGGTAGTTATGCAGAGACAGCAAACAACTTATAAAGGCGTTGTTGTAACTCAAGTTCAAACCCGTTATGCCAGGTTAGGAGAGACATACTTAAGGAAGGGAAAGGGGAGATTGATAAGGGTGGCTAGCCAAGGAAGGGGTACAGGTGATCCCCAGAGAGACTACAGAAGGCCTAAAGGGATTAGCGGTAAGAGCTTACAGCAAGAGGAACACGTCAGTCCCTCAAAAAAGAGCAGAGGCAGGCATTAGTTTGCCAACGTTGAAAACTTTACCATCTATAAGACATTTAGTTAATTTGGACACAGAGACTTGGACTGGAAAAAAAGGGATGCTTACATATGGTAAGCGGGGACTAAATTTAACTAAAAACTGTGGCTAAATACTAAAAAGGGTTTGATAATAACTAGCTAATACTACTAACGCTAACTAGGTGTTGTGACACGTCACAACACGTTATTTTTTTATTTTTCAAAATTAACATTTTTTAAAATTCATTAAATATGTTTATTATTTTAAACTAAATTATTTTAGTTCAGTTTTAATAATTTATTCAAAATTATCTTATTCAAAATTGCTTCTATTTTTATATTCATTAATGCCCCCCCCCCCCAATTGTCTCATTTTCTAAATTAAATTATAAACACGCTGCTATTTATCCATGTTTTTCATTCGTACGGTGAATGCCCCCTTTTACTACACCTGGATAGCAGTATCCAATTCCGACGATTGGTCGGGATTTTGTTTATGGAGGAATGGAAATTTGGATCATTTGGTTTGAGTCTAACCTCTTCTGTTATCTCGTTTTGCGGATTTGTGAACAGAAGATAGGCGGGGAGATTTTTCCTGACTCGCTTCTCTTGAAAATTTGAGGTGTGTGAACGTGGTGTTGGATAAAAGGGATCCCTTCGGGGACATTCCTTTGCCATTTTTTTATACTGAATTCATTTTTTTAGTACTTAAATGATCCTATACATTTTACTTAAGACAAGTATGTGGTAATTAAAAATCTTTTCTGCCATCTCTTTCATCCAGTTTTATAGATTGTCAGTGCATTCAATTTGTTAAAACATGAGGAATGAATGCTGAAGACAGTGCCTGTCTCTGATTTTTTTTACTTTAAAATTGCAAGTCTGGTGAATAAAGTTACACTGTTTCTACAACAGTGAGTGTTTTTGCATCAAGATTATAAGATTTTTTTTGTTGGTTATTGTGCCTCTGAGCATGCACAAGTGACGGTGAAGCTGACTAATAAAAAACTTGCTACTAAGGGATGTTGGCAAAATCTAAATCTTCAATGTTGATTACGAAGATTTTATTTACAGATGGCTGCAGGGTTGCTTCACTGTGTGTGATATTTTGTTATACAATTAAAAAAATCAATTTTAATTACGCGTATAGAGAATGTGAAATAGTTCAATAAATGATTGAAAATTGTGATGCTGTAGTAAATGCAATTTATGCAATTCATTGAATGATGCAATACCTTTGTTAATGAATATATAAGACGAAGATTTTTGTTGATTGTGATTGTTTTTCAGCAGTTTAAGCAGTTAAATATGAATTCTAAACTGTTAAATTTATCAAATATAAACTCAATAAAGATTTTTTTTGTTCAATATTCATTTTGTATTTTTTTAGAGAGACATTGACTTTTATCATTCATATTAAGGGACATTCAATTTATTCTGTACTTAATGACCAAGAACAGTTTTTGACTTAATTCAAATTATTAATTCTTTTTCCTTTGAATTTCAGATCAAGATCCAGGTAAGGATTTGTTAAAAATTGATTTTACATGTACTTGAAGCATCTTATGTATATTGTAATTATAATTCAGTAATTTTAAGGCGCTCATATGCAAAGATGGTTTATATTTAATTTTTTAAAAGAATTACATAACGCATTGTATTTTTATTCTAAATTATTTTTCCACTGTATGGTCCTATTCCATTAAATTAATTAATTATTAATTAATTATTTTCTCTTTGTTAATTGCAGGTGAGTGCCCGACCCAACTAGGAGTTGAATAGGGGTTGTAAATTAAATTTTATATCTCTTATTAAGTTTCTGTACAGCCCTTATCACAACACTAGGACTAACCCTAACTAGGAGAATACTTAAAGAACTAGAGACGACTAATTGATAGCTTAAAATAAAAGCGCGTTGAATACTATATTGATTTTCCATCAACACTTATTTCGTTTATCGTCAAACATCATGCAAGACTTACAGCCATTCAACATCAAACAGAAAATTAAATGGCACATAATTAATAATTCCACGTCACAATTAAAAGACTGGTTCAAAGCAAATCTATGTGGTTTGGCGCTTTTACTTCACTTTCATCATCAATTAAATAAAACGTAAAAACTTTTACATGATATTAGGAATCCGAAGACGAGTCTGATCGAATTTTCTTTCGAAACGCAAGCCACTGCAATACTCTACACTGAACGATTAAATTCATTAGAGAGAGAGATGTTCGAGCGATTGTTTACAGAACAAATCAATCAAAATGAAAAGCAACATCTCTTAATCTCTTAATCTTAATATTATATAATAATACATGAAGGGATTGACAGACTTAGATTAAAAAAATTACGAGCATGCCGCCCACTTTTAAAACTTTTTTACACAACACGATCCATAAGCGTACTGCTGGGCAATCTCAAGGTGGCATATTGGCCAGAAGGAGAATCACAGGCTTATTGGCAAACAACTGTTGCTATTGTTGAAAGTCAGGGCTCAAAATAGGTAGAAGCAAAAGAAAAAATACTTCTACATGAGGGAAGGTCAAAGGAAGATATTTTTGCAGTTGAGGGAAGTTAGAGATGAGAAAAAGCTTTAGTTCAAAAAGGGTCTGGAAACTATCTGAACATTTTTATTTACAAAAATGTATGTAATCGAAAAACAAAACATTTATGATTTAGAATGAATTTAAAGTGGAATAAATTTTGAATGAGTTTAAAGTGATATGATAATATATCATAGCAGGAATATATATTAAATTCAACTTCACATTCGTATTTCAGAGGGAAAACGTCTATAACGTATTGCAATGGATCTTTAGTTCATTCGTAAAAAAATGATTGCTAAAGAAGTGGTCTGTACAATAATGACTCTATCTCAAAAAATCTGATGTGGGCAACACATGACTTTCCTTATATAATTTAATGAATTTCTACTTTTACAGTAAAAAAATAGGTTTTTCTTATAGTAAATACGTTAATTTGGCAACATTTCAAAAAGTCGCCAAGTTGGCGACGTTCCGCCAAATTCGTCGCCAAAATCTCGCCAAGCGTTATGGACGAAGAAATAAGTTGTTCTTACAGCAGATAAATGACTATTGACGTTCAAATACAAAAGTATTACTCAAAGTAATTTTTTCATGAATGGAACGAGCTAGATCCATGAGAATGATGTCACCCAATTTATCGCATGGTATTACATATGGAAAATGAACATGTTCCTCAATAGAAAATATTTTTTATTATTTTATATGACTTTTTAATAATTTTTTTGAAAAATGTGCAATATCTCGAGAACGGTTCATGTTAGCGTTCTAAAATTTATGTCAATCGTTTTCTAATAAAAAATTACATAAGAAATGTCTATTTGCGTAACTTTATTAGTGGTTTTGATTTTTTGACGATTTTTTCAAAATTTTATTCGAAAATTTAGGGGGCTCTGAACATTCGATTACGTATAGAAACAAAAGGCTTCCAGTGTTTACGGATTGAGATTTTTGTACCAAATTCGGTTTGAATCGGTCCATTCGTTCGTTAGTTATCGTCTCCACAGACTCACTGACACACAAACACACACACACACACACAGACATCACTTCAAAAATGTTTGATTCGTTATCAGGGATGCTTGAAACGTGCTCTCCCGTCGAAAACTCGATTTCGAATTTTCGACCCCGTCACAATGCTTTCCTTATACATTATGTATATAAGGAAAGTAATAGTATGCATAATAGTATATACAATGGTATACATTATAACTCTTGAATGGAATACCATATCATATAAAATACATATCTAATGCAATAATAGCATTTTTGAAAAGCGGAAACCTCTAAATAGCTATCAAAATGAGACGTCAATTGTGTTGGTTAATTAGAGGTGTCACTGGATTATGCACTGTAGGAAAAGTGAAAAGTTATTTAACATACCTTGGTTAACAAGATTCACGGGAGAAGGTAAGCCGAGATCTGGAGACTGTGGCTCCCTCTGGGGGAATTTAATTTCCCCTTGGCTAGGGTTTCTTTTAAACCCGATATTCGCCATTGGGAAGGTAGTTCGTGGTGTTCAGAGTTCTACTGTCTTCTCTCCTTGTCTGCATTTGAAATATGCTCCTTTCTGTAAAAAAGTTAAAAAGACAATATGAATAGAAAATTTTATCAGCATCTTTCGTAGAATCAACTCCTTACTTTATCGTTTAATGCTGTTTAATTTCGTTCCTTGTACGAAACTCAAACCAATCGTACGCCACAAAATTCCAATCATTCATAGGTGACTTAGGCTAAAAAGATAATTTGTAAAATGATAATTTTTGAAATTCAAATTTACTTCAGCCAAACCCGATTATTGGTTTAGAAATACTGACGATTACACACGGAAGATGAGGCTTGCTTGAGCGTAGCTAACAGCTAGTAATTATAATAACCCTACTAATAAAAGAATGCGTTACTGAAATCTACATTGAAGCCGGTACCGGCCAACAGGGTACAGTTGTCTTATCTTGCCTTACGATTTCGATCAATACGTAAATACGAATATCTAAATCGTCTCCAAAGATTATCCTTAAAAGTAAATCAGATAATATCGTCATATTTTTATAATTTTATTTGCATTAGAATTTGCTTAAAATGTCCGCTGAAAATGATGTAGTATTCTGAATTATTAAACAGCATAATATCGTGTGCGAGTAATTTGCACACGTCATTATCGTTTGCAGAATGGCAACACGCATATTGTATATATAATATCAAAGAGAACATTTATAATAATATATGACAAGTGAGAAGATATGATGAGGTATTATAATAATCATTGTTACAAGATAGTTAAAATGAGTCAAATATTCAACCTAATATATATATATATATATATATATATATATATATATAAATATATATATATATATATATATATATATATATATATGCGTATATTTATCAAAGCGCAAGGAAAAATATTGATCCAACACTTTTGCGAACATATTGAACGGTTTATTTTATAAATTGCCGACTAATGGCATTATTGTGACTAATGGCATAATTTATTAGGTATATAAAATTAAAGCTAGAATTATTGTATTGACGTAGTTTGTTATGAAGCAAGTAGGTAGGCATGAATGAATGAATGAGATGAAGGTGGGTGGCTCCAGGAGAGCCCATCGCAGCGACCAGAGGTCTATTGCACTACCCCGAAAATGAGAAGGTCCTTAAGAAAAGAGACCAGTAGCCGAGGCAAAAATCAGCAGGCACTTGGCAGGAATGTCATACAACTCCCAGGGCTCGATCACATGTCGACCCAAGTGTTCGAACCTATGGGCGGAGAACACCTCACACTCACATAGTATGTGTGCGGCAGTTTCTTCGCTATAATTGCAGCCGCTGCATAGCGAATCCTTAGTGACACCCATAATATTTAGGTGTCTTTTAAGGATGCAGTGCCCAGGAAGGAGCCCAACAGCCCTTCTGATGCCAGTTCTACTGAGCTTGAATAATTCCTTTTGATGCATGCCAGGGCATTTACAGTTTAGTTCTTTAGTCTGCTTTTGGCCCTTAGTATTACGCCAGTTCTCGCACTGAAGCTTTCTGAAGATATCATAGACAATTCTTCTAGTCAGTTCATTAGGAACACCCAAAGCCGACTCGGGACCAACAAAAGGTGTACTTAAACATTTTCTAGCCAATTCATCCGTCATTTCATTACCTGAGATGCCTGAATGTCCAGGCACCCAGTAAAGTATGACTTGATTGTTGCTAGCAATTTTACAAAGTGCAGTATAGCACTCCTAGATAAGGGATGACGTCATAGTAGACTTCCCTAAAGCCATAAGATCAACCTGACCATCAGGGCAGATAAGTATTTGGTTGTTCCTGTAATTTCTGCCAGAGCAAATTCTACAACACATTAGAGTGGCAAAGACCTCAGTCTGAAAAACAGTAGCGTAGCTGGTAAGAGGGTAAAATAATTTTGTACCATCATCTGGACAGCATACTCCAGAACCAGTGCTAGTACCTAGCTTAGAGCCATTAATATACCATACAATACATTTCTTTTTATTGTAGGTAGGAGTCCTTTTCTAGTTATCCCGTGAAGGGACCTGAATTTCATAAGGCTTGTTAAATATATATCTGACAAGAAAACCATCAGATGGCATATGGAGATAAGGATGATTTATAACATTATTGTTTAGACAACTCCAAGATAAATACTTTGAGTAATATCTCCAATGTTTCAGATATTTAAGACTGTTCATGCATATGAGAGCCTCAGCCTCAATGTGCATGTTGAGTGGGTGCAATCCATGCAAAAGTTCAAAGTAGCAGTAGGAGTGGTTTTCATGCATCCAGAGATCGCAATACACACCATCTTTTGAAGCCTAATTAAGTCTAATTTAGCATTTTCACATCTAATTCTAAACCACCATATAATGGAGACATAGGTAGTGATGGGACAGATTACCATAGAGTAAATCCAACGGATAGCTTGGGTATTCAATCCCCATGTTTTCCCAATAGCATTTCTACATGACCAGAAAATTCTTCCAGATTTAATTATGCAGTATTCAAAATGTCTCTTCCAATTGAGACCCATATTAAAGTAGATTCCTAGGAATTTTTCCTCTTTGGAGCAAATAAGCTTCTGACCAAAGAAGCAAATGTCTCTAAGATAAAGAATACGTTTTCTTGTAAACACAACCATAGCAGTCTTTTGATGATTAACAGAGAGGCCTGCATTTTTGCACCATGACTCAACACTCCTAAGAGCAGTGGCCGTCATGTCAGAGACAGTATTACCAAATTTGCCTCTAGCAATGATTACAACATCTTCAGCATATCCGACACAGGATTCACCAGAACTAATTATGTTCTCCAAAAGAGAGTCTACAACTAAACACCAAAGAATTGGTGAAAGAACACCTCCCTGCGTATAGCCTGCCAAAGCATTCACCGTCATATTATCACGAAGTAAAGATGCACAGATGTACCTATTAGATAACAAATTCTTGATCTAACAAGAGATCGTCATATCAACAGCTTTCCTATCAAGAGCATGTAGGATGATGTCAATGGGCAGTTTATCAAAAGCACTTTCAATGTCAAGAAAAATAGCTAGAGCAATTTCCTTAGCATTTAAGTTTCTCTCCAGTATAAAGGAGAGACTGTAAACGGTAGTATCCGTAGATTTATCCGGTTAATAGGCATGTTGAGAGTTAGGCAGCGGCATTGAGGACAGAATATCTTCCATAATATACCTGTCAATAAGCTTTTCAGTAGTCTTTAGAAGAAAAAACGTAAGGCTAATAGGCCTGAAGGACTTGGTCTCATTATTTTTGCCAATATTTGGAATAATGATTACATTAGTATGCCTCCAGGCAGACGGCACGTGGCCAAAGGCAATACAGGCTCTGTATATTCTACAAAGAATGGGAAGCAAGCATCTCAATTACCTCCTGGGGAAGAATCGGAATGATGCCATCAATCCCATGGAGTTTATAGCGTTTAAAAGAATTAATTGCCCAACTAAATTTTTCCAGAGAAACCACCCACCTATCAATACCACACTTATTACTATCACAGGTAGAAGTGGAGCGAACAGCAGGAATAGTGTTATGATTATTCAACTGTGAAAATGGAAAATGAACGCTGAACAATTCAGCAAGGGTATCTTCCCCAGTCTCAGAATAACCACCATTAGGCAACCTAATTGTATTTAGGCTACGGTTTCTGTCTTTAGTTATAACAAGTAGGTAGGCATGGAGAGCCAATGCAACTGTTGATGAAGCTATTGAATGAGAAAAGAAGTTGATAAACTTCTGAGGGCTAACGAAAATATTGAATTAAATCTCAGGCAAAGAAGACACTAAACACTTACAGCCAATGAAGTTGTTACTTTCAGAGCCCTGTCGTTGAAAAAATCATAGATGACCAGAGATCAAATACTCTGCCAGGGTGCAGGTAGTATAATTATAAAATGTAAACCAGCACGAGATCCGTAACTCTAAATGTTTATTATCTTTTAGAGATTACTGCATCTTTTATTGTTTTTAAATGAAAATAGCAACTTTTTAATATGTTTTGAAAAATTCAGAAAGTAAATTAAAAAAAACAAAATCCAACCAGCTGTTTCATACTAAAGAAAGTAAGTTTATAATTAAAACTACGTAACTAGATAGTTTTCGAGAAACTGAATTTTTATTAACGTATTACATAAACGGGATAGAAAAATAAGTAATTAACATAATCGTCCTTAGTTCGTAAAAATTAACAGAAATTTCAAATTTAAAGAAAGCATAACTAAAACACTTTGCAAGTCGCAATTGGAGATTTTTTTTTTAAGCAGCGACTTTAAAACAAAAATATATGCTCAATTTTTGTTCTACGGATTTAAAATAATAAATAATTAGTTTCTATACTCATCATAATGCAAAAGCACAAGGAGTTGCAGTAAAAACTATCTAAATTTTTTTCGGAACTAAAGTCAGGAGTTAGTTTACGAACGTATTTAGTAGAAGCTGAAGGTAAGAAATTCTGCACAATTCTTTTTCGTGGTATACTAAAATAATTAAGTCTTAATTAGGTTGGAATTTCTTCTACATTTTTAACAGGCATTTTTTCTTGAGAGAGAAAAAATGTTTTAGATTTTAAGAATAAATGAGTTACAAAATGATTATGAACGCTGTTTTCGCTTTTACAATGCGTATTAAATGTAAACAAAAATTGTGATGGATAAACGGGTTTGACATGAGGTAAAATTGGAATGTTTTGAGCATTACTAAATAAATATACACGCGTTTTTACTTTTCTTATATACATGATGTATAAGGAAAGTATTGTGACAGGGTTGAAAATTCGAATTCGAATTTTCGACGAGAGAGCACGTTTCAAGCATCCCTGATTACAAATCAAACATTTTTGATGTAATGTCTGTGTGTGTGTGTGAGAGAGACTTTGAAGACGATATCTCACGAACGAATGGAGCTATTCGAATGCAATTTGGTACAAAAGTCACAATCCGTGAATACTGGAAGACTACTGTTTTCAAACACAATCGAATGTTCAGAACCTCCATAAATTTGCGAGTGAAATTTTGAAAAAATCATCAAAAAAAACATTTAATAAAGTTACGTAAATATACATTTATTATGTAATTTTTTTTAGAAAAAGATTGACATAAACTTTAGAACGCTAGCATGAACCGTTTTCGAGATATTGCACATTTTTCAAACTAATTTATCAAAAAATTCCCATAATTTAAAAAAATATGTATTAACTGTTGAGAAACATGTTCACTTTTCATATGTAATATCGTGCGATAAATTTTGTGACATCATTCTCGTGGATCTAGTTCATTCCACTCATTAAAAAGATACTTTGAGTAATACTTTTGTATTTGAACATCAATAGTCATTTATCTGCTATAAGAGTTACTTATTTCTTCGTTCATAACACTTGCCGATATTTTGGCGACGAATTTGGCGAAATGTCGTCAACTTGGCGACTTTTTTAAATGTTGCCAAATTAATGAAAATCTCGCCAAATGGATAAAAATTGCACTAAATCAATGAAAATGACAACTAATTGAAATTTATTCTATATATTGGAAACAATATTAATATCTACTATAAGAATAATTTTTTTTAAGGGTAAAAGTGTAATAATAATAAAGTAAAGTGTAATAAAATAGTAAATTCATTTCATTATATAAGGAAAGTCATGTGCTGCCCACATGAGATTTTTAAAAATAATATCAGTGTGTTTGTCTGTCCCTCTGCCATTCTGCCTGTGAGTATATGGACACTACATTTCGTAAATAAAAAGAGAGCCATCCAAATGACATTTAATATTTTATAAGTACTTTAAACACGTCTACGAATATTTTAAAATATTTTAGCAAAGATTACAAATTTAGTAAAATGTCTTTATTTAAAAACACCATTAATAACGCAAAAAAAAATTTACAAGACTGCCAGAGCACTTTCAGGCGTCATAACGTCCAGCATCAATGGCAGTGTTAATGAAACGCACAGACATAAGCTTTTATATACAGCCCGAAACCGCGATTACAAAAGTTGCATATGGATAGTCGTATAAACCGATACTAAAAGATATCATAAATTACAATCAAGAACATAAATATTTCAAGCCAACAATAATTTAAATTTAAAGTACATAAATAATTCAGACCAACTAACTGCACCACAAAGACCGTCTAGCTCGCCTCAACGCACAAAGCAGTAAGTATGTGTGGCAACCGCTATATAATTTATTCGAAGTTACACTTTTAATTATTAAATTCTTTATTATTAAGCATTAAATACATGGCCGTTGATCTCATAAAGTGGAATAAACATTTAAAGTACATTGCTCGTTGTTATGCCGCAATAAGCCCTCCAATTACTTTTACCTTTTGTGTAAGTCTTGAAAAGAATTATTAATTAATATAAAAATATTAGACTATTTAATCTTAAACAATATCATTTATTAACAACATCAATTTATCAATAACATCGATTTTCATTTATAATCAATTTTCATTTATTATCAATTTTCATTTAATTATTTTAGCGAGGGGACATATGCGACCAGAATCATTAGATTTACGATAGTGTCTAGAACTTGTGATATTTTGAGCACATACCTTCCAGTTTAGTCTTGGGCTCATCATCTCGCTTGCATCAGTCTTATACTGCCATAACTCTGTGGTGTGTGGCTCCCCCTCGTACTACTAATGCACTCGCCATTTGATCTACCTCCATTAATTTGGAACATCTACGGAACCTTTAAAAATCTGTTAGTTTTTCATTTTTCTCTACTCGTGCTCTAGTCAAAATCGTGATTATTTCTTTTCATGTCTGAATTCCATCTCTTTTCGTCCACAACTCGACTCGTTTCGTCTATATCTGCTACTGATTTTTTTCGTCTGATCCAAGCTGTGGTTCTTTCGGCGGGGGGGGGGGGGGTAGCTCCGCCCTTCTTCCCCTTGGCGCTCATTGGTTCTTCTCAAACCAATGGTATCATATCACATTAAGCGAGGCCCCTCTCAGCCCCTCTGGTCTTGCACACCTAAATTTATAGTCTTATGACTTTAAAGTTCAAGTCCTCATAAACCTCGGCGACAGCCAGACTACCGCTTTCTTTGCCGTTCTGGCCACCATAAATAATACAAATAAAAATGTCTCATGTGAGAACATATTCTGGACTCACATATCTCCCCACGGACCAAAAAACAAAAGAAATTCAACAACAATAGAGTTCGAAAAACAAACAAACAAAAGTTCCATTCACATGCCACTTTTTAATTGGCATTTTTCACTTTTTTTGGGACAAAATTCGTCCAGAATTAGTTCAACAGTCTTGTTGTAACACAAAAGTTTTTAGCACCATTATATACACTAAATAAACATAAGTTATGTACTCATGAACTCTACCAGGTCCAGCTTTCAATTGAAGCTAAATTAAATTTTGACTGTTTAAAAAGATTTTTAAACATATACACATTCACTATGAAATGTTACACACTACTATCTACTTTTATATTTTTAACATTATTACACTTGTCTTTTGTACAAATTACACAGTATACTATTTTTTAAACACAATTCTCTTCAAATTAATTTCCATAATTGATAACTTCATCACATATATAACATTTTTGCTTAACCTTGATACTGGTACATACTTATTATATAACATTCAAACATTTTTTTTTTAAATCAGCCTTTGAAAATATATATACTTTTAACATAATTTTGTAACTCCCCTTACAATTGCATACGGGGTGACATCTTCCCTTTAAAAAATTTGTTCTTACAACGCATTGTATGTAAACAAACAACACCCTTTGCACTTGATGACAGGAATTGATTGATTATTTGCACAAAGATCATTAGAAGAACCCTTTTTAAAGACCCCTTTTTACCCAAGCCTCGCTACCGGAAATGCGTACCGGGAATGTTCAAATCCCCTATCCGACACTAGGAAAGTGACCAGCTAACTAAAAAGACTCTCAAGAAAGAATCCTTTCTTTTAATCGTTTTTTCAACAGCGATTAGCAGCCTGAATTCCCTCAAATATACTCTTAGAACCATGACAATGCATTGTTGAAATGGACAACGTGCGGCGCGGATTTTCTTCTCACTGAAGATGACGATTGCGATGGCACCCACCAGAGGCTTGTAACCAAGTATTGTAACCCTTTTATTAACCCACTCGGCGTGTTATATAAACGTCGACATATTTTTTCAAATATAAACCTCCTGATCATTTAATTATTAATTATATCTGCTAATCACCCTTTTATAATAGCATGCTCATGGCTTGCATTATATTTGCATTGTATAGCTCTCCCTTTTTTTTTGAAACTCAACTTAAAATAGTCCCCTATTTAAATATTATTCAGTTGGTTCCTTTGGGATGACTTGTATTTATATCAAAGTCATCTCTATATGGTGCCTTCTATCTCTGCACGTATACGTATTATATTAACATTATTCAACATTTGAAATCATTTTACTGTATTACTTATATTTAAATTTCACCTTTCCATTTGTTATTAAGATTTTCTCTCATTTAACTTTGTTTTCTCTATACCTTCCATATGACTTTATGAAATTAAAAAAAAATTGAAAATTATTATTATTTTTAATTTTGAAATTTAAAATTTTAAACTTTTAAATTTTTTTTATAGTTTGTTTAAATTTTATTTATTTTAACTCCTTGCTTAACAAGTTCATAACTTTTACATTTTATATAAAATTATTTCATCTTTTTAAAACAAACTCAAGACTTTAATTTCTTGTCTGAAAACCCTTTATTTACTTAATTGAAAATTTTCATTTTATATTTTTAACAATTGAAATCCTCTTTAATTATATATCCTTTTTAAACGCGGATTTATTTACTCACCGTATCTATAAAATTTATCATATTTATGTATCTCAATTTATTTTAATCCTTATGACTTTGAATACCTGACATTTATAACCATTTATAACGCTTGATTGTTTAACATTCTATCTCACACATTATTATCTAATTATTACTTATCTTGACATTTAATTAACTGCGGCTAACCCCTTTATCGCCGTAATACATATTATCATGTACGTATTTACCATATATGACATTTATTGCATCAAAATTTATTTTTATGTATCATGACCTTTCTCAACACCTAATTCAGAGTATATTTTAATAACTTTTCACATTTAAAAATACCTAATCATCAATTTATATTACATTACTAACAGAGTATATATATATTTTTTTTACGTAGATTTCCGCTTGTTTACAAACACCTTTCAATTGCTATCACATCTCATCGATAACTTTTTTTTATTTATTTACATTCACCACTGACATTTAGGTGCCTTATTATTTAACATATTTATTTATTCATTCCGTATTTATTTATATTCATTATATATGTATTTCACATTTATTTATTATCGTACAATTTTCTTCAACAATACCTACATTTATTTTCATATTCATATTTATTTACATTTTATTTTCATATCCAAATTTATTTATACGCACATGATTATCGTAACCTTTCCTTACGTTGTAAATAAACAACAAAAATGCTTTATTTCGCACTCAAAATTTTTTAATTATATTTTTATTACAGCATCTTTTTACTTCTTGTGTGAATTTATTCATTTATTCACAAAACAAAATTTTAACTAAATTTATTTTCATTTATCCTGTTACTTTAGGATTAATTTAGTCATTTACTTTGCTTATACAATTTATATTCTTCTTCAAACATTTATTTACCTAAGCATTCTCAATGCATTTCACATTTGAACATTCCTACACGAGATATCGTGTTCTCGATTGCTTTATTGCAACGGGCGATGCACAGCTACTTAACTGTCCATAATTTTCATTTTAAATTCAAATTGATTTAAAATTTTCAATTATTTATGCCCTTGTTTACTTTTTGAAATAAAATGTATACCATCTATGACTAATCTTTATTATTCTCACTTACAGCTCATTACTTATTTTTTTACTTTACTTAAATTTGTCATTCAATTTTTAAGCCTCAAGACTCTTCTCTCAAAAGACCTATCATTTTTGCCTTCCCTTGAAAACAAATTGAAGTGAATGCTACACCTTATTTTGAAAAATGAAGCATTTGACTGGACTGGCTTTCCAACAACCTTGTCCTTGGCTGGATTTGTCTCCAGACCTTTCATCTACCCAATTAGGTAACATATTTTGATTTTATCTTTCATTTTTGTAGATTTATTTGCATAAATTAATCTCTGCATAATTTTCTTATCACATGTACATTTTTTGACTTAACATTATAAATTATATATAATATTATTTTTGAAAACGAACCATTTGTACAATTATTATCAATTTTAGTAAATTTCATACCATGTTCATTTTTAAACCATTCCATGATTATTCATTTTTAAACCATTCCATAATTAATCATTTTTTCCTTGGAAATTCATACCATTTTCATTCATAAACAATTCCTTCCTTATTGTTTTTCTTTTAATTTCATATCATTATCCATTTTTTCATTTTTGAAAATATTTACAATTCCATATCATTTTTCCTTTAATTCATTTTGATTTGTTATTCTTTTTATCTCTCTCTTATCTTACAATTCTTCAAGAACCAGTCATCAGCAAATTTTGAATTCTTAAAATTTCTTGATTTCTTGAAACAATTTTAACCAAGCTTTCTCTCCCTATGTTCATGAATGTTTTCAATTTCATTTGTGCTATAAATATGTATTTCATTTAGTAACTCTAATTTTTGCCTAACATACTCTTTATATTTGCTTTGACTTTCAATTATTTCTGAATCTACTTTTAGAATATCATTACCTTCATTATCATTGTGATTACTATCCCTTATTATTTCATTATTTTCATTTTGAATACTTTTACAAACATTTGAATTTTGTATTTGTTGAAAATTATTATTTTCATTAACCAAAACATCCATTATTTTATTTTCAAGAGAATTTTGCTTAGCATTATCATAATTTTGACTTTCATTTTCCAAAACATCCATTATTTTAACCTCATTTAAATTTTGCTTCTCATTATCATGATTTTGACTTTCATTTTGCAGCACATCCATTATTTTAATTTCAAGTGATTTTTGAGTATTTTTATCATTATCATTATGATTTTGATTTTGACTTTGCATTTCTTCAAACCATTTATTTTCATTTGCATAATGCACCCTTTAAATTTTAACATTTTCATTTTGCATAATTTTATGATAATTATTTTCAAAATTTTTATCACCTTTTTGATTTTGCATAATTTTGATATCCGTATTTTCGCTTCCATGCTGAATATTTTCATTCATATTTTGAACATTTTCAATATGTACACTTTGTACAGTATAACATTTTTTGATTGAATCTCAATTATTTCACCGTTACCGTTATTAACATTTTGCAACAAAGTTGAAAAGTGTTTATGACTTTGTTCATTCTGTCCGTCTGTCTGTCTGTCTGTCTGTCCGTTAGCACGATAACTGCCGCAAAAATGACTTAATCAAAATGAAATTTTTGTATGTTGTTCAGACGGTCTGTAGGACCTATGGGAATATAAATAAATAATATTACCCAATTAGTTTTGGATTGAACCCGGGTTGAAAAAATGAAATACATTGAACCCTATGGGACCTAATTTTTCAAACATTTTTTAAGCGGATTTAAAATTCACAAATTGCTTCGAAAATTTTAGGTAATATTCAAATTATTCCATAAAATATATAAAAAAAATTCAGCAAAATATATTCAGTAGTTTTTTAAATAAAAATTAAAATAATATTTACACCTCTTTTATGAAGCGATCGCGTGACCATGATATGAAACGATCACGTGACCAACTTCAAAATATAATACGGCATCCATCTTGTCTCAAAATCGTCATTTTTAAAGTTCTTTTTAATTCATATTGAGTGCTGTATTCGTCGTAAAACCTCTTTATTTTCGCTTAAATTCTGTGCATCTACATACTGAAACAACGCAATTACAATATATTTGAGTTTAAATGAGCATCCAACTTAGATTATTTCTCTAACGAAGCCTATTTTTCACTTATGTGAAATGTAAACAGCAAAATATGTAAGATGAGTTGTATAGGAATTGCTGTATTTTTTTAACGCAAAGGAATTTAGCTCATGGAGTCTGCATAGCTGATATGAAAGAAATATTCATTGACTTTACCGAGAGAAGGACGATTTTTTGCGATGAAGTTTTAAGCATAGAGTTTAATTACTTATAGCTCCATGGTCTTAATTTTTAAATAAAATAAATTATTATAGTATTGTGATGAATGACATGAATGGGAAATTATTTATGAATGAAATGCTGCTTTTTTAGAGAGAGCCAGGCGTGTTATTTTTTCTATGACGTCATTTGAATGAATTTCAGTTGTTTTCGATGAAGTTTTTAAATTTCGATGAAGTTTATCGTGGTATTATGATAATTCTAAAATTGTTACCGAGTAATATATCACATTTTAGAGATGTTTAAACCAGGCAATTTATAGTTCAATGCCGTCATTTGAATGCAGTTCATTTTTTTCGATGATTGTTTAAGTTTTCAAATATAATAAATCAATGTACTATTGTGATAAGTTTTAAAATATTACCGAGGAATGTATTGCATTTTAGATATGTTTAAATAAAATTGCATTGAAGTTGGAAAGTGTTTCATAATCAATGCTTTAAGCATGGTTGATCTTTCTTGTATTTACTTTCACTTTGTACTTTTTGTGCTATATGACATTTTTTTGCGTGAATCTCATCGATTTCACTGTCCATATCATATTTTTCCATCAATTCTTCCGCACTTTGTACATTTTGTTCGATATAACATTGGGTAGCGTGAATTTTAATTGGTTCATCTCTCATGTTATATTCATTTCTAATGGTCAATATATTTGCTTTTCCAATTTCAATTATTCGAAACGGTCCTTGAAATCTATCTTGAAACATATTGAGTTTATTGAGTTTATCTAGCTTGTTCCATTCATGAAAAAAGATACTTTGAGTAATACTTTTGTATTTGAACGTCAATAGTCATTTGTCTGCTGTAAGAATAACTTATTTCTCCATCCATAACCCTTGGCGAAATTTTGGCGACGAATTTGGTGGAATGTCGCCAACTTGGCGACTTGTTTAAATGTTGTTAATTAACTATAAACTCGTCAAATGGATAAAAATAAGGCTAAATCAATGAAAATGGCGACTAATTGACGAAAATTTAATATCTTGGAAAGAATATATCCACTATAAGAATACCCTCTTGTTTTTTATGTTAATTCATATACAACTCATCTTACAGCTTGATTAGTTTGCATTCTGCATACATTAAATTTAGGCTTCGTTGAAGAAATAATCCAAGTTTAGTGTTCATTTAAAATAAAAAATATTGTAATTTCATAGATACATAATTTAGATACACATATAATATGCAAATATAAAGCGGCTTTAGGACGGATGCAACACTAAATATAAATATAAGCGTTCTTTTAAAATCACAATTTTACAAAGAGAAAAAGAAATAAATGCCATATTTCATTTTGCACTGAGTAGCGTGATCTTTTCCTAGGATATGGGTGTAAGTACTATTTAAAATTTTATTTAAAAACTACTTAAAATTATTCTGATGAATTTTCTTTTACACATTTTACGTGATAATTTGAATATTTCCTATAAATTTCGAAGCAATTTGTGAATTTTAACACAGCTTAAAAGATGTTTGAAAAATTAGGTCCCATGGGGTGCAATGTATTTCAATTTTTCAACCTGGGTTCAGTCCAAAACTATTTGGATGACATTATTCTTTTACATTCCCATATGTTCCATAGATCGTCTCAACAACATGCTAAAATTTCATTTTGATAAATTCATTTTTACGGTAGTTATCGTGCGAACGGACATATAGACAGACAGAATGAATGAATGAACAAAGTCATTAACAGTATACAACTATGTTGAAAAGTGTTGCAAAACTAGCTTAAAGAGAAAGACGGAGAAATAATATAGCGATTGACAATTACAGTTTTAATATATTACTTTCCTTATATACATAATGTACAAGGAAATTATTGTGACGGGGTCGAAAATTCGAATTCGAGTTTTCGAAGGGAGAGTCCGTTTCAAACATCACTAAATACGAATCAAACATTTTTGAAGTAATGTCTGTGTGTGTGTGTGTGTGTGTGAAAGTATGTGCGTGTGTGTGAAAGTATATGTGTGTCTGTGTGTGTGTGTGTGTATGTCAGTGAGTCTGTGGAGACGATAACTGACGAACGAATGGACCGATTAGAACAAAATTTGGTACAAAAATTATGATCCATAACCACTGAAAGCCCATTGTTTTTATACGCAATCGAATGTTCAGAACCCCCCTAAATTCTCGAGTAGAATTTTGAAAAATCGTCACAAAATCAAAACCGCTAATAAAGTTACGCAAATAGACATTTCATATGTAATTTTTCATTAGAAAACGATGGACATAAATTTTAGAATGCTAACATGAACCGTTCTCGATATATTGCACATTTTTTCAAGAACATTATCAGAAAGTCATATAAAATAAAAAAAAAATATTTCCTATTGAGAAACATGTTCACTTTCCATATGTAGTACCATGCGATAAATAAGTTAACAGCATTCTCGTGGATCTAGCTCGTTCCATTCATGAAAAAAGCTACTTCGAGTAGTACTTTTGTATTTGAACGCCAATAGTCATTTATCTGCTTTAAGAATAACTTATTTCTTCGTCCATAATGCTTGGCGAGGTTTTGATGACGAATTTGGTAGACTGTTGCCAACTTGGTGACTTTATAAATGTTGCTAAATTAACGAAAATATCGCCAAATGGATAAAAATGATGCTAAATCAATGACGACTCATTGACGAAAATTCAATATCCTGGAAAGAATATAAATAACTTCTATAAAAATAATCTATTTTTTTTTACTGTAAAAGTAGTAAATTCATTGCATTATATAAAGAAAGTCATTTGCTGCCCACATCAGATTTTTTTAGCATATATTTAATGACCATTGGCCCGTAACCCATTTTCAGAGATTTCACAAAATAGGAGAAAATGCGTGTGCAATAAAATCAATTACAAAGGTGAAGCACTGAGTGGTATTTAACTAATTTGTTCTTCACAAAATACTGTTTACGTACCATTTCCTTGTTAAATATTAATATTTTCCAAACTTAAATTTAACATTTATTAACTTCATAACTGACCAATAGTAATTTTAATGATGTGATTGAAATTATAGAGCCGTTATGAAATAATTTAACTTTCTTTATGCAATTCCATACTTATCATATCTTCTTACAGCACCTCGTTATTAAGAAATAACGAAATGGAAAAGAGGCTGAAATCAATTATTGGTCTTTTGTTACATTAAAACTTTATTCTAATATATATTTAAGAAATATTCAACCGTAACCCTTTACCAAACCTCCCACCAAATAAAAGACAATACGAGTGCAATAAAATCAATTATACAGATGGAACACGGAGTGGTATTTAACCATTAAACGTTCCGCACGAAATGCTGTCAACATACTGTTTCCTTTCAGTTAAATATTAACATGATTCAAACGTGGGACTGGCACGGTAATAGCTTGCAGGACTGTGATCAGAAATTATAGAGTAGCCAACTACCTGACCTGTGTAAGCCACAATACAGAAGGGGAATTGTGGAAAGAACCGCACTTATTTCTATTTATTTATTTATTTAATTACTTCATATATGAAGTTAGAAGAATTTATATTTATTTCAAAGATGTTATGTGAAAGCAAATGCCAAACGAAAAAAATCTAAAATTGTGAACACGTATTTATTCGATTTCCACATTATCTACGACAGAAAATATTTTAATTATCAGAGAATTTTGGAACACTATTTAATCACCCTTCAAATAAATTTTATTCAAAGAACGGTAAAATTATTGTAAAACTCATTGTCACTATTTTGTTAATTTTTACAATTAAATTAAGGACTCAATAAGTTCATTGTTTTTCGAGTATTGCTCATTTTCAGGCAGCTAAACAACGCTTTGCTATAAAAACTGATTACTATATTTACTGACCATAGCTAGTTGTATTCCAAACACATTTTTTTTATTTTGCATATTACTTGTGTTATGAAGAAACTGTTTATGCATTCATTACTTTGAAAGTTTTATTTTGTATCATAGCTTAAAAAAGCACATATTCGAAAATATGTAATTGTTTATGTAATTTGAAGCCCATGTGTCGCTATTAATTCGATGCTTTGCATTCACTCAGTAATCAAATGTTTGGATATACGTACTCCGAATGTAATAAAATTTAATAACTATGTTTCACTGCCACTTTTACTCTTTATGTATTTCCATTTTAACAAAATATTATTTATTTTTACTTTGTCGTAATGTGAGATTGTTACTTATTCTAGAATTCGAACACGACTGGTTCTCTGGATGAACCCTGGAGATGACTTGCAACTGCCGAATATTACCTTAAGCTCAAACTAAGGTCTGGTTCATACAGTGCCAGTTGGCATGCCAGTTAATAGTTGTTACTGACTTTACGAAAACACGGTGCGTCAGCAAGTAGCTTTGCAAATGGAACTGGTTATGACAACTACTGGAGAAGCCAACGACTTAAAACATGTTTTCTTCAACTGCCCACTAGAATGCCCAACAACTACCTCCAGATACGCTGATAGGAGAATTCTTGTCGCCAAGTGAATGTCAGACATCAAAGAAATAAGACAAAACATTACGGAAAACCCGCCAAATTGGCGACACTAGTCGACTATACACGATGACAGTTGCTGACTTTTTTAGATCGGTGCAAACAGAGAAGAAAATACCAGTTCAAGCCCGTTTCAACCAATTTAGAATGCCAGTTCAGAAAATTTCATTGAAACTACGTATTTCTTAGAAGGATTTTCTAAGGATTTTCGAAAACACGTATGACTGTGCGTAATACGTATTGTTACGACATTAGCTCTGGAATCGGTGATGTATCCACGGGCTACAAGAATAAGCCCAAATTTCTGGATAACTAATGATTTCATTACAAATCACTAATAAGTGTAAACAATATACAGCAAATGCCTTTTTAGCTATCTTACAAGATCAATAAACAATTGTCAGGTACAATAGCACAGCAATTAAAAAACTACATTAATTCACAAAATAGCGGATACTATTTTCAAAACATTTACGTAACTCACAAATTAATTTAGCTCGCATCACATCAACAACTCTACAATTGAGCGATGACTCTTTTTATATAGTCTACGGAGAAATTTGCAGAAAGGGCTCGTATCTCCAAGAATATTTAGTAAAAGTTCTAACATATTAGAAAACTCGTCAAAAGTTGTTTAATTGACGACAAATCGCCAAATATGGCGACCATGCCTCGAAAGTCAAAGCATGGCAACCGTGCTTTCACTTAATAGGAATGGTTGTCTGTAAATGCGATTTTCCCTTCTGAGGATTCAAGCTGGCATTTAACATGTTTGTAACAATATGCAAAAGAAAAATAAATAAATAAAAACATTTAATAGTTCGATCAAAAATGAAGAACGCAACATTTGCCACCATAAGATAATTCCAACATAAATCTGTTGTTCTCACTTAGAACTGTATTTTACATCATGTATATTTCCATTGAACTGCTCTATCGAGACATATTTACGGGTTTTTTTAAAATATTTATATATTTTTAATCAGGTTTTTTTCTCTTTCGTAATATATCCAAAAGTAACTTTTATTTATAAACTTTTATAACTTGTTTATCCCATGAACCTTTCTAACATTTTGTATATAACTCATGAAATTCAAGAATTTAAACACTTTTTAAATCTCTCCATTTCGTATTCAGTAAATTCTTGAAATGTTCGCTCTAACGCAAAGATCTGGCACGGGTTCCAATCTGGAAGAGCGCCAAATACATACCATTAAATATTCTGAGGACTTTAAAGAGAAATTCATTAAAAGGGAGTAGCGGAAATTAAAAAATAAATAAATAAATAAATAAACATTTCACGGAATTTTGGAAACAATTTTTAGTAGTTTCAGGGGTGAACATTTACAACTTAATTTAAACTGAAATAACTTGCATTGCGTAATTTTTTATCAGCTTTGCTTCACTTTTTTACATCATTTCTCCTTTTAATTTGACATAAATAGATAATCATTTCAAATTAGAGAAGGGTGAATACTGAAATACCTCGAATACTAGAGTATTTGAGGTATTGAGATATTCGCTGTATTTGATATCTTGAATATAATGTCGTTAGAAGAATTTCGAATACCTCAAATATCTTGCCAAGATTAACAGCAGGTTCCGGAATAGATAGTTATTATACATTAAAACAGTGGCTCCTAAATTGTCCTCCGCGGAGTACTTGGGGCTTCGCGGTATTCTACGCGGTGCTTTGCACGCAGATACTAGGACCGCTCGGACCCCTCCAAGGTCGAAACAGATGAACCACTCACATAGTTTGTCGCAGGGGAGTGGATGGGATAAGATGGGCTGAGAAAAGGGTGCATTTAAAAAATCGCCTTAGTCAGACTTTCGCGTTTGCACGAGCGAACGATGTTTGTAAATAGTTGTACAGTCAATTGTGATTCTCATATTTTTTGCTTTTATGCGGATAGCTCGTGCGATTTGATTTGTGTAATTAATTGCGCAGCCATTTAAACTGTGTCAAAAATAAAGACCCGAAAATTAATTATCTCAAAAATTAAGCCACACAAATTAATTGCACAAAAAGTAATTGTCACAAAAATTAAGGCATTAGTTACAGTGTTCATAGGTCCCGCCCCCACCCCTAAAGCACACACATTACAAGCAAAAAGGAGACAAAGGATCCGTTAAATCTCTTTCTAAAAAAGAGCAAAACTTCGAGAACATAGGCACTTTCGAATTTCTAGACAGAAGAAAAAATTCGAAAGCACCTAGAAGAAAGCTTATTCTAACCAAATTAAAACATTGCAAACTACTGGAAAAATAACAATATGTATCTTCGCTTGGATAATTATTATTTAAGTGTTTAATCAAACCGCCGCCAATAGATTTGTAAGAGCAAATCTTCAGTGAACTAAACATAGTAACGCAAACTAAATCTGAACATATTTGAGCGCTTGTTTTCTGAAGAAAAAATTTGCAGTTTGTAAGAAATATTTACATTTACTTAATTATTGTCGTTTTAAAGTATATAAATTAAAAAAAAAATCCTACTGAAAAATATTAAAAAAACAAACATGAAAAATAATTTAAAAAACAAAATTTTCTTTTAAAATTAATGTGGTTTTATAACACTTCTTACGATTTACATTTGACTTTTTCCATTATTAATTTATTTATTTACTAATAATTTATTTATTTACTAATAATTTATTTATTTACTAATAATTTATTTATTTACTAATACTGTGAATATTATTTATTATCAATATGAAATATATATTTTATTATTCGAAATTTGATTAGTATTCGAATTCGATATTCGAATTCGATAAAAATGTTAATCTCCCAATACTAGTTAAAATATGTGCTTACAGTGTAAATGGTTTCAATATGTGCATCCATATTATACTAGTTCTAGTTCGAATTTTTCGCATAATTACATGTATATTAATAAACTTAAAAATATGTATTTATGCGTGAGTGTGTGTGTGTGTGTGGCTGTTTGTCTCATCATCACGGGATTACAAATGCACCGAATTTCATGAAATTTTTCGAAATTTAAGTGGGCCTTGGAATAGGCTATTTAAAATGCAGCCCAAGTTTTATGTTTCTAGGACCAACTGTTGTTGATATATTAACAAAAATCTAATGTGGAAAGCACATGACTTTCCCTGCAGACTTATATCAACGTTCTCTTTATTTTAATTAAATTTAATTCGCTTTTAATTCAATTTTCGTTCTCATTTGATAACTAGATTTTTTTTCAAAGGTGGCGTAGAGAAAATAAAAAAAAATACTAAAATATCTCGCGAACGGCTAGTCCTAGCGTAATGAGGTTGGTCTTATTCTTTTCTTCGTTAAATATTACGTATCAAACAAGCATTTAATGGATATATTTGAGCATACGCTGTTTTTTATTTTAAATTTTGGCGATTTTTGCGGTTCATTTTGCAAGAAAAAGATTATTTCTTTCGAATCGTACCAAAATCTAATCAGCACTAGAATAACCCACAAGTGACTTATCTACCGAATTTTGTGAAATTCGGTCCATTAGTTTATTAGATAGAGTGGATACAGACTTTTGCGGGTCATTTCGCAAAAAAACGCGGGTTCTTTTATCCCGATTCGTACCCCAAACTAATCAGCACCAACTTCGCCCACAAGTGACTTACCTACCAAATTTTATGAAATTCGGTCCATTCGTTTATTAGTTAGAGTGGAAACAAAATCTTCACAGGCAGACATACTCACAGACAAACACACAGACACACGCACAGGCGTCACGTTAAAAATAGTTTTTCGTATTCTAGAGGTCTCGGAACGTGTAGATCCGTCGAAAACTCGAGTTGCGATTTTCGGCATAATTCCAATACTTTCCCTATACATTACCATTTATTGCAAGGAAAGTAAAAATCTGATGTGGGCAGCACATGACTTTCCCTGCAGACTTATATTTACGTTCTCTTTATTTTAATTACATTTAATTCACTTTTAATTCAATTTTCTTTCTCATTTGATAACCGGACTTCTTTTCAAAGGTGGCGTAGGGAAAATACGAAAAAACTAAAATATCTCGAGAACGGCTAGTTCTAGTGTAATGGGGTTGGTCTTATTCTTTTCTTCGTTAAACATTACGTATTAAACACGCATTTTATGGATATATTTGAGCATACGTAGTTTTTTATTTTTGATTTTGGCGATTTTTGAGGACCATTTTGCATAAAAAGGCAGGTTACTTTTTTCGAATCCTACCAAAATCTAACCAGCACCAGAGTGTCCCACATGTGACTTACTTACCAAATTTTGTGGAATTCGGTCAATTAGTTTTTCAGCTAGAGTGGATACAATATTTTGCGGGCCATTTCGCAAAAAAAGGCGGGTTCTTTTATCCATAATCGTACCCAAAACTAATCAGCACCAGACTAGTTCACAAGTGACTTACCTACCAAATTTTGTGAAATTCGGTCTATTAGTTTTTTAATTTGAGTAGATACCAAATCTGCACAGACAGTCAGACAGACACACAGACAGACACACAGACAGACACAGACACACAGACAGACAGACACACAGACACACACACAGACGTCACGCTAAAAATAGTATTTTCGTATTCTAGAGGTCTCGAAACGTGTAGATCCGTCGAAAACTCGAATTGCGATTTTCGGCATGATTCGAATACTTTCCCTATATATTACCATGTATTGCAGGGAAAGTAAAAATCTGATGTGGGCAGCACATGACTTTCCCTGCAGACTTATATCCACGTTCTCTTTATTTTAATAATATTTAATTCGCTTTTCATTCAATTTTCGTTCTCATTTGATAACTAGACTTTTTTTCAAAAGTTGCATAGAGAAAATACAAACTAAACTACAATATCTCGAGAACGGCTAGTCCTAGCGTAATGAGGTTTGTCTTATTCATTTCTTCGTTAAATATTACGTATCAAACAAGCATTTAATGGATATATTTGAGCATACGCTGTTTTTTATTTTAAATTTTGGCGATTTTTGCGGTTCATTTTGCAAGAAAAAAGCAGGTTATTTCTTTCGAATCGTACCAAAATCTAATCAGCACTAGAGTGACACACAAGTGACTTATCTGCTGAATTTTGTGAAATTCGGTCCATTAGTTTTTTAGATAGAGTGGATACAAACTTTTGCGGGTCATTTCGCAAAAAAAAGGCGAGTTCTTTTATCCAAAATCGTACCCAAAACTAATCAGCGTTAGACTCGCTCACAATTGACTTACCTACCAAATTTTGCGAAATTCGGAACATTAGTTTTTTAGTTAGAGTGGATACAAAATCTACACAGACAGACAGACACACAGACACACAGGCAGACACACAGGCACACAGACACACACACAGACGTCACGCTAAAAATGGTTTTTTCGTATTCTAGAGGTCTTGAAACGTGTAGATCCGTAGAAAACTCGAGTTGCGATTTTCGACATGATTCCAATCCTTTTCCTATACATTACCATGTATTGCAGGGAAAGTAAAAATCTGATGTGAGCAGCACATGACTTTCCCTGCAGACTTATATTAACGTTCTCTTTATTTTAATTAAATTTATTTCACTTTTATTCAATTTTTGTTCTCATTCGATAACCGGGCTTATTTTCAGAGGCGGCGTAGGGAAAGTACGAAAAACTAAAATATCTCGAGAACGGCTAGTCCTAGTGTAATGGAGTTGGTCTTATTTTTTTCCTCATTAAAAATTACGCATTAAACGGGTATTTAATGGATATATCTGAGTATACCTAGTTCTTTGGTTTAGATTTTGACGATTTTTGCGGGCCATTTTGCAAAAAAAGGCAGGTTATTTTTTTCGAATCATACCATAATCTAATCAGCACCAGGGAAACCCGCCAGTGACTTATCCACCGAATTATGTGAAATTCGGTCCTTTAGTTTTTCAGTTATAGTGGATACAAGATTTTGCGGGCCATTTCGCCAAAAAAGGCGAGTTCTTTTATCTCGAATCATACCCAAAACTAATCAGCACCAGACTCGCTCACAAGTGTCTCACCTACCAAATTTTGTGAAATTCGGTCAATTAGTTTTTTAATTAAAGTGGATACAAAATCTGCACAGACAGACAGACAGACACACAGACAGACACACAGACAGACACAGACACACAGACAGACAGACACACAGACACACACACAGACGTCACGCTAAAAATAGTATTTTCGTATTCTAGAGGTCTCGAAACGTGTAGATCCCTCGAAAACTCGAATTGCGATTTTCGGCATGATTCGAATACTTTCCCTATATATTACCATGTATTGCAGGGAAAGTAAAAATCTGATGTGGGCAGCACATGACTTTCCCTGCAGACTTATATCCACGTTCTCTTTATTTTAATAATATTTAATTCGCTTTTCATTCAATTTTCGTTCTCATTTGATAACTAGACTTTTTTTCAAAAGTTGCGTAGAGAAAATGCAAAATAAACTACAATATCTCGAGAACGGCTAGTCCTAGCGTAATGAGGTTTGTCTTACTCATTTCTTCGTTAAATATTACGAATCAAATAAGCATTTAATGGATATATTTGAGCATACGCTGTTTTTTATTTTAAATTTTGGCGATTTTTGCGGTTCATTTTGCAAGAAAAAAGCAGGTTATTTCTTTCGAATCGTACCAAAATCTAATCAGCACTAGAATGCCCCACAAGTGACTTATCTGCCGAATTTTGTGAAATTCGGTCCATTAGTTTTTTAGATAGAGTGGATACAAACTTTTGCGGGTCATTTCCCAAAAAAAAAAGCGGGTTCTTTTATCCCGATGCGTACCCCAAACTAATTAGCATCAACTTCGCCCACAAGTGACTTACCTACCAAATTTTATGAAATTCGGTCCATTCGTTTATTAGTTAGAGTGGATACAAAATCTTCACAGTCAGACACACAGACACACGCACAGGCGGCACGTTAAAAATAGTTTTTCGTATTCTAGAGGTCTCGGAACGGTTCTCTGCAGACTTATATTTACGTTCTCTTTATTTTAATTACATTTAATTCACTTATAATTCAAATTTCTTTCTCATTTGATAACTGGACTTCTTTTCAAAGGTGGCGTAGAGAAAATACGAAAAAAATAAAATATCTCGAGAACGGCTAGTTCTAGTGTAATGGGGTTGGTCTTATTCTTTTCTTCGTTAAAAATTACGTATTAAACACGCTTTTTATGGATATATTTGAGCATACGTAGTTTTTTAATTTTGATTTTGACGATTTTTGAGGGCCATTTTGCATAAAAAGACTGGTTATTTTTTTCGAATCCTACCAAAATCTAACCAGCACCAGAATGTCCCACATGTGACTTACCTACAAAATTTTGTGGAATTCGGTCCATTAGTTTTACAGCTAGAGTGGATACAATTTTTTGCGGGCAATTTCGCAAAAAAAGGCGAGTTCTTTTATCCCGAATCATACCCAAAACTAATCAGCACCAGACTCGCTCAAAAGTGACTTACCTACCAAATTTTGTGAAATTCGGTCCATTAGTTTTTTAATTAGAGTGGATACAAAATCTGCACAGACAGACAGACAGACACACAGACACACAGACAGACACAGACACACAGACAGAGAGACACACAGACACACACACAGACGTCACGCTAAAAATAGTATTTTCGTATTCTAGAGGTCTCGAAACGTGTAGATCCGTCGAAAACTCGAATTGCGATTTTCGGCATGATTCGAATGCTTTCCCTATATATTACCATGTATTGCAGGGAAAGTAAAAATCTGATGTGTGCAGCACATGACTTTCTCTGCAGACTTATATCCACGTTCTCTTTATTTTAATTAAATTTATTTCACTTTTAAGTCAGTTTTCGTTCTCATTCGGTAACCGGACTTATTTTCAAAGGTGGGGTAGTGAAAATACGAAAAACTAAAATATCTCGAGAACGGCTAGTCCTAATGTAATGGGGTTGGTCTTATTCCTTTCTTCGCTTAAAATTACGTATAAAGCAAACATTTAATGGATATATTTGAGCATACGTAGTTCTTTAGTTTAGATTTTGACGATTTTTGCGGGCCATTTTGCAAAAAAAGGCAGGTTATTTTTTTTCGAATCATACCAAAATCTAATCAGCACCAGGGTGACCCACAAATGACTCATCTGCCGAATTTTGTGAAATTCGGTCCATTAGTTTTTTAGTTAGAGTGGATACAAGCTTTTGCGGGCCATTTCGCAAAAATAGGCGGGTTCTTTTATCCGGAATCGTACCCAAAACTAATCAGCACCAGACCCGCCCACAAGTGACTTACCTATCAAATTTTTTGAAATTCGGTCAATTAGTTTTTTAGTTACAGTGGATACAAAATCTGCGCAGACAGACAGACAGACACACAGACAGACACACAGACACACAGACAGAAAGACACACAGACACACAGACAGAAAGACACACAGACACACACACAGACGTCGCGCTAAAAATAGTTTTTTCGTATTCCAGATGTCTTGAAACGTGTATATCCGCCGAAAACTCGAGTTGCGATTTTCGACATGATTCCAATACTTTTCCTATACATTACCATGTATTGCAGAGAAAGCAAAAACGAACCTTCCATAGAGATAGCATTGTGCAGACGATAATTTCTGCAAATTTATTTAAAGAAAAATATATCATGTTGTTTAGCAACGGAATTAAATGCTACGTATTTATACAGTAGGCGATTTTAATTATAGTTTTCAGGCTTACACAATAAAGAAATGCAGATATATATAGAGATACATTTTACCGCCATTGCATTATTGACTGGGCTGTATCAATTAAGGCCTCCCGGTTTAAAGATTACGAGAATTATTCATATTTACTATTTCATGCGTCATCGCTTTTCTCTTTAGCCAGTTTGTTGAAACAGAATAAAGATGATACATATATATCTTATACAGGCGGCTCTCGACATTCGCTATTTCGCACATTTTTAAAAATTCAATTTTTTAAGCTTTTTGTCGATAATGCAAAAATCGTTCGCTTCCATGCAGTCACTCCCAATGAGCGCGATAGCTCGCGCTCACTCACACATTGTTGCCTAGAGTAGCGGACTTTACGGAATCGTTGTAACGTCACCAGGGTTCCGTGAGGAGGCCAAATGTCTACAATGTATTAAACAGGTTTAGTCTTGTGATAGCAAGTGATAGCTACAGTGATAGCTACTTTTAAACGATATGATATGAGGAAATAATGAATCAGACCGTCAAGGCAACTGCCAGGGAAGGTGGGCCTACATTAAGAGATTTTTGGAAGGACTATAATATATGGAACTCAATAAGCAATTTTGGAGACTCGTGGGCTGAAATAAAAGAGTCGACAATGAAAGGTTCCTGGAAACAATTATGCCCACAAATGATGAGTGCTTTTATAAATTCGGAAGAAACTGCGGAAACTACCACAGATGAAATAGTTAGCTTAATGAATGAACTAAACTTCAACAATGAAGATGCTAATGAGTTGATTGAATATTACTCAATACCTCTGTCAAATTAATACTTAATTTGAGCAACAACAGTTAAATGAAATACACAGTGAAAGTGAGGAAATAGAAGCTGATAAAATCGTCAAAACTTTGACAATCAAAAATAAGAATGAAGCCTTTATGCATCTTGACAAATTTTTGGCTATCATGGAAGAATCTGATTACAATAGAGAACGTATATCTCGAGTATAAGGGTGATTGAGAAAGGCACAACATGTTATAGAAATATTTATCAAGAACAGAAAACTCTTGACAAGTTTATGAAGAAAGCACCTGGAAGCACTTCAACAAGCCTCGTTAACTTAATTATGTATATTGATAAATAAATACTATTGTTATTGATAAATAAATGTTTCAAAATACAATTTTTGATGGGGTTTTTTACATCCCTTTTACATTTTATGCAAATTTGTTTACAAACGGGACCAGGGTGTTTTATTCTTCAGATATACATGTGAAGATAATTTTGTACAGCAGGAACCGAGATACTTATATTTATTTTAAGGAGAATTAAGTTAAATATTTTATTAAATATTTTGAATAGGGGGTTCCACTGCCTACTGGTTACGCTCGTCAACCACCGTAACTTCCTTCGCGAGTAGGGAGACTTCGCCTCCTATTCGCTGACGCTCGTTGAGCTCGCGTCGCGAGCACTTTAGTGCCGCCTACTACGCAGGGGTAATACGCAAATAGTACCGTTCTTGCTAACTGACATTCACCAGCCTAAAATTTGCTTCGCTAGTTCTACCAATCTGGACTGCGCAGACGACCGCCTCTATGTCCCATGCTCGCTGACGATCGCAGAATCCTGGTGTACCGGATCTCCATTAAATACTCCCCGCTGCTGGATTCGCGAGTAGGGAGACTTCGCCTCCTAGTTTTAGATTTATTATAGATCTAGATCTGGATATAAAGTGTCGTGAAAATCCATAAATATTTGTGGCAGTTATCGTGTATACAAAAAATCGGCTACAGACAGAGGGATGAAAATCAATCCGAATATAGTTAAAACGTGTGCAGGAGGTCCTAAAACATATATTGGCATCAAAATCTCGAATCTGAACATTTTCATGAAAACAATGCTTTCTTTATACTTAGTTACATTGTATAAGAAAGTAAAATGTACAAACATTGTAGAAAAACATATGACTAAGATTATGAAATTATGCAGTATATAACAAAAGTGAAGAAAAAAAACTGTTACAGGAGCTAAACAAATAGTAATATAAATTTTAAAATAAAATATATATCTTACCTACTCTCCACCTCCAAAATATACCTGTAAAAAATAAAAATGATTAAAAAAACTGTAAAGCAAAGAGAATATTAAAATAAGCATACTCATTATTAGGCTATTATAGAATAATTAATATACGTTAAATATAAACTAAAACAAAAGTTGTGTATTTCATTTTTTGTAAGTTTATTTTGTTCAACGTATACGCTGCGTTTAAAAATTTATTATATTACATTCAGTTAATATTAAATTTTCAGTTATTACCTTCAGTTGGGTCCCTCTGTAGAGTATCACTTGACTAATTTTCAACAAATATTTTTTTTTTAGTAGGAGCAGTGATATTTGTCAAAAATTATCTAAAAATGAAAATTTACTTTGAATCCTCGCTATTCCTAGCTTTCAAACTGATCTTGGCACCATGGCCAAGTTTACTTTCCATAAAAGTACAAAGTTCCCAGGGATTTTAAAAATAAAATTTTTGAAACATTTTTTATATATTGTACAATAAGCTTCATAATTTATAAGATCAAGCACACAACTTTGATAGAAGGTCTTTCTTACACTTCTTATAAGACGTACAAAATAGAAAAAGGCCAGAGCTCTTTCGAGCGTTAATACGCTCTTCATCACATCAGTGGCTACATGGAAAGTAAAAAGGATCGTTCCTATATAGACCAGTAAAGATGACAAATTTGCATAAATGCGATTAGTAAATCAGCATTCGATTTTTCAAGGAAAAATACACAAAAAACATAAAATATTTTTTAACGGATTCAAAAACGAGTATATCTCAAGAAAAGTACGATTAAAGGTACTATTTTACTACAGGAATGCAAATTCAAAAACGACAGTCAATCCCAATCCCTATGAGGATGACGTCAAAGATAACTATGAAGAGACTTGAATTGTATAGATTCGAGAATGAGTCGTCAAGCATAACTTAAAATTTGAACGGGATCAAAATTACAAATCGACGCGCGGTAGATATAAATAAAAAGGGATTCAAAAAGGGGAAAATTACGTGGGCTATTACAACGCATTAAAAGGAAAGTTTTTCAGAAATGGGCAGAAAATTATCATTAACAACATAGTGAGCAAGGGCCGTAGAAAGTTTATCACCTTTGACATCCCGAGAGTGTACCGATCCCACCCATTCTTTGGTGCCGTTACGTGGATGATGCTTTTATTATTTGGGATAGTGATTTAAATAATATCTTTCTTCTTTTGTCTAAGGTTAATGATTTTTACCCTTCGATTAATTTTACTGTTGAGCATAAATCCAATTGTTCCTTGCCTTTCCTTGATGTAATCTAATGTTCATTTACTAATTGTATTTATGCAAATTTGTCATATTTTCTGGTCTATATATGAATAATCCTTTTCACTTTCTATGCAACCACTGATGAAGAGCGTATTAACGCTCGAAAGCGCTCTGGCCTTTTACTATTTTGTACGTCTTATAAGAAGTGTAATAAAGACCTTCTATCAAAGTTTTGTGCTTGATCTTATTTGTTTGAAATCAGACGTGATACCAACTTATTTATTTATAATTTATATTATTAGCCATTTACTCTCTACAAATATTTGATGAAACTCACCTAAGGTTTGTGAAAATATTTGATCATATATCTTATTCCCATAATGCCCGTATATCTGATGAAATTATTACATTGTTGATCTCCCCACCTCAATACAAATATATCCGATTTCTTTTACTTCCTCTGCAATACATGGTAATGTATAAGGAAGGTATTGGAATCATGTCGAAAATCGCAACTGAAGTTTTTAACAGATCTACACGTTTCGGGACCTATAGAACACGAAAAAACTATTTTTAACCTGACGTCTGTGTGTGTGTGTCTGTCTGTGCAATGTATATATTCACTCAAACTCAAAAACTAATGAACCAAATGTCATAGTAGGTAGATAGGTCCCTTATCGGTCATCCTGGCGCTAATTAGATTTTCGTATGATTTGGAAAAAAATATTTTTTTTTCAAAATGACCCGCAAAAATCGCAAAAATAAAAGACAACGTATGCTCAAACGCATCAATTAAATGCTTGTATTCCATGCAATTTTTAACGATGGAAGAATAAGACCAACCTCATTACTCTAGGACTAGCACTTCTCGATAATTTAGTTTGTTTGCAGTTTTGCTTCGCCGGTTTTGAGAATAAGTCCAATTACTAAATGAAAACGAAGGCTGAATTAAAAGCGTAAATGCAGTGTATTTTCAATTAATTATGCGTCTTATGTAGTGCAGTTAAACTAAATTTAATGAATAATTAACGAAATAACAAGACAACGAAATTGAGTCTGCAGGGAGAGTCATGAGCTGTTCACAACCGATTTTTTATTATTATATATTAACTCGTATCATACTAGCATTCAAAATTAAAATGGGCGTTGAATCCTATGTCGAACAGCACATTTTATAATACATCAAAATTTTTGTCCTAAAAGTTCAACATAAAACTCCACCAACATGATATATTTTACGGTATGAATTATAGAAATGTTAATAGCTAAATAGCTGCGACAGCAAAGACATCTGATCAAAGATGCTTGGAACCTGTACCCAAATTATAAGAACGGGGTAAAAGCTAGCTTTTGCTCTATGATTATAATGTTGGTCTTGAAAGCAAAGGGTCCCTGGTTCGGGGCCCGGCGACTCCCAATCGCCACAATGATGACTGGACGTATGAGACAAGCAACCCTTCTCTCGCAGGAATCTCACCTCTCAACACGAGATGGCAGCACCACACGGAGTCAGAGGCTTTGCCACTCCCTTCCTGATTGACAACGACTGAGTCACGCCCGAGACAACAAGCCTCTCGGCCTTCAGTCCCTCAACTGCATTTCGGGGGTACACGCGGGGGTTTTCTCAGCGGCCCCCTCCTCGCCGAAATTAGACCGGAGCCTTCTCATCAGGTGAGGGAGTGTGTGGCAGCAAAGACATCTGTTCAAAGATGCTTGGAACCTATACCCGAATTATAAGAACGGAGCAGAAGCTAGCTTTTGCTCTATGATTATAATGTCGGTCTTGTAAGCAAAGGGTCCCTGGTTCGGAGTCCGGCGACTCCCAATCGCTACAGAGCCAAACATACACGTTGATAATCCCTACCTACTTTTCCCAATCAATATAATAATTTTCTAACGTATGTGTGTCTTTACAGAAGATACCCCAAATCGTGTAAGAACCACCCAAAATAGTGGTTCTTACACGATTTGGTATAATTACTTCCTTTCACACTTAAAAAATTACAAGGAAAACCGCACCAGGGAGCTATAACTGATTATCCCCCCACTAAAAAATAATCTTCACTTTCGGAAAAATTATACTAACAGCTATAATAACAATGTATAACAATTCTGACAAATATAATAACAATATATAACAGTACTAACAAATATAATATTTAAATCAAATTAAATACTCATAATATTGATTACTAAAAATTTTTTGTATAAGAAACGTCTTTTATAACAAAAATTAAGAACCTGTCTTTAGTACATTTTTGGAAAAAATATAATATCAAATGAATAATGATTAATTCAAATGAATAAATCAAATGAATAATATTGAAATTACTTGAACTTCAAGTAAATTATTTTTTTATTTTTCAAAAGAATAAAGATGTTATTTAATATATGTATAAATACTTCACAATTAAAAGCCAATCCAACATACTTCATCTATTACCTTATTAAATATATATTAGAAAACCGTCATGACCCTAACAATATATGAATTCTTTATCTACGTATTGATCCCACAAATCGCAAAAATCCTGTGGCGTTAGTGCTATGGTTCCCTCAAGCCATAAAGAAACCTGTGGAGCCTTGTGGTATGATAAGCCTTCGCCATTAAGGTTCTGCGTAGTATTTCAGCTGCAAATTTATAGAGTGTAACGGCTTGCATTGGGATATCCTATGGCCCCAGTTATGGCGCATTTTGTTTTGGGGTTGCCATATTGAACTACGCAGCGGAGATCATGAAGGTTTGGTGGATAAAACTTGGCGATGGTATCATGTTGCTATGAAGAAAACTGCGTTTCAGGAAATATAGATTAAAACATTTTTCTATACGGAACTGTTGAAGATATTGAAAATATATGGTTATTAAAATATTAAAATGAAAATACTTTGTTTCTACCTTCGAACAATTTTAGGTGATAACACACAATAGAAATAGTAAATATTTCATAGATTAAATTTGAAAAATTCTCAAAGTATTATTAATAATCTACAAAAAATATTTCGTTAATAATCGAAAAATAGTTGATCAAAATATCGGCAGTGTTCGGAGGAAAAACATCCCCGACCTTTTACTTCCAACTGTTGTTTTCCTTTCATTTTATCTTTAATTTTGCAACCATTTATCAAAGTATTTTAAAAGAAATTACATTAGTTATTTGGATTTAGTTAATCGCTCAGCTAATGTAATTTTTTGAAACAGTTGCTTTCCGTTTATTTTGCTACTTTCTAAACTTTCGTAGCTTATATATATATAAATTATATATATTATATTATATATATATATATATATATATATATATATATATATATATATATATACATATATATATATATATACATACATATATATACTTACATATATATATATATATATATATATATATAATTATATATAAATATATATATATATATTTATATATATATATATATATATATATATATATGCTTTCGTAAAAGTTTATGCCATCAATTTTGTTATATGATTCATAATTCCACAGTGGTTTTTTTTTTAATTTACAGTAATCTTAGCAACTTTTTTTTCCCTAGTGAGTTAAATTAGGGGGAATCTATGAAATATATACTATTTCTATTGTGTGTTATCACCTAATTTAGTCCCCTAGTGATTAAATCGTTGATCGCGATCAACTAGTCGGGTTGTCTTTGCTTGTTACATCGAACTTTGGGTGATGTTGCTGTAGGAGGATATTTGCATTGTGTTTTACGAAAGAAACAGTTACATTTTACTTTCAATATCTCATTAAAGAAACGTATGAAGTTTTATATTTCAATTAATTTCTCATTTTAAGTGTTGTAGTCTCCAGAAAAAAAAAATATATATAAAGATGATTCAGGTGTACCGACCGATCCGACATGACTTTAGCTCTTGACAAGGCGAGTTAGTCCGAATAAGAATAAATTAGACTTTAATTACATTGACCCTTGCATTCAGTTCACCTATGAAATAGAAACAGCAATCGTGTTGAATTTTGTATGACTTGGTCAACCGCAACGACGATGAAATTCTTACTACGGTCTTTAGCAAATTTTTTCCTGTGTCTCTATCTCCTGTTACCCTTCTAACAAGAAAATTGTTGCTTTCAATACTTTTATTCATCATGTTTCGAACGTTTGTTTTACTATGGGTTTGCTTAATTCTGAGATTAATTATTTAAAAGATGTCACTGTTGATCGTAGTTTCTCTCTTAGTATTGTTGATCGTGCAATTAAAAATGCTTCTAAACCTTCCTCTAGACTTGCTTCTGAAAAATATTTCAATAACACTATCATTTTAACTTTTTCTCCAAAAACCAGTTAGCAATTCAATATTTTGTTTAAACCATTTAATAAACTCATATTTTCTAATTTTGGATCCTTTAGAAATTTCTAATATTTGAAGCATATACAGAATTTCTTGCCAGAGTGGTTTTTCATATGTTGGTCAAACAAAACGTGCTTCAGAACTTCGTATTAAGAAAAACAAAATCTATGTTAAAAAATCTGATGTGGGCAACACATGACTTTCTTTATATAATGTAATGAATTTACTATTTTAACAGTAAAAAAAATAGGTTTTTCTTATAGTAGATACTAATATTCTTTCCAAGATATTGAATTTTCGACAATTAGTCGTCATTTTCATTGATTTAGCGTCATTTTTATCAATTTTGCGAGATTTTCGTTAATTTGGCAATATTTCAAAAACTCGCCAAGTTAGCGACATTCCGCCAAATTTGTCGCCAAAATCTCGCCAGGCGTTATAGACGAAGAAATAAATTATTCTTACAGCAGATAAATGACTATTGGCTTTCAAATAAAAAAGTATTACTTAAAGTATCTTTTTTCATGAATGGAACGAGCTAGATCCACAAGAATGATGTCACCCAATTTATCGCATGGTATTACAAATGAAAAGTGAACATGTTTCTCAATAGGAAATATTTTTATTTTTATTTTATAAGACTTTTTGATAATTTTTTTGAAAAATGTACAATATCTCGAGAACGGTCCATGTTAGCGTTCTAAAATTTATGTCAATCGTTTTCTAATGAAAAATTACATAAGAAATGTCTATTTGCTTAACTTTATTAGTGGTTTTGATTTTTTGACGATGTTTTCAAAATTTCACTCGAAAATTTAGGGGGGTTCTGAACATTCGATTGCGTATAAAAACAACAGGCTTCCAGTGTTTACGGATTGCGATTTTTGTACCAAATTTTATTCGAATTGTTCCATTCGTTCGTCAGTTATCGTCTCCATAGACTCACTGACACACACACACACACATACTTTCACACACACACTCACACACACAGACATCACTTCAAAAATGTTTGATTCGTGATCAGGGATGCTTGAAACGTGCTCTCCCGTCAAAAACTTGAATTCGAATTTTCAAACCCGTCACAATACTTTCCTTATACATTATGTATATAAGGAAAGTAATATGAATTTAATAAATGTTCAATTGCTTAACGTTGTTATCATTTCGGTTGCCATTTTGAGTTTTTTCAGCAGGAATCATACAAAAATGCATGTCAATCTATGATTTTGACTTCTTTGAATTCATCCATATCCAGAAAAATTGTAGTAATTTAGTTAATGAAGTCCATTACTTCATTTTTGTCCGCTGTCTGCCAGCGTGCCTTGTAAATTTTTCCCCATTTTTGTTCCATTTCTTAATTTTTAGGGCATTTTGTATCGTTTTAACTTATTTTTCGTCTTGTTGAATCTCATTCATTCTTGTTCAAACCTGACTCGTTTTGTCAGGATATTTCTGTTGTGTTTTGACGCACCCCAATCTTGTGGGTTACTTCTCGTTTCGGATTGGCTGGACTATTCTTTATTCTGATTCTTGATTGGTTTTTTCAGGTGAGCTCTTATTCCAGGTCGCGGTATAACAGCCCCTCTGTTTCTTTAATTTGAGTTCATCTTTTTGACTTCGGGTTTGTTTGTTCTCTTGCGCCGATAAAAGGTGTACAGCGTATTCTCAAGACAGGTAGCTACTTCGTTTAAGTTAATGTTCTTATTTATCCAATTTGAGAGTTCTAGTTATAAAATTGATAAAATTAGAAATTTGAATTTTAATCTCCAGTCAGTATTTCATACCTTGGATTCCATAGCGATATTCATTTATGAAATATATCTTAATCTCTATGATCTTTTAGCCAAACTCACCTTGATGAAAATGGTCTGTCTTAAAAAAAAAACAGGTGCAGTTGTGTTGTTACAGGTGCAGGTGTGTGCAGTTATTTTCAAATAATTATATATATGTAATATGTCCTAACATTTTTTTTAACAATGTTCATCTTAAGATCTGTACCTCTTTTTTTAAATTCAAATTGCGGTTTTTCGGCTAGAAATAGCGTTTGAAAGCATTGGATAGATAATGGACATACTTTAAATTTGAGTACTGTTACAAATAATTTAATATGCATTTAAACTTCTTTAAATTTTGAATTGGATAGCTTTCTTTCGAGAAACCATAGCTCTCATTTCAGACCAACTTTTACTTTATAAATTCAGAGTTCTCGCTTTAAATCTCCGAAGAGACATAAATCCTGTATACATAAATTGTCTAGCTTATCTGGTATCACCCTGTTGAGCATGTATCCCTGGTGGTATGTGTGAAGATGATTAGTGGTATGTGCATAATTTGTAGTATAAGCCAAACACCTTTCTTTTGAACAAAACGATGATATTTTATGTGACATAAATTTCATGGATGATTAAGAACAATTACTTTTATTATTTTAACAAAATAAAAATGTTAGCATTTCAGAAAGACCAATGCGATTTGGTAGATGTGCTTAGAAAAAGTACGATTTAGTTAAAAAACTGTACTTAAATACTGTACTTAAGAACAAATATAAAATTAAACTCGACCTAGAGACAGAATTACACTTAAATTTAAGTGGAATACTGCCAGATACTCGTATGTAGAAACTAATTTCTGCCAAACAAGTACAATTATGGTATTAAAACATTTTGATCATTATATTAGCACACTGTAATAATATTGTTTAATCATATTGCTCACCAAATTGGCTTAATTTTATTATTTTTATTCATTTTTTTAGAATGGAAAAAAATATATTTGAGAGTAACCAAATTAATTGGAGTGGCTCAGCTTCCTATTTTTATATGATATATTTTTGTCGATGGTTTTGAATTTTTTTAAATTTTGGTTTTGATGGTATGCATTTATGATAGAGGTGCAGAATCCACATCGGCAATGACAGCATATAATTTCGTCCCAGTAGCTTTCGTCGGCTGTCCAGTTCGAAGATCCAGGCTTAGATTCTCAGTTTGCGCAGCACGGTTCTTTGCAGTGGATCCCGAACAAATCAACCCTGTAGGTTAGTGCAAAGATGGCGGAAGTCTGAAAGAGGCCTTAGTACGACTAGCATGGATTCAGTGGCCTCTGATATATTGAGCGCCGATTTCAAAGAAAGAGAATAACAACCACGCAACATACTACCCTTTTTAAAAATAGTAGTATCAGGAGGCTAACTTGGTAAAAATAGCAGGAGGTAGTCAGTCAGATTGTTAGTTCTCATTCTTCGATCCAGACCGTACGACCTATCCGAGAGTGTAAGGTATCTGTTTTGGATGGTCGGGAAGTGTCTACCAAATTTAGAATGAAACCCAGTGGGAGCCATCCACAGGGACTGTACCCTCCCTCCATTACCACCGACCTTTCGGAATGACTTATGGACCCACATGTTTAACATGATCGTACTCCGCGTGAACATGGCGGTAGCTTGGGAAGAGGCGGGAATTGAACTCGCATCGTCCACGCGTGCTAACCACTGGGTTGTCGAGTCTCACTAGATTGTTAGCTGTACGCCAATCTGACATTAGATATTGAAGACACTTGAAAAATATGTGCTTGCAGTTTCGTTTCAGTAGCTAGATGGTAGAACGCCAGCTGCCCAATTCAAAGATCCAGGGTTGAATTCCCGGTTGGGGCTGTAAGGTTATTTACAAAGGTTTAAAATTTCTAGTGCAAACTATTACAACACTATTATAAAGCGTGTTGTAATAGTATAGTTTAATATAATGAATTCTTTATGAATATTAAAAATAACAAATATGAAATGAAAATGAAAATGTTGTCGTTTTCAAAAAATCGCCAAATCTTGTAACCCTACCAAACAAATATGAGATACTGATGATTGCACCAGGATGGTTTTTCAACATCCATTTCTTGGCAAGTCATATTCTTTTCAGAAAAAATATTACAGTTCTTTCCTTTCCCGTCCGCATCACAAATACGTAAGTTTCTAAATAGCGAACGTGAGTTACTGATAAATGCGTTATTCGTGTCGTATAAATAAGCCATAAATGTTGCGAAGCTGGCAGTTATTAAGTTTATTCCGAAGCCTTGCATTCGCGATTTCAACGTTGTTAAGGGAACGGAGAAATTTCGTTCGATTACCCTTGTTTACGTTCGCAAAAACTTTCGGAAGTATTTGAGCATGGATTTCGATAAATCTTGATTTTGGTAAGGATCGAATTCGAATAACATCAAAGATGTGATTTGAATGCACAGTTATTTGTTTAAAAATTTGCTTCGCATCCACGCATTCCTTTGATAAATATACTTTTAAAAGTCAGGATAGACTTATAACTACCATATTGTTTTTGAAACGAATATAGAAAACAAAACTATCCTTGTACATAAATGAAATTGAAAATCTGTCTGTATATGTGTTTGTGTATGCGTTTGTCTCATCATCACGAAAGAATGGCTGTACAAAGTTTCATGAAATTTTGTGAGTGGACGTAACATAGCTCTACTTAAAATGTAATCCATGTTTCGTGTTTTTAGGACCAGTGGTTGTCAAGGTATTAATGAAAAATGATTCTTTTTCCATATGAGTGTTTTTCTTCTCTCTAGCTCCATGTTTCTTCCAAACAAAAAATGTTGAAAATCGTCAGTTTAAAACATGAAGGTAAATATAAACTATACCTTGAAGTTTGGCGGGAGTTTATTGCGCTTACCAGTCGCTCGCGTAACGTCTGATTTAACACGTGAACATAAAAGGAAATTCTATCTGGATAGTGTATTTTGCAGAGGCTCTTACTTAACAGTGAAAACTATGACTACATTAAAATAGTTATTTAATTATCATCATTTTAAGAGGAAAATTCTGTCATATCTCATGTTTCCCATCAACGTAATGAAATCAAATGTGTTTTTATCGTGGACGATTTTTTATCAATTTATTTCCGATTTAAATAATAATTAAATGAATATAAATATATATCTTATAAATCAACGGAATTGTGTTTTTGATTGAATTATATTCATTACTTACTTCGTGTTTAAAGATTATGGGGATTGTTAATATTTTCAATTTTTTACATAATCTATTTTATTTTAGCAAATAATTTCCAAACTCATATATTGTGTTTAGCCAATTAACTTATATATGGCGATTAACTACTTATATTTTGCCGATGAACTTATATTTAACCAATTAATATATATTTAGCCGATTAATTTATATATATGGACGGCACGTCAATTTCTTAATGTCGTAATATAAAATTCGGAGAGGTTTAAAAAAGCCTGAAAGGATAAGTTTCTAAAAAAGTCATTAAAATGTGTCTATTAATCGTATGAATTCCACAAAAAATTTTGAAAGAAAATTTTTCTATCTTTCCTATGGTTTCAAGATGGAAACTCTGTGATAATATTTTAGGTAGCTAAGAAATCGATTTGTGTGAATATCCGTCAAAATCCCTGTAAATCGGGGTTAAACATAAAATAACTGAAAACTTGTTCGAAATTAAAATAAAAATAACGCCAAGGGGCAGCTTATTGGGTCCTAAAGTATATACGTTCCACATTTCATGGTAATATGACACTTATATTTTCCGCTACAGACTGCACCGGTACACATACAAACAAACACACATGCACACAGAAATCAGAAATCTTCCTTTACCATGTGAGATGAACAAGTGATTAAAATGTATTTATTTAAGAAACATTAGATAAACAAACGATATTACAATTAATGCCGTGAAAAAATACTCTAAAAAGATTTCTACTAAGTTATTCTAAATAAAACCACAGGAGTTATTTTTAATTCTTCGTAAAGTAACAACTCTCATACATACTGACATAAAATTGTGCTTCGCTTTCAATCCAATTACGGCTTCGATATAATTCAACAAATTCATTCAAATGTAGTTAATTTGGTCAGTCGACTAAATACAATGTACTATTTTGTTTCTATTTTATTTGTAACATATAAAGATCCAGGTTTATAAATAAAATAAAGGAGGTATGGCTCAAATCGACTTTCTCATACCAGAAGTTTTTTTTTTTTTTCAAATTTTACAAGAAATTTTTTTTAAAATCGATATCCTGGGTCCAATTGATTACAATTATTGCGTGTTACCATTCACTTTAAAGGGCTTGAAATGTTTTTTCGTTTGGTATCATACTTGATAATGTATCCCCCTGGAGGGGTAACTTGTCTCCCAAGGGGGAGGGGGGGCTAATGACGTCATGAATAAAAAAACTGTATTGCAGCTATTTTTTACAACAGTGATTCAAACTCATGTTTCGTAATCATTTAGCCCCCCCAAAACCCAATTATGCATAATTATTTCAAATTTTGTTCTATGTTGCCATGTTTATAAAATTTAAAATTTTCTTTCGAATTTAAAATAAAAAGTGTCTTGTTCTAGATTTTTAATAACAAAGTTGGGTATAAAGTTTCGTGAAAATCCATTAATATTTGTGACTACTATTGTGTGCACAAGAAATCAACCCCAGGTATCAGACAAACAGCTATACATCCGAACATCACTTCAAAAATAGTCAAAACGTTTTCAGAAGGTCTTAAAATATATACTGGCATCGAAATCTCGAAATCGAAAATTTTCGGGAAAACAACACTGTCTCAATACTTCGTATGAGAAAGCAAAAATAGTTTAATATTCAGATGGACACCACGTTCTTCATGAAAAAAGTAACGTTTCTATATTTGAAGAACGATATATTGCACTTTTGTGATGCGCACGACTGCAACTTTATAGCGGCCTAGCCATAGCTTTTTATAATGAACAAATTGACTTATTCTTGAATAATTTCCTTCTCGAAACTCTACTTCAGACACAATACCTTTGCAGCGTTTCTACTGAGCCGCTGGTATCCCAATTGCTAAACAACATTCGCCTAAATCAAGCTGATGTGACAAATATTACCTACGTATTACGTGCAATTTTAACCTTTACATTATGGGTCCAAGAATTCATTTTTTCAACTCCATAACGGCAAAATAATTGAATATTCCACCCCTCTAAATAAACACCTCCAATGACCTTGTATTTTGTTCGTCACTCGTTCCCCCTTTATTCAGGAGAAACTTGAAGGAAGGGCTGCAGGCATTCTTCAAGTTTTCAGAAGAAGATTGAGAGTTTCAAGAGAATTTCAATGGTACAACTGTTGTACCGCCGTAAGGAAAAGGTTAAAGGAAAACACCACTTAGTCTAAACCTCAACTTTACAAACAAACTTAACAAATTAAAACTATTCAATAACTTAAGATCAGAAAAATGTAAGCCTATGGCTAAACATAATGCAATCGTAGCATACGAGTTTGGCGTAATAGCCATCCCGCTGATTACCTACGGTATTTTTGGCATCAATGAGAGAGAACAACGAAAGCAAAACCTGTTGTTAATACACGTCATCTGACGTCATCAGGCAAATAATTGGCTAATGGCTGACAACACGATTTACAACATATGCAAATTCTGAATGAAAACATATTAAGCATGCAATTACTACATTAAATATAACAAAATAACTACTCCAGCCGCCCAGGCGGAGAAGTAGATAGCGCCTTCGGCTGCTGTCTCCGGCTGCTGGTTCGAATCCCGAATAAGGCATGGATGTTTCTTGAGGATAAAGCCAGTCTTCCGCCATCTGGGTCCTCGTCAAAATGTGAAGTTGCGCACCCTCCGACCTTCGTCAGTGATGCGCTCTTGTAATAAACTTTCTTCTCTCGTCTTATGTCTTTCCTTCTTCCTGCGTCACTGATCCTGAATTGGCTCCGTCGAAACAGGAGGTCATCAGTAACAACAAAAAATAACTACTCCAATCACTACTACTACATTTACTACTACTGTATTAGTACTACAACAAAGTACATTTGAAAAATAAGGTTCGAAAGTTCAAAAAGTCCAAGTTTAAGCATTTGAGTTGTTTTTGTTGTAATTAAAAAATTTGCATATTTCCCACATTTTTAAATATAAATAATTTGTGTAACAAATAAAAGCATAAATTTTCATACACGTTTTCTGAATATATATATTTTTAACCATGCAATAGATTAAGATTTAATCTTCTTCTCTTTAACCACGCAATGAATTAACATTTAACTGTCTTCTCTTTACCCGCGCAATGGATTATCATTTAACTGTCTTTTAATAACAAAGCAATGGATTTACACTTATTATTCTTATTAACAACGCAATAGATTTTGATGAATGTTCCTCAGGCAATGAGGCTAAATTTAGAGAATAGTTTGATATATAAATTTAATCACCCCCCAAAAAAGTAAGGAATAATAACAATTAAACAGCATGTTCTAGTCAGATAGTCTATTCTGTTCGTCTGCCTGTCACAACCACTTAATTCCGAAACAGCTCACATGATGGTGTAAGACATTTCTTTAGTCGCCGGGACAGTGTCACCCAGACAGAAATCAGGTGGAGACGACATCCATAGGGACTGCACCCACCACCCCTTATCACTAACCTCTCTGAAGGACTTTTAACCCATATATTTAACGTGTCCGTGCTCTGCATGAACTCAGGGATATTTTGGGTAGAACTCGAAATTAAACTCGGGTTCTCTGAGTGCAAACCCCCTGGTCTAACACTCGGCTGTCCCGCCCCAAGCTAATTTGGTGAAACATTTTACAAGAAATAAGACTGGACGTGGGAGACTTTAGATTAAATTAAAGTTATATACTCCTTCACCTCTGTCACGGAACAACTGGTATTAAAATACCCGTTTTACCCTTCTGTGGTGAACTCTTTTTATTTGAAAACAACTCAAACACTTTAAATATTTTTAACTGATTTTGTAAGCTTAATAGGAAGCACATCGATGCCTGGAATATTTCAAATTTTGGATCGCTGTAATTTTATCGCAGTATAATCTCAAGCAACGCTTGTCATATTTTGTTAACAATTAAATTTATAAAAAAACATTTTAAATTTATTAAAAACTAACACGTATCAAATGTAATAACTATGATGGAATACAAATACTGGATTTACATTTGTGGTAAAAAAAAATGATTTTTCAGTGAAATAAACAGAACAATTAACTTCTCAAAGATTACAAACAAATGATTTCAACTAAAGCCGCAATGGTTATTTTCAATTATTCGCAAATCGGTACAGTTCACAAAACTTGCTAAATAGAAATGTACGTTCGCGCCTCCCTGTCTTGCTAATTGAATTACTTTCGCGTAGATAACTGAATCAATGGATTCAAATTGAATTATTTAGATTAATTTGTTAAAGTCGGCGTGAACATTTGTTTAGAGTTATTGCGTAGGAATGAAATTTTATTAATGAAAACTTCGATTGGGTTAACAGATTAAAATGTCCTAAAAGAAGGAGTTTAAGGTTTTAATTTTTTGATTGGTAGTTATGCAATACATTATCTTTTTTGGTAACATTTCCTTCTTATTTAATTTTTGATAAATATATATATATATATATATATATATACATATAAATATAACATTTATCTCATCTAAAACTATTTACTGAAAATATACCCAAAGGCGCTAAGCTGCTTAAACAGGTACATTTCTATACTACATAATAAATAGAAAAAGAAAAATGAAGAATGACATTGTATAAAAATTTCGCCGGAGGGGATTGTGACAATCCCCCCCGGCGAAATTTTGATACAATGTCATTCTTCATTTTTCTTTTTCTATTTATTATATATATATATACATATATATATATATTTACATACTATTATAAAATGTGAAAGACAAGGAATTTTCAAAGAATAGCATGATAACAACATTTCGATCCACTATTTAGGAGAAGGCGCATATGCTGCTCTTGTTCCATAGTAGAATACAAGGATTAAAAATGAAAGCAGATAAAAAACGGGAGTGACCATATGAATTACATAAAATGGTAGGGGTGGATCGCGACACTCCTTTCCCGTTTAAAGCAGCTTTTACAACCAGGGTAGCGCAGGGGCGCGGTAGCCCATTGGTTAGCGCGCTGGAGTTGCACTCGGTAGGCCCGGGTTCGATTCCATCCACTGCCAAAACTGCCGCCGTGTTCATGCGGAGTACGATCACGTTAAACATGTGGGTCCGGAAGTCCTTCCGAGAGGTTGGTGGTAGGGGAAGGAGGGTACGGTCCCTGTGGATGCTCCCCCACTGGGTTCCGGTCTGAATTGGGTGGCACTTCCCGACCGTCCAAACAGTTACCTTACACCTTTCTGGTAGGTCGGACGGTCTGGGTTTCAATCAACAACAACCCGGGTAGCGCTCACGGCACCAACATAATTCTATGGCCAGTCTCCCAAATGTGCGAAAACAGAAGCACCCGAACGGACTCAGAGTCAGAGATGAAATCGATGTAGAGAAAAGAAAGAAATATCCTTCAACCTAACCCAGTGGAACATCTCCTTATAAGGGTAAAGTCGCACATGCGCAGAGATATAACTTGATAGCAGTTTCGCAGTTATGAATATAATGCCTCACTTAACGTTAAGAATATTACAACTTCTCTTTGAAAAATGAATTGTAATAATGCCGTATAAAATTCATAGGATAATTTCTCTTTATTGCCTCCTTTATAAATTTGTTACATTTGTAGATGCAATCTTTCTTAAAAGTATTGTAATTTTGGTTTCTTCTAAAGTAACCAATTATTATATTTCTGAATACATTCTTGGTTAGGTTTGAATTCCAGTCGATTATATGATTTATCTTGATACTGTATGATTCTCTTTTATCGTGTAGTTCTGTATAAATCCCAATATTGATTTAACTAATTTACAATTAATTCTGAAAGATTTACATGAAGAATACGATTTAAAAAAACATATAACCTATAGAAGATACTTGGACTTGGTGGAATTGGTATTAAAAGAAAACATACGTCATGACGGCAGAAATTTTTACAAGCAAATCAAGGGCATACCTATGGGAGGAAGTTGTTCGTCAATACTGGCGGATATCTATCTATCAAAATGCGAAAGAGGTACTTATATCTTATCGGAAATGCCCTACTTCCGTTACGTCGATGATGTGTTAATTGGGGGATATGAAAAAATTCCTAACTTTGATTTCACATTCTACCCAAGCGAATTAGACCTAATCGAAAATCCAGTGAGTGAAGACGGATCGGTGAATTTCTTAGATTTAACAATAAAAAAACACCAGAAATATGGAATTTATACAGAGCTACACGATAAAAGAGAATCATACAGTATTAAGATACATCATATAATCGACTGGAATTCAAACCTAACCAAGTATGTATTCAGAAATATAATAATTGGTTACTTTAGAAGAAACCAAAATTACAATACTTTTAAGAAATATTGCATCTACAAATGTAACAAATTTATAAAGGAGGCAATCAAGAGAAATTATCCTATGAATTTTATACGGCATTATTACAATTCATTTTTCAAAGAGAAGTTGTAATATTCTTAACGTTAAGTGAGGCATTATATTCATAACCGCGAAACTGTTATCAAGTTATATCTCTGAGCATGTGCGACTTTACCCTTATAAGGAGATGTTCGACTGGGTTAGGTTGAAGGATATTTCTTTCTTTTTTTCTACATCGTTTTCATCTTTGACTCTGAGTCCGTTCGGGTGCTTTTGTTTTCGCACATTTGGGAGACTGACCATGGAATTATGTTGGTGCCATGAGTGTCACCCGGGTTGTAAAAGCTGCTTTAAACGGGAAAGGGGTGTCGCCATCCACCCCTAAAATTTTATGTAATTCATATCGTCACTCCCGTTTTTTATCTGCTTTCATTTTTAATCCTTATATATATATATATATATATATATATATATATATATCAGTGTTTCTTTAATAGGAAGCATACAAAAGGAGCGTACAAATTGAATATCCAGCATATTTAGTAAATGGTGTAGTTAATAAATTTCGATTAGCTTAAAATTCTTAATAATCTCTCTTTAGTATCGCATTTTAGTCATACTTCTACATTATCTTGTTTTTACAGTTCAATATATTTTCATCTATTTATTTTGCAGCTTTTATTGTAGAATATCACATTTTACTGCCATTACGCAATACGGTTTTTATTACTCACTTTGGCAACAGTAGATCACATCTTTACTCTTTAGCGAATGGCAACATTGATCTAGTCATTTTTTGCTCGTCATGGTTGAACATTTGAGGTGTATTTCAAGATATTTATGTTTCTTTTCAATTTCTTCAATCTTTAATGCTTGCCGTCCTAATAACACATGTTTATAGATAAAATCAATCTTGTGTTTCAGAAACAAGCGTATTTGTGTTCATTTCGATTAAATATAAGGACTTGAAAAATAATTTTTTCGAAATGAACTATTCTTAAGCCTATAGTTCTTTCACGTGTAAGCTTTAATGCTTGATTATTTTTGTGTTTCTTTTTTCGATTACTCACTATTGACATTTGCTGAACCTTTAGCTTTTTGAACAGTAATATATATTATAATTTCCTCATTATGGTTGAATTTCATTTTATTTCATTGTATTTTGTAGACAAATTTTAAGATAGTGTATTATGAGTTACTACTCCTATTCTACCATTGGATTTACAAATATATATATATATATATATATATATATATATATATATATATATATATATATATATTTATATATATATATTTATATATATATATATATATATATATATATATATATATATATATATATATATATATATATATATATATATATATATATATATATATATATATATATATATATATATATATATATATATATATATATATATATATATATATATATATATATATATATATATATATATATAGATATATAAATTCCCAAAAAGGACAAGTAGCAATGTACTCGTACAGATTCTAGATGTGTGACAGAAGTACCGGCCGGGGGGAGTTGCGACCCCCAGCACTCCGGTTAAAGCTTTTTCCGCCATGGCAAACACTCCCGGTAACCGATACTCCCTACACGATTTCCTTCATGACCCTTTATAAATCCGTAAAAATACATACATATACAATTTCAATAACATGTAAAATCTAAAAGTTTACTTTTCTACGCTAAAACTATCCATGAAGCATTCTGTAAAAATATAACAAATAATTTAAAATACAAAATTCTTAAGACTAATGAAATCCCAGTCTGAGAGGATATTTTTTAAAAATTGGATATAAGACCCATAAACCGCATTATTTCCATATAAAAACCTGTGTGTAAAATTACCTCACAATTAGTCATTTAATCCTTTTAAACCCTTTCTATTCAAAACTAATGTTTGAAATACTGCCGTTTTCTGGAGGAGGCTATCAAGGAGGGTTATCCTCCCGCTTTTCTGATAAGATTGGTTTCCAATTATAATGGTTTAACTGCAGCCGTAACCAGGAAGATATATTTTGGAATGATAACAACATACGACTTTTCGGATATCGCCTAATGGCGGGAATTGTAATACGCAGAGGGTGACGTGTTTTTATGCCAAATTGAGGATCATAAATCAGATAGCTCAATATGGCTATACACCGGAATTTTATAGCTAGGGCTATTTTTATGTGGAAACATTATAAGCGTTATCCAGATTGTAAATTCGTGATTATAAGGGTTTTCTGAAATATCGGACGAACTTTTAATATTTACTTTAGTCATATGTGAAAGTGGTATAAAATCAAAAAGTTATGTGTTGTTCCATGGGAAGGTGTATTGCGTAGAGTTTGGACTATGGCGTATTTATGTGTCTATATATTTATAAGGTGATAATATTGTTTAAATGTCTTGTATCCAATATTTAAAAATAACTCTCTGACTGGAATGTCTTTGGACTTGAATATATCGATTTATGAGCATTAAACTATCACAAGTGAAGTAAATTCAAACATTAGGATTTTTATGGTGATAAAGTAGGCCAATAGGTTTTGGTATCCAAAAAGGATTTTAATAATAATAACATGGATTTCAATAGTCTTGAATATATAGTTTTTAAAGTAATAATTAACCATAAGTGAAATGATTTCAAACATTAGTATATATATGGCGATGGAGTTGCCAATAGGTCTTGTATCCATATTTAAAAATACAGACACTCTGACTAGTATTTCAAACATTAGTTTTGAATAGAAAGGGTTTAAAAGGATTAAATGACTAATTGTGAGGTAATTTTACACACAGGTTTTTATATGGAAATAATGCGGTTTATGGGTCTTATATCCAATTTTTAAAAAATATCCTCTCAGACTGGGATTTCATTAGTCTTAAGAATTTTGTATTTTAAATATTTGTTATATTTTTACAGAATGCTTCAAGGATAGTTTTAGCGTAGAAAAGTAAACTTTTAGATTTTACATGTTATTGAAATTGTATATGTATGTATTTTTACGGATTTATAAAGGGTCATGAAGGAAATCGTGTAGGGAGTATCGGTTACCGGAAGCATTTGCCATGGCGGAAAAAGCTTTAACCGGAGTGCTGGGGGTCGCAACTCCCCCCGGCCGGTACTTCTGTCACACATCTAGAATCTGTACGAGTACATTGCTACTTGTCCTTTTTGGGAGTTTATATAGGAATACACATGTAAATATTGCAGCATAGCGCTTTACAAGATGTATTATAAATTATTTTTTGCTTTTAGCTTTTTAATCTGTTCACTAAAATTGAAAATAAATTTTTCAAGTTTTATAATGTATATATATATATATATATATATATATATATATATATATATATATATATATATATATATATATATATATATATATATATATATATATATATATATATATATATATATGCAAGCAAATTCAGCTCACCTATAATATTTCAAATGGATATCAGTGAACTAAGCTGCCATTCTTACAACTGCTATGAAAGAGTCTTAAAGAAACAAGTTCCGAGAAAAAACTAATATATTTTTTCTTCTCTGACCCAGATGGATGATGTTAGGTTTATCAAAAACTCATTTTCTTTTACCCACCATTACTTCCTTCCACTCTTAATGCTCTTATTTTTCCTATGTTTATATATATATATATATATATATATATATATATATATATATATATATATATATTCCTTTTCTACACTTCAACAGTCGTCTTTTATGAAATAGCGCCTTTTTTTGACGGCAGAAACAGATTCTTGCACTGCATCGCTTATATTTTACTGGGTTGCTCAGTGTCGTGCAAATGAAAAATGTGTTAATTATATCACCCACAGTAGCTTTTAAGTATTCAGTGATGAAAAAACAACATAATATGATACTTCTTTCTGTTAAAATATGGTGTTGAGATACGATAAGTGTTGTTTATGGGATATTATATGTATATCTAAACACCTCCAAATGTTAGGAACGAACAGTTTTTGCTTCGTGCTTAACTTTTGAATCGCGCTGTTTAAATATACGAAAATGTTATATGAAATGTTATACGAAAAATGTTATATGAAATGTTATACAAAATGTTATACGAAAAATGTTATACCAAAATGTTAAATATACGAAATGATATTATACATGGTACCTAGGATGTCCGTATCAGGGGAAATTTCCTGAGAAAGAATATAGTTATCCTTATTTTTTAATGCAGCTCAACATAAGAAAACCGTTATGGTGCTACACGACTAGATGGGGACTGCATCCCTCTTTTATATGGGGGCAGAGGATATCTGTCTCCCTCATAGAAATAGAAAAAAAGTTAATTTCATGTTTGAAATTGTAAAATGTTACCAATTTAATACAAAAATGTGCTTGTCCGACAGAATAAGCTGCTGATAATTGTGCAAAAATATTTTTAAAAGCATGCGATTGTTTAAACTGCAATATAGTATGACAGCAGTAGTATAACAAACAATTTAATAAATGCAGACATATTTCGGGGAACTGACGTCTCCCTCCTTTTAAAAGGGAGATAGGGATATTTTTCTACCTCATAGAAAAAGGTGAAAATTTCAATTTCAAGGTCGTAGAACTTTAGCAATTTATTGCAAAAATATATTTGTCAGACAGAATAAGCTGCTGCTAATTGTGCAAAAATATTTTTAAAAGCATGCGATTGTTTAAACTGCAATATCGTCAGGCGGCAGTAGTATAACAAACAATTTAATAAATGCAGACATATTTCGGGGGACTGACGCCTCCTTCCTTTTCAAAGGGAGCGAGGGATATTTTTCTACCTCATAGGAACAGGTGAAAATTTCAATTTCAAGGTCGTAGAGCTTTAGCAATTTATTGCAAAAATATGTTTGTCGGACAGAATAAGCTGCTGCAAATTGTGCAAAAATATTTTTAAAAGCATGCGATTGTTTAAACTGCAATATAGTCTGGCGGCAGTAGTATAACAAACAATTTAATAAATGCAGACATATTTCGGGGGACTGACGCTCCCCCCCTATTGTATGAGGATCAGGGAATATCTCTCTACTTCATAGAAAGAGAGGAAAATGTCAATTTCAAGGTCGTTGAGCGTTAGCAATTTATTGCAAAAATATGTTTATCTGACAGAATAAGCAGCTGACTGCTGATAATTGTGCAAAAATATTTTTAAAATCATGCAACTGTTTAAACTGCAATATCGTCTGGCGACAGTTGTATAACAAACATTTTAATAATTTTAGTTTGAATGCTAACTGGTAGATGATTTGTCGTAAACATCATCGTTTTCGATACTCAAAAAATAAATAAACTATTCTGAGGTCGAAAGAACGTTCCATCTGTATTACTGTATCCTTAAGCTATGTGTTTGTCACTTCGTGTTATTTGTGTTTCGATATTATGATCCAGGTCTACTATGCTTACTAATGAATAATATTGTAAAGTAATCCTTATACAGGCATGCTAGTAGAACCGAACGATTATACGCATAGCATTTCCTAATGTAAGGCATCCCAATTGTCTGAGTGCGTTAATGTTAATTTATTTGGGGGATTTAGAGTTCATTCCCTAGATGAGTGCTTTTCAATCTTTATGAGACCAAAGCGCGGTAAATTATTTATGTATAAGATGAGGGCCTGGTCTCAACAGGTTTACTCGTAAATATATTTCTAATTTTTTTAAGTTCATATATTAAAATAACACAAATATTAGCATAAATATTATTCATGCGTAAGACGAGGGCCTGGTCCCAACAAATTTACTCGTAAATATATTTCTAATATTTTATAAGTTCATATATTAAAATAACATAAATAATAACATAAGTATTATTCATGGCATACTCAGAAAGCGTATTATTTATGTATACGGTGTGGTATATTGATAAATATGAAATTGCATTTAAATATAAGTTATGTAAGCATAAGTTATGGTATAGTATAGTATATTAGTTGTAGTATATTATGTAGCATAAGTTGTAGTTATGTAGCATAGTATAAGTTGCGTAGCATATTATAATTTCATCAAGCCAACATCATTAAATTAATTTACGTAGATTTTCACTGACGTATCACATTCTTATCACCAAGAATTTATAATTTTATCCAGTCTAAAATTAAGGATTATTGTATTATTAAATTGATTTTACTGATGTTGATATTGAGAAAGAACATTATTCATTCACTGTAATTCACCGTAGAAGTCAGCTGAGTAGTTTCTTATTCATATTAAAATTTAAATTCGGCTTGGTCACTGACATTTACGACACAGATATTAGTTAGATGTTCTGGTTCTGAGCTTTTCGATACATTCCCTAGTAGTATTCACTTTAGAATATGTCCACTATGAAATATTTATTCATGAAAATTGCTTAGAAAACCAAAACGACAAATTCCGGGAGAATCTAAGATGCAGGTATAATTGATGTCAGGACCTGGAGGTTGAGAAATACTGCCCTAGATTTCAGAGGAATATTTTCAGATTTTTCTGTCAGACAAACATATTTGTGTACTAATTTATCAATGCTACTTAACATTGTAATTGTCCATTTTCTCTATTTCTAATAGTAAAAGGAGAAGCCCCCCCCCCACTCATTAAAAGGCAGTCAACCCCCTAAAAGTTATCTTGTCGTGTAGCCCCATAGGGGTTTCCTATGCAGCTGCATTAAAAAAATAAGATTAATTCTCTTCGTTCTCAAGAATTTCTTCTGATATGGACTTTCTTAGACACCATGTACTATAATAAACAAGCATGAAACGCGTTTTAAGATCGACGCTTTTATTTTAAAATGTATTACAACTCAAAAAACAATTTTTTTTCGCAGTTGAATCTTATATAGTAAAGTTGATAGCAAAAGATTTTATAAAACTAATATTTCGTTAAAAATCGATATATGTCAAAATATCTACATTAAATGTGCGGAATTACGTATTTCATGCATTTAATAGTGGTAATGATGCCAGATATTTAATTAATAATTGCATATATTTATTGGTTCTATTTGTGGTGAAATAGAGACCGCGATGTGTGTTCTAACCGATTTATGATGAAATATGTGCATTACAAAATTTCCAGCTACCTACTATTTTATACGAGGGTCACACTGAATTTTTTTAGTTACGGCTAAGTGGTACAAGTTAAACTTACCAACTCTTAGGAGTGTTCAAATACTCCCCTCCAACGTCAATTCACTTTTGCAGGCAAATTTTCCAACGATTAAATTCTTCAATCCATCCATTTCTTGGAATCGATGAAAAAATATTCTTTTATAGCCTGATCAATCTCATCTTCGGAATGAAAACGACGTTCACGTAAATTTTATTTTAGATTAAAAAATAGTCAAAGTCACACATATCAAGATCATAGGTAGGACGATCTGGGTCTCAACAAAATCAACAACAACATATCAAGATCAGGAGAATAGGGTGGATGTTCCATCACTTTGCAATTTTTTGTTCATAAAATTCGACTATCATTCTTACTGAGTGAGAATTTGCATTGTCATGGTGAAGCATGAATCCCCTAACATTTACTTCCTGCAAAATTTTTGGAAGACACTTAGTGACATGCCAGTTAGCTGTAACTGTCTTCTGTCCCTCTAGCTTTATAGCTTTGACCAGACCTGTACTTCTGAAGAACACGGTATACATTACTTTTTTCATTGCTTTCAGTATTTTCACCATTGTTGGTTTGGAGTCATTTTCAAGGATCCATACTTTACTTTCTTGATGTGTTGGAACGCCAAAAACGGTATGTACGTTTCATCGTCAGTTATGATTTTAGAACTAGTGTAGTCTCCACCATCATTGAGTAAATTTAGGGTTTCTTTACTGATTCTGACACGCTCTGCTTTTTGGTGTTCTATTAAGTTATGGGGATTGGTTGATTAGTTGATTATGGTTTTATGGCACAAGATCCAAAGAGGATATGCTGCGCCAGTCATAAAAAACTAACCCAATGTAATGAACAAATTATGGGGGGCCCAATGATAAACCAATTTTTTAATATGCAGTTCTTCATGAATAATTTTATGTATAGCTGCGGATCCAATGTTACGTTTCGTCTCTAACACTTGGTAGGTACAGCGATGATCATTGTTTCACATTTTTCGAATGGCCGACACATTTTATGGGACTACAGCTGACAAAGGGCTTCCTGTGTGTTTTCCATCCAGGAGAGAATTTCGACATTTTCTAAACTCTGTAAACCATCTGAATACAGTGGCACTAGATTTAGCATCATTTCCATAAGGAAGGCATGTAATTGAATATTTTTGTGTTTCTGAAGACTTACCATCTCCACACTCAAATAATTTTACCTATTACTTTCCTTATATACATAATGTATAAGGAAAGTATTGTGACGGGGTCGAAAATTCGAATTCGAGTTTTCGACGGGAGAGCGCGTTTCAAGCATCCCTGATCACGGATCAAACATTTTTAAAGTGATGTCTGTGTGTTTGTGTGTGTGTGTGTGTGTGTGTGTGTGTGTGTGTGTGTCAGTGGGCCTGTGGAGACGATCACTGACGAACGAATGGACCGATTCGAACGAAATTTGGTATACAAATCACAATCCGTAAACACTGGAAGCCTATTGTTTTTAAATGTAATCGAATGTTCAGAACCCCCCTAAATTTTCGAGTGAAATTTTGAAAAAATCGTCAAAAAATCAAAACCGCTAATAAAGTTACGCAAATAGGCATTTCTTATGTAATTTTTCATTAGAAAACGATTAACATAAAATTTAGAACGCTAACATTAACCATTCTCGAGATATTTCACATTTTTCAAAAAAATTATCAAAAAGTCATATAAAATAAAAACAATATATTTCCTATTGAGGAACACGTTCACTTTTCATATGTAATACCATGCGATAAATTGAGTGACATCATTCTCGTGGATCTAGCTCGTTCCATTCATGAGAAAATATACTTCGAGTAATACTTTTGTATTTGAACGCCAATACTCATTTATCTGTTATAAGAATAACTTATTTCTCCGTCAGTAAAGCTTAGGAAGATTTTGGCGACGAATTTGGTGAATGTCGCCAACTTGGCGACTTTTTTAAATGTTGTCAAATTAATGAAAATCTCGCCAAATGGATTAAAATGACGCTAAATCAATGAAAATGACGACCAACTGTCGAAAATTCAATATCTTGGAAAGAATATAAGTATCTACTATAAGAAAAACCTATTTTTTTACTGTAAAAGTAGTAAATTCATTGCATTATATAAGGAAAGTCATGTGTTGCCCACATCAGATTTTTTTACTTTTTTGTAGCTTTTAGGACATCCAATTTATTTATCCGTTATCCTTTTTATTTACAGTTTTCTTCATAGCTAAGTTCACAATATATTTATAATCGTATTATAACGAAGTATTTTCGGTAATATGAATCTTAATTATGATGCATTACAATTCTTTTTTAAATAATGTATTCTTTAACAAAAAAATATAGACCATCTTAAGTATGATATTTCAAAAAGGTATCAATACAATTCTTATGTTAAAACCCTTGTATTCTATCGCAGCAAGATTTGGAGAAACTACTACTTTTCTTCTTATTTGCGCTCTGATGGATGATTTTAGGTTTATCAAAAGCTCATTTTCTCTACCTTCCATTACTGCCGCTCTTAATGACCTTATTTTTCCAAGTTTTTTTCTATTTTCCACTTTCACACTTCAACAGTCGTCTTTTGTAAAATGGTACCTTTTTTCCGACGACAAAAACAGATTCTTTCTCAGAAAAGTTATTTTTTCTAGTATATTTCTCACTGCCACGCAAATGAAAAAGGCGATAATTATATCATCCAGCCCAGCTTTTAAATTTTTGTAAAACAGAAGTTTTATTTAATGTATAGTTTGTGCTACGTTATGGTATCACGTTATGCTATGCCATATTATAGTACGAATTATGATATATATCTGTTTTTATAAAATGCTGTATAATGTATAGCCGATGTGCGGTATAATGTGGTGTATAATTGCCGTATAATGTATATGAATTTGCAAAAGCATTATTAAAATTATGATATATAAATAAAAAAAATGTATATATAATTATGTAGTTTTATTTTTTATTTATATACTTTTTTTTCAGACTCGTTATACAACAATTTTGTGAGCTATGCTTCTTACATAAACGAAATTCACGAAATTGAATACACCCAATTCTCTTTTTTACAAACATTTTTTTCACGATTTTGATTTAACACAATTTAAAAAGAATGTCATTCTCTTTTTACGAGGTGTTTCGATTTACAAAGATCAACCACAATTCTAAGAATTTTTTTTTTTTTGTATTACACGTAATTCCCCTTTTTATCTGCATTTTGAATTTGGTGTTAAAAGTGAAAGGTACCTTTTTGATGTTTGATGTTAATAAAAATGAACATCAACTTCTGTTTTATTAATTACAACCGAAATATGTTTGGTAGCCATTACACAATGTCACATAATTCACTTGTAACAAAAAAGAAAAATAAAGCAATATGTTTGGATATAAAAATTCATATTTTAAATCGTCTTGCAACGGGACACAGATCAGCGTCTGTAAGCATAATTGTTATGTTCATGAATTAGTTACATTTTTTTTTTCAAATAAAATTTACTTTATAGAGGGTGATTAAAAAGAGATGGGGACACATTACGATGTGGTAGTTTACACCAAACCAAGCATTTTTCGTCATAGATTACCGGTTCGGAAATGAAACGTAAAGGCGCTACAGGACGCTTACTTGCTGGGAAGCGCCACTCCGCAAACTTAAAAGCGTCATTCTGATTGTTACTTTCTGGTTGAAGAACAAGACCACGTATGAAAATTTCATCTGGGGGAGACGAAGAACCCTTATGCAAGTTTTCATAACACCGAATGTAGGCCTTAGAATGTAGGCCAGTTTGCAGCAATTATTCGCAGTATCAACTTTTTAGATGATGGAGGAATTTACAAACAGGGAAAAAGCCGATGTGCATTTCATCTATGGATCTTCTTTTTGTGGGGATATTTCAAAAGTCTCGTCTATGACACTCCCCTTGAATCTGAAAAGAAACTCGTCCCGAAATTTCGGCCGCTGCTGCCGAAGTGCGCGACATATATGGTCTGTCCGAGAGAGTTCTCCAATACTTCCATCGTCGCTGTGAGACGAGCATTCAGGTTGGCGGTCGCTCTTTTGAACCATTACTGTAATTATTGTTTATTGAATGTCATTTTATAACTTCTCAGTTATTCTTGTGTTTTCGCCTCACCTCAACGGCTTCTCAATTAAGCGCCCGCTGGCGCCTTTAAGTTTCATTTCCGATCTGGTAAACTATGACGAAAAATGCTTATTTTGGTGCATACTACCATCTCGTAAAGTTTGGTCCGTCTTTTTTTAATCACCCTGTACAATATAGTTTTATTACATGTGCAATCTTTATAAAATAAAATGTTCAGCATGTAAACATGATGCGATTTTAAGAAGAATTTTCATATGTTTTTTTGTAATTTTTTAAGTTTGGAAGCAATCTTCTAATTTTCCATAGGTACATTATATTTTTTTACACGCAATCTTCCGGAACGCATCTATTGCGTAAGAAATTCACTATATCAACAATTACATAGCAGGCCTATTTTACAGGCTTCAATTTAATGTGTACATTTTTATTCATAAAATCAAATTTTCTAAAAAAATATCGCAACTTAATAATTATTGTTATGTAATGTCACAAATTCAGTATTATGATTCTTAATTATATTACTTTATATTTGTGTGATAATATTATGTTTAACCAAAAAATATATACAACTTTACAAACTAACATAGCAGTTTGTAAAGTTGTATAGTTTTTGAAGTATTATTTTTCATATCGAAATCAATAATCTTTCATTGTTAATACTATTGCAATCTATCCAATCAAGATTCAAATAAATACTATTTCCCTTCTTATTTGCTTGCTCTCTGATGGATGATTTTAGGTTTATCTAAAGATCTTTTTCTTTACCTTTCTGTACTCCCTTTTATTCTTAATGACTATTTTTCCGAGTTTTTCCTGTATGTTCCTTTCACACTGCAACAATCGTCTTTTGTAAAATAGCACCTATCTCCAGACGCCGAAAACAGATTCTTGCTGTAAAAAGTTATACTTTCACTATATTGTTCACTACATTGCAAATAAAAAATGTTATAATTACATCACACAGTCCAGCATTTCGATTTTGTAAAGAAAAGTTTTGTTTTATGTGCAGTTTATGTTATATCATGCTATATTGGATCATAAAAGATGTGTTTTTAAAAAATGCCGTATCATTACATTGAGTACTCAAAAACAGGTATTAAAATCGTACTATATAAATTAAATTATTTTAGACATAATTATAATTATATGATTAAGATTATTGTTCAATGTATATCATCATTCAGTTCGTTTTATAAACATAAACTTTCAGAAGCGAAATACAAGAGGGACTGAAATGAAATTAAAGGAGGGGGGGGGGGGGCTATACAGTGTTTAAAGGAGGGCTCATTATAAATTTTTTGGTAGAGAAAGGGATTGCGAAAAATATGAAATTTCTTTGCTTAAATAAATTAATCTTACATTTTTTATGAATTATAACTAAATAGTTTTATTATTAGAGACCACTATTATTATGTGTTTTTGAGTCCAGGTTTTATACCACAAATCCAATAATTCATTATCGTCAGGACTTTAATAGATATGTATTTTAATACATATACATTACTATTTTTTTTAAATTATTAATAGTGTAGCTTTGTATGTAACCTAATAGTTGGCTAAATATATATATAGCATCTATCTGCACATCAATGATGAAACGTAATAATTACAATTGATGCTAATATAACCATTAACTAGTAGCGAATCTGCTAATTAATTGACTGAAAATTGCTATATTTAATGCACAGTATCAACTCTATTTTCTAATCAGTTTATTTTGACTGCACAATATGTATACAAAATGAAGGAATTTATAAAAACCCTTAAAATCTATTTTTATTCAACATTTGGATAACAATTAATATGAAAGTTCATCTTAGTACTAAACATTAAATATTTTTATAAGGGTGGAAGTGAGTGAACGTAGGTGGTTCAAAAAGTAAGGTAACAAGAGCTCTCACGGGGTCACAAATTCGGCGTGCGAATTAAATTCCATGTCTAGATAAGGTGTCGTGTTGTTGCACGACAACGCCCGATCGCATACGGCCTTGGTTACATGTGATTTGATACAGAGTTTCCGATGGAATGTACTGAAACACCCACTCTACAGCCCATATCTCGCACCAAGCGATTTTCATCTTTTCGGCCCGTGGAAGAAGCACCTGACAGGTCGCCATTTCACAACTGATGCCGAAGTTCAGGAAGCCATCATTGAGTGGCTCCGCGAACTGGACCCTGATTTCTTCTATGCAAGTTTCGATAAATTGGTTTACCGATGGAACAAATACTTCAACAACTATGGTGACTGTGTGGAAAAATAATATGTACCAGTGCCTTGCTAACTTTGTATATCTCTTTGATTACGTGAATAAATTTTTGAACCACCCTCGTTTTGAACCACCCTCGTTTGAACCACCCCCGTTTGAACCACCCTCGTATTTTCAATAGGAAGGAATCTGTTCCCTCTGACTCTACATGGAGCCCTGTTATGTTCTGTTCTATGGCCCTGTTATGTTCATCCCTAAGGTTTTTCACCATTAAATGATATTCAGTTTACTGGTGATCCAATTATCTTGCCGTTAATATTGCAGTAATGCAAGATTTAAAATATTGAATCATTTTTTTCATCTGAAAACACAACGGTTATTTGTTTTTCATACTTCTTTTAAAATAGAGGTTCTCTCACTTTTGATACTTTTAATAAAGGGCTTTCACATTCATTTTGATACTTTTAATAAAGGGTCCTCAATTATACATCATTCATCAATCTATGATGCAGATTCAGGTCTATAACGTAGTTTCAGAAATCAACAGAAGTAAGTTTTAGACTTTTTGTAATATATAATAATAAAAGAAAATTTATATTTGTTTACGATGTAGCAAAATAGTCAAACTAAGGACAGCCACGAATTTCGGGACAGGGTTACTTCAAGTCTTGCACACTGAAAAGTGGCAAGAATTTTCTTTTAATTAAATTTAGTGCAAAATTTATATAAGGCCGAAAATATAAGGAAAACCATAAGGTTGAAATTCAACTTTCTTTTTAACACTTTACAACATAGTTGAAAAGTGTTTATGACTATGTTCATTCTGTCCGTCAGTCTATTTGTTTGTCTGCCCGTTAGCACGATAACTGCCGTAAAAATGACTTTATCAAAATGAAATTTTAGTATGTTTTTCAGACGATTTGTGGGACATATGGGAATATAAATATATACTATCGATTAGTTTTTTATTGAAACCGGGTTGAAAAAATAAAATACATTGAACCCTATGAGACCTAATTTTTCAAACATTTTTTAAGCAAATTTAAAATTCATAAATTGCTTCGAAATTTTTAGGAGATATTTATATTATCCCATAAAATATATAAAAAAAATGTCAGTAAAATATGATAAGTAGTTTTTTAATTAAAATTATTTAATATAGGGAAAAAATCAAATTCAATCAAATTCTGACCTTTGGGAATTCCTCCAGAAAGAAAAAAAAGATATATTATATAATAAATATCTTTCCAAGAGTTTAATCATATTGTATTTGAGAGAGGTTTCACATTTTAAAAAAATAAATTTGGTAGATAACAATTTTCCAATTTTTATTTTAATTTTATATGACTCTTCATGATATACTTATTTGATGGCATTTTTAATGCACTTCCTACGTCCTAGAGAGTTAAAATTTGGTACACAGCTTAAATTTGTTGAACATTTTATTCTACAAAAATGTGGTGGATCTTTAAATATAGATCATATATTTTTTTCGAGATGACCTGCAAATAATCCCCGTTCACTTCTATAAATCATTGTTGTTATATTGTTAAAAATTCTGATGTGGGCAGCACATGTCTTTCCCTGCAGACTCATATTCAGGTTCTCTTTATTTCTTCAATAATAATTTGAGTCCATCTGCACAAATTAACAGCCATAAGTATTTTAAATGACATTGAATTTGCACGTTAAACTTAAATTTGGTTCTCATTTGATAACTGGACTTATTGTCAAAGGTAGCGTAGCGAAAACGCGAAAAAACTAGAATATCTCATGAACGGCTAGTCCTAGCGTAATGGGCTTAGTCTTATTCTTTTTGTTGTCAAAAATCACGTATAAAATAGGAATTTAATTGATACAATTGAGCACACGTAGTCTTTTAGTTTTATATTTAACGATTTTTGCGGGCCATTCCGCAAAAATAACCCGTTCCTTTTCCCGAATCGTACTAGAATAACCTAGAAATGATTTATATACCAAATTTTGTTAAATTTGGTATATAAATCACTTGTAGGTTATTGAAATATCATACACCAAATTTTGTTAAATTTGTTCCATTAGTTTTTAGTTAGAGTGGATAAAGGCAATTTCTGCCGGCCATTTCGCAAAGAAGGCAGATGCTTTCATTACGAATCGTACTATAATCTAATGAACATCAGGATTTCCCCCAAAAAACATACCTACCAAATTTTATGAAATTCGGTCCATTAGTTTTTCAATTAGAGTGGATGTAATATCCTCACAGACATACAGAAACATACACAGATACACCCTTACACAGACAGACGTCTTCTTAAAAATATTTTTTTCGTGATCTAGAAGTCCCAAAACGTGTAGATCCTTCGAAAATACGAGTTCCGAACTTCGGCACGATTCCAATACTTTGAATACACACACACACACACACACACACACACACACATATATATATATATATATATATATATATATATATATATATATATATATATATATATATATATATATTATCTGTGTATCTGTGTATTATCTGTGTATCTAAATTCCGTGTCTATGCAATTACAATAGTTGTGATTTTAAATGATCCCTAAACTTTTATTATTTCTTCAACGAGGCCTAATTTTAACATATGCAGAATGCAAATATCTCAAGCGATTGCAAGGCGAGTTACATAAGAATTGCTGAATTTTTTGCACACAATATTATTTAGCTCTGGAGTCTGGAATACAAGTTATATGAATGAAATATTCATTGATTTTGCATAGAGAATCAGATGATTTATATTTCGATACAGTTTTAAATATTTAAGTATAATAAATTACTGTAGTACTGTAATAATGTAAAAGATATCACCACCGAATGTATCACATTTTAGAAATTTTTAAATGAAATTGCATTTCAGTTGGAAAGTGTTTCATAATCAATGCTTATGCATGATTGATCTTTCTTGTTTTGACATTTTTAATGATACTTTTTTCCATGAAAATGACCAGACGATTTTTCTGCCTTATATTTAGTGAACTAAAAATTATGTAACGCTCTTAAATAGATATTGACATAGTGGTGTGCAGAAAATAATGATAAATAATAGAATTTTGAACAGTAATGCAAAAATAATGATATTTATGAAAAATTGTGTTCTTTAAATTAATATCTACTCACCAATAGTGAAAATTATATAAACTAAATTTCCAATTTTGGTTAGAAACTAACAGTATACCCATTTTTCGTACGGAATATACAATACTGTAACGAAACTTGAAATTCACATTCATGTATAAATTCCTATAGTATTCCAAATGGCATTGCTATTCTAATTATTATGTTAACATATTTAATTTAATGCCCTTAAAAATAAGTTTGAGAATCTCTGTTCTCGCTATACACAATTATCTTCACAGGCAGATATGAAGAATAAAACACCCTAATCCTGTTTGTAAATAAATTTCGAAAATATATTAATTTGAGTCAATATATTACAAAATGAAAGCTCTAAAATTGTATTGGAAGATATACCCGTATTACTTATATTCTCGTAGACTAGAAGATATACCTGTGTATTAAAATATATACCCATACTACAATATATTAATTTGAAAAATATTTACCTGAATAAAACATATGAAGTAAGATATTGAAAATATAAATGATCTTTGTAATTTTCAAACCTAAAACCCGTAATTGATATAATTCAGAAATTAAATTTCGATACAAAATATTTAATGCTAGCAGTATATCCATTCTTAGTACGGTATATATAATGTAAAAAAACTTAAAATTTAACATTACGTGCAAGTTTCTATAGTACTCTAAATGGCATTATTATTTAAAACATTATATTAAAATGTTTGATTTAATTATCCTAAAAATAATTATTAGAATCTTTATTTTCGCTATACAAAATTGTCTTTACAGGTAGATCTGAAAAATAAAACATTCCAGTCTTTTTTGCAAAGATATTTAGAAAATATATAAAATTGGATCAATATATGCCAAAATACGAACGCTATGATATTGGGTCAACATATCTCAATATTAAAGCACTAAAATATATTCAACAATTGGCTAAATTTTATATATGGGTTTGAAAAATATTTGCCAAAATAAAGCAGATGGTTTCAGAAATTATAATTTAGTCAAAAATATAATTCACAAAAAAATTGTTATGTGCATTTCTTAATTATTTAAATTGTTAAAGATTTAATAAAAATCGTCAGCTGTATAAATTCATTGGGTTCAAATCCGTTGCTTAGAAATATATCATTAATTTTCTTTAAATAAATTTGCAGAAAAAATATTGTCTACATAATGCTATCTCTATTAGAGGTTTGTTTTGATTAATATCTTGATAACCCCTGGTTCTAGAGATTCAAAACATGGACTAAATTTTAAATGGGGCTATTTTATGCCATGCCCAAAATTGAAGGAAATTTGGTGCGGCTGTTTACCCGCGATGATGAGACACGCAAATAAACACATCCACAGACAGGTTTTTAATGTTATTTTTATAGATACATTTATTTCTTTATTAATTAAATCGGAAAAGATTTAATAAAAATCATTGGATATAAATACATTGGATTTGCATCCGTTGTTAAGAGATATGATATAATTTTCTTCAAATACATTGGCGGAAGAAATATCGTGTTCATAATGTTATCTCTATGAAAGGGATCTCTATTAATTGTGTGTTTTTACTAATATCTAGGCAACTCCTGGCCCTCAAAACTTGAAACATAGAATACATTTTAAGCGGAGCTGTTCCAAGGTTACTCACAAAATTCATGAAATTCCGTGCCGCCGTTCTCCTGTGATGATGAAACAAACACACATACCCACAGGCAGATTTCCAATTTTATTTATAGTCATAGTTACCTGCTAGTATAATGGTGTATAATTCTATTGTATTCCGAATAATATTGAGAATTTTAAAATTACTTTGAGTAATTCACAATGTGTAAAGATAAAGTGCATGATTAAAGCACAGAAACCATAAAATATATAGGGTATAATATTTCAAGTAGTTAACAATACCTCATTCTAGATTCCAGTGGTTCAGCTCCTAGAGTACTGAAAGCGAAGTTACCAGGAAAATGGGAATTTTTCTCATTTGTGCATTGATGGATGATGTTATGTTTATCAAAAACTCATTTTCTTTTACCCTCCATTACTTCTGTCCACTCCTAATGCCTTTATTTTCCTCCAGAATATTTTTCGATTTTCCCCTTTTGCACTTTAACAGTCGTCTTCGCTCAAATAAAGGCACATTTTTTAGAAGTGAGAAATACATTCCTGCTCAGCAGCATTCTCTCTCTTTTTTTTTTCTTTTTTTGAATTACTTGGTGTTGTGCAAGTGAAAAATGCGATAATTATATCACCCGCAGCAGCTTCTAATATTTTGTAAAGTAAATAGAACTATTTGGTGTTATTTTCTGGTGTTGAAATTCAAATTTGATTAATATTTAGAATTATATTTAAAGCAAACTCCAGAGGAATTAAAAGTCGTATCCAAATGCTTATCATTGCAATTATTTAAAGCATGTTAACCACATTATTAGAACACTTATTAGTGTGAACATTTCAGTCCTACAATGTTTACGGTCAACAAATTTTACAACAATTTTATTAAATACTTGAACGAATTTCCCGATGTTCCCCAGACTTTAACGAAACGTCCACTAATATATATAGTGGACGTATATATATATATATATATATATATATATATATATATATATAAATATATATATATATTAATATATATATATATATATATATATTATATATATATATATATATATATATATATATATATATATATATATATATATATATATATATATATATATATATATATATATATATATATATATATAATAAAAGTTTGAAAATCCAATGAATGAATAGAGAGAAGTTTCAACTCAAAACACCCCAACATTAAAAAATGCCTTGCAAATAAAAATATCAAACAGAGAATCATCAATCAAGTGGAAAATAAAACGCAAACCTCTAGTCATCAAGCTGAGGACAAACAAAAAACATCAATGGAAAGGAATCGATATAATAATGTAAAATAAAATCCAAGCACGAGAGCTTTACATGTGGACAAGCCCTAGGCCTAAGAATGAATTGTTCCTTTCGATAAAACTCTTTATCAAGTCCAAGTATTTTATAGAAATGAACACAAATTTCATGTTTCTGATATCAGTGATAGATTATATCTATAAACACTGATAACTTGGACAACATGAATAAAGATTGAAAACTAATAGGAAACAAGAATACCAGAAAAAACACTGCATACGTCTGATGCATTAGAGCCTTGAATAAAGAGACCCATGTTGCCAATCCCAAAAAGTAAAAGGTTGAGAACTACTGTTGTCAATCGGGAGAAAGAAATAACAGCAATACGAAAAGACGATTAAAGGTGATATTTAACAGTAAGAACATGTAAATACACAGTAAGAATATGTAAATACACAGTAAGACCATGTAAATACATGGTAATCCTTATTCAAGAGGAAGTGGATATCTGGCTAAAATAAGATACTAAGGAAAGAATTTAAGTATAATCTACCATTCCAAACTTTTAACTATACTATGTACTAAATAAGCTGGATATTTATATAATTTGCGAGTAATTATAAGTTTATTAATATGCATAGCATGAAATTTTTTTTTCGGATAATCTATAAATTCTGAAAAGCTGATTAAGTATAATATTTCTAAACAATTGAATTGAGTTACAGGAATTAAAAGGTAATATTTTATTAATGTTAAAGTTAAAATAGTCTTTTTATCATATAAATTTGTAACTATCCTAATAGTAGGTTCAATAATAAGATTCAATTCCAAAAAATTAATGTTATCTAATAGTGGCTTCATTAGGAATTAGTTCTAAATTATCCGGATAGAAATCTATATCTAAGACACAGTTGCCTGTTAAGAAAAAACAAATCAGATCATCAACATATCTGTAAATTGTATAATATGTTGAAGTAAAAATGTCTCATAATGATAAAGGTATAAAATAGCTAATATACTGCAACTATAGCCACCTCGTGGAACCCCTGAGACTTTCGAATATAATTTACTAGCAGCATACCCGTTCTTCGTACGGAGTATATAATATAAATAAACTTAAAATTCACAATCATGTGCAAATTCCTATAGTATACTAAATTGCATGCTTAATCAAAATATTCTGTTAAAATATTTAATACAATGCTCCTAAAAAGAAACCTCAGGATCTCTGTTCTCACGATACAAAATTATCTTCACGGGTAGATCTGAAGAATAAAATATCCTGGCCTTTTTTGCAAGCAAATTTATAAAAAGTATGGAATTGAATCAATATATGCAAAATGATAGCGTATTGTATGGGACCCGTACTACTTATATACGCGAATATTAGAAGATATAACCTGTATTATGACATTACATGTATACATTGAAAATATCAATAAATCCATAATCTTTAAACCAGTAGGCAGTAATTAATTCCAATATGTGCCCAAATGAAAGTGCTAAAATTATATGGAAAGATAAACCCGTACTACTTATAATGTCATAGATTAGAAAATATGTCCTAGTGTTTGTAAAAGATTACCCGTATTATAACATTTAGTTTGAAAAATGTTTGCCAATATATAACAGATTACTTAATAAATTAAAAATATCAATAATCCCCGTGATATTCATACCGGAAGGCTTGATTCCAATATATGCCAATATACATGTACTACTTATATTCTCTTACATTAGAAGATATACCCGTGCATTTGTAGAAGATTACTCGTACAACGTACAATATATGAGTTTCAACAATTTTTGCCGCAATAAAACAATGCCATAAGAAATTGTAAATATCAATAATCTCTGAATCAATAATCCCCGAAAACATCAATAATAATAATATTTAAACATGAGGATCGTAATTGATATTATTTAGTCAAAAATACGATGGCAATGAAATTTATTTTATATGCATATCTTCATCATTAAAATCGGAAAAGATTTAATAAAAATCTTCTTCCTCATTAACACGTTAAATTTAAATCCGTTGTTAAGCGACATGTTATGATTTGCATCAAATAAATTGGTGGTCAAAATATCGTCTGAATATCTCTAATGAAGGTTTGGCGACATTTTAAAAAATCGCCAAATTTATCGCCAAGTGGGACTGTAGAACTGACAGTCCCACTTGGAGATAAATTGACGAACCATCATCAAAATATTATCCCCTAAAAAAAACACAATTTCATTTATTTAGGGCAATTTATCAATTTCAAAATATTTTTATGGATTTATAAATATTTTTATCAATTTGGTGACATTTTAAAAATTCGCTAAATGGGTTACTAAGTAGGGCGGTTGGACTGACAGACAAATGCTAACGAAACACCAGTTCAGTACTTTCTTCTAACAAAACAAATTTAATTTCATTGATTTGCGTCACTTTTATCAATTTGGAGACATTTCCACTAATTTGGTAAAGTTTAAGAAAAATTACCAAGTTAGCGATATCCAGCCAAATTCGTAGCTCTAAATTCGCAGATCTGAATAAAATATCGTGATCTAGTTTGTATATACTAAATGAAAACACAAAAATATTATTAGAAGATATACCCACTCTATTGTTTTTCTGTTTAAACAATTGGATAAATGATTTTTTTGGGTAAACAGAATATAAGTTTATTAGCTAAACACAATATATTGGGTTGGAGGGAAAGTTATGTCGTATTTTAAATAGGCAGGTGATTTTTCTTGTAAATAAAAAGAACATCTGTAACAAGTCGAGAAATTGCAGAAGAGTTTGGCATTCATCATACAACTGTTGGAGATCACATTAAATCTCTTGGGTTTGTGTTAAAGCAAAGTTTTTGGGTTCCACATGAATTAACGGAAAAGAATTTGTTTGATCGTGTAAGAATGTGTTCATCACATCTGATTAGACACAATGTGGAGCCGTTTTTTGACAGGCTGGTTACTGGAGATGAAAAGTGGATTCTTTACGAAAATATTAAGAGAAAAAAATCTTACTGCAAACCAGGAACATCATCAGCAACAGTTCCAAAACCAAGTATCCATCAACGAAAAGTACTGCTTTGTTTGTGGTGGGACAGGAAAGGTCCAGTGTTCTACGAGTTGCTGAAACAGGGGAAAACCATCAACGCGGATCTGTACTGCAATCAGCTGGATAAATTGAATGCAGCTATCAAAGAAAAAAGGCCAGAAAAGGAATAGTGTTCCACCACGATAATGCTCGCCCGCATACTGCAATGGTGACACAACAAAAACTGAATGCGTTAGAATGGGAAGTCCTTAGTCACCCACCGTATTCACCTGACATTGCTCCATCTGATTATTACCTGTTCAGATCTCTGCAAAATTATCTAACGGGAAAAAAATTCACGTCTTCTGAAAGTGTTTCTGAGACAGTTGCTGACTATTTTAACTCCAAGGATGAGAACTTCTACAAAACAGGAATTCACAGGTTACCTGAAAGATGGCAACAGGTTGTAACAAATAACGGAGCATATATAATTGATTAATATTAAACACATATTTTTATAAATGAATTCAAATATTTTCTTTAAAATACGACAGAACTTTCCCTCCAACCCAATATAAGCTTAAAACCTCTTTGCTAAAATACATGAAAGTGATGTATGCAGTTCGCAATTAATATAATTAAAGAAAAATCAAACCGTTCATTTATAAGATATATTTTAATATCCATTTTTTTATTATTCAAATCGAAAAAATAATAATAATCATTAACAAACACATTTAATTCCATTCCTTTGTCGAGCAACATGATATAAGATAGAATCTTCCTCATAAAATGCGAAATTAAATAACCATTTTAATTTCTTTATACTTCTAATCGTTGAGTAAAAGCTTGCGAAATATAAAACATGGAGGTAGATTTTTCCATTTAAATTCATGTTTCATACAATTCATGCTTTCAGATAGTGACTATTTAATGCAAAAATCCTGCATCAAACTCAAAAGTTTTAATTCCCTTTGACGTTTTAAACAAACGATTTTTATCATTTCCGTTTGGATAAACCACGGAATTGGAGAGTAGAACTCCTATAAAAAAAGTTCCGTTTTTCATTAATATCTCGACAACCCCTGGACTTAGAAACTCGAAACTTGGGCAAAATTTATGGGGTGCTATTTCAAGGCCACCCACGAAATTTCATTAAATTCAGTTCAGCCGTTCTCTCGTGATGATGAGACAAGCGAAAGTTTTGTTTTTTACTAATATCTCGAGAACCACTGGTCGTAAAAATTCCAACCATAGACTAAATTTTAAGTGGGGCTATTTCTAGGCTACCCACAAAATTTCATCAAATTCGAATCAGCCGTTCTCCCGTGATGACGAGACAAACAGACAGACAGACAGACAGATTTTCATTCTTATTTATATAGACTAGCAGCATACCCGTTCTTCGTACGGAATATATAATATAAAGAAACTTATAATTCGCAATCATGTGCAAATTCTGGTAAAATATTAAATTTATTGCTCTTAATGAGAAGTTTAAGAATATCTGTTCTCACTATGCAAAATTATCTTCATGGACAGATCTGAAGAATAAAACATCCTGACCCCTTTTGTAAGCAAATTTACAAAAAAAAAGGAATTGAATCAATATATGCAACCCCGTACTACTTATATTGTCGCAGATTAGAACATATGCCAGTGTGCTAGTAGATTACCCGTATTACAATATGAGTCTCAAAAATATTTGCCAAAATAAAAGAGATGACGTAATAAATTGGAAATATCAATAATCCCCGTAATCTTTATACCAGAAGGCGTAATTGACTCCAATATATGCCAATATATAACAAAATATATGCCAATATACCTGTACTACTTATATTCTCGTGGATTAGAAAATATAATGCATTTGTAGAAGATTGCTCGTACAAAGTACTATACATGAGTTTCAACAATTTTCGTCATAATAAAACAATGACATAATAACTTGAAAATATCAATAATCCCTGAATCAACAGTCCCCGAAAATATCAATTATAAGAATGTTTAAACCTGCACCGTAATTGATATTATCCAGTCAAAAATGCAATGTCAATGACATTTATTTTATATACATATCTTTATTATTCAAATCGGAAAAGATTTAATATAAAATCGTATGCGGCATAACACATTGGAGCTGTTCCTAAGCAACATAATATCATTTGCTTCAAATAAATTGATGGAAATCATATCGTCTGAATAATGTGATCTCCATGGAAGGTTTGGCGACATTTTAGTCAATTTAGCGATAACTTAAAAAATCGCCAAATTTATCGCCAAGTGGGACTGTAGAACAGATAGACCCATTTTGCGACAAATTGACGAAACATCATCACAATTCTATCCCCTAACAAAATACAATTATTTTCATTTATTAAGCGCGATTTTATCAATTCCAGGATATTTTTATGAACTCACACATACTTTTATAAATTTCGTGATATTAAAAAAAATCGTTAAATGTGTTACTAAGTAGGATGGATGGATTGATCGACAAATGCTACCGAAACATCATTTCAGTACTCTATTCTAAAAAACAAATCATTGATTTGCGCCAATTTTCTAGATTTGGAAACATTTCCGCAAATTTGGTAAATTTTAAGAGAAGTTACCAAGTTATTTAGAGATATTCTGCTAAATTCGTAGCTCTGAATTTGCAGATCTGAAGAATAAAATATCCTGATCCCGTTTGTATATACTAAATGAAAACAGTAAAATTGTATTATAAGATACATCCGTTCTAATCTTTTTCTGCTTCAACAATCGGCTAATTGAATTTATTGGGTAAACATAATATATGAGTTTATTAGCTAAACACAATATAGGAGCTGGTAACCACTTTGCTAAAATAAATGAAAGTGATGTACGCAATCGGCAATTTATATAATTAAAAGAACAATCAAACCGTTCATTTAAAAATATATTTTTACATCCATTTAATTATTATTCAAATAGAAAAAATAATATTAAATATTAACAACACATTTAATTTCTTTAAGTTGCGGAGCAACATGATATAAGATAGAATCTTCCTCATAAAATGCAAAATTTAATAGCCATTTTTATTTCTTTATACTTTTCATTTTGCAGTAAAAGCTTGTATAATATAAACCAAAGAGATAGATTTCCCATTTAAATCATGTTTCAAACAATTGATGTTTTCCGAAAGGACTAATTAGTGCAAAAAATCTCCCCCCAAACTCTGAGATACAGTTTTAATTCACTTTCAAACGATTTTCAAGCTTTTCGTTTGGATAAACCACGGAGTTAGAGAGGAGAACTCCTAAGAAAAAGTTTTGTTTTTCATTAATATCTGGACAACCCCTAGTCTTAGATACTCGAAACTTGGGCTAAATTTATGGGGGGCAATTTAAAGGCTATCCACAAAATTTCATCAAATTCGATTCAGCCGTTCTCCCGTGATGATGAGACAAACGAAAATATAGTTTTTTACTAATATCTCGAGAACCACTGACTGTAGAAACTCCATATATGGACTAAATTTTAAGTGGGACTATTTCCAGGCTACCCACAAAATTTCATCAAATTCGGTTCAGCCGTTCTCCCGTGATGATGGGACAAACAGACAGACAGACAGACAGACAGACAGACAGATTTTCATTTTTATTTATATAGACTAGCAGCATAAACGTTCTTCGTCCGGAGTATATAATATGAAGAAACTTGAAATTCATAATCATGCCCAAATTCTTATAGTATACTAAATGACATGTTTAATCAAAATATTCTGTTAAAATATTTAATATAATGCTCCTAAAAAGAAGTTTAAGAATCTCTGTTCTCGCTATATAAAATTATCTTCATGGACATATCTGAAGAATAACACATCTTGGACCCCTTATGTAAGCAAATATAAAAAAAAATATGGAATTGAATCAATATATGCAAAATAAAAGCGTTAAAATTGTATGGGACCCGTACTAATTATATACGCGAATATTAGACAATATAACCTGTATTAGTAGATTACATGTATAAATTGAAAATACCAATAAACCCGTAATCTTTAAATCTGAAGACAGTCATTTATTCCAATATATGTCAAAATTAAAGTGCTAAAATTATATGGGGAGATATACACGTACTACTTATAATGTCCGATTATTAGTAGAAGATTACCCGTTTTGCAATATGAGTCACAAATGTTTTTTGGTAAAATACAACAGACGACGTAATAAATTGAATATATAATTAATCCCCTTAATCTTCATACCAGAAGACTGTACTTGATTCCAATATATATGCCAATATAAGTCAAAATATATGCCAATATACCTGTACTACTTATATTCTCGTAGGTTAGAAGATATACCCGTGCATTCCTAGAAGATTACTCGTACAACGTACAATATGCGTGTGTCAGCAATTTTTGCCGCAATAAAACAATGGCGTAATAACTTAAAAATATCAATAATCGCTGAATCAATAATTCCGGAAAATATCAATAATAATAATGTTTAAACCTGAAGAGTATAATTGATATTATCCAGTCCAAAATGAAATGGCAATGAAATTTATTTTATATACATATCTTCATTATTCAAATCGGAAAGGATTTAATAAAAATCGTCTGCCGCATAAACACATTGGATTTAAATCCGTTGCTAAGCGACATGATATCATTTGCTTCAAATAAATTGGTAGAAAAAATATCGTCTAAATAGTTATATTTCTATGGAACATTTGGCGACAGTTTCGTCAAATTAGCGACATTTTAAAAAATCGCCAAATTTATCGCCAAGTGGGACTATAGAACTGACAGTTCCACTTTGCGACAAATTGACGAAATATCATCACAATACTATCCCCTAACAAAAAACAATTAATATCATTTATGTAGAGCAATTTTATCAATTTTAAGATATTTTTATAGATTTGAAAACATTTTTATCAATTTGGTGACATTTTAAAAATTCGCTAAATGTATTACTAAGTAGGATGGTTGGTCTGACAGATAAATGCTAACCAAACATCATTTCAGTACTCTCTTCTAACAAAACAAAAAAAAAATTCATTGATATGTAGAAGACCCAAGCCACACGACCAACCCGAAGGTTTATGGCAGCTGTTTGTGTGTCGTTTATATCAATTTGGCGACATTTCCGTCAATTTGGCAAAGTTTAAGAAAAGTTGTCAAATCAGCGATGTCCCTCCAAATTCGTAGCTTTGAATTTGCAGATCTGAATGAAACATTCTTATCCCGTTTCAATATACTAAATGAAAACACTACAATTGTATTAGAAGATATACCCGCTCTACTCTTTTTCTGTTTCAACAATCGGCTATATGAATTTATTGGCTAAACACAATATATGAGTTTAGTAGCTAAATACGATATAAGCTTGAAAACTCTTTGTCAAAATAAATGAAATTGATGTACGCAGTCAGCAATTAATATAATTAAAAGAAAAATCAAACCGTCTATTTATAAGATATACTTTTATATCCATTTATCCATTTATTTATTATTTAAATCGAAAAAAAATAATAAAAACATTAACAAACACATTTAATTTAATTGCGATGCCGAGCAACATGATATATCCTCCTAAAATGTTAAAATTTATTAACCACTAACAGCACACCCGTTATTCGTACGGAGTGTATAATTTAAAGAAACTTAAATTTCGCAATCATGTGCAAATTCTGTTAAAATATTAAATTTATTGCTCCTAAAGAGAAGTTTAAGAATATATGTTCTCACTATGCAAAATTATCTTCACGATCAGATCTGAAGAATAAAACATCCTGCCCCCTTTTGTAAGCAAATTTACAGAAGAAAAAATAGGAATTGAATGAATATATGCAACCCCGTACTAATTATATTGTCGCAGATCAGAAAATATGCCAATGTGTTAGTAGAAGATTACCCGTATATTATACCCGTATATGCGTCTCAAAAATATTTGCCAAAATAAAAGAGATGACGTAATAAATTGAAAACATCAATAATATCCGTACTCTTTATACCAGAAGGTCGTAATTGATTCCAATATATGCCAATATATATCAAAACATATGTCAATATACCTGTACTACTTATATTCTCGTAGATTACAAGATATACACGTGTATTTGTAGAAGATTCGTACAACATACAATATATGAGTTTAAACAATTTTTGTCATAATAAAATAATTGCATAATAACTTGAAAATATCAATAATCCTTGAATCAATAATCCCCGAAAATATAAATAATAATAATTTTTAAACCTGAAGACCGTAATTGATATTATCCAGTCAAAAATGCTATAAGAAAAATCAAATCGTTCTTTTCTAAAATATATTTTTATATCCATTTATTTATTATTCAAATCGAAAAAATAATTATTAAAATTAACAGACAGATTTAATTTAATTGCGTTTCTGAGTAACATGATATAAGATAGAATCTTATAACATGTTAAATATGTCATGTCTTATAACATAAACTGCGAAATTAAATAACGATTTTGATTTCTCTATACTTCTCATTGTTCCGTAAAAGCGTGTTTTAAATAAACCATGAACCATGGAGATAGATTTCCCCTTTAAATCATGTTTCAAACAATTCATGTTTTCAGAAAGTGACTAATTAACGCAAAAAATCTCCCATCAAACTCAGAGATTAAATTTTAATTCACTTTCAAACGATTTTCAAGCTTTGCGTTTGGATAAACCACGGAGTTAGGGAGTAGAACTCCTAGGAAAAAGTTCCGTTTTTCATTAATATCTCGACAACCCGAGGTCTTAGAAACTCGAAACTTGGACAACATTTATGGGGAGATATTTCAAGGCTATTCACCAAATTTCATTAAATTCGGTTCAGCCGTTTTTCCTTGATGATGAGACAAACGAAAATTTCGTTTTTTACTAATATCTCGAGAACCACTGGTCGTAGAAATTCAAAACACGGATATAATTTTAAGTGGGGCTATTTCTGGGCTACCCACAAAATTTCATCAAATTCGGTTCAGCCGTTCTCCCGTGATGGTGTGACAAACAGACAGACAGACAGACAGACAGACAGACAAACAGACAGACAGACAGATTTTCATTTTTATTTATATACTAGCAGCATACCCGTTCTTCGTACGGAATATATAATATAAAGAAACTTATAATTCGCAATCATGTGCAAATTCCGTTAAAATATTAAATTTATTGCTCCTAAAGAGAAGTTTAAGAATATCTGTTCTCACTATGCAAAATTATATTCACGGGCAGATCTGAAGAATAAAACATCCTGGCCCCTTTTGTAAGCAAATTTACAAAAAAAAAGGAATTGAATCAATATAAGTAACCTCGTACTACTTATATTGTCGCAGATTAGAAAATATGCCAGTGTGTTGGTAGAAGATTACCCGTATTACAATATGAGTCTCAAAAATATTTGCCAAAATAAAAGAGATGACGTAATAAATTGAAAATATCACTAATCCCCGTAATCTTTATACCAGAAGGCCGTAATTGATTCCAATATATGCCAATATATATCAAAATATATGCCAATATACCTGTACTACTTATATTTTCGTAGATTAGAAGATATATCCGTGCATTTGTAGATTACTCGTACAACGTACTATATATGAGATTCATCAATTTTCGTCATAAATAAACAATGGCATAATAACTTGACAATATCAATAATCCTTGAATCAACAGTCCCTGAAAATATCAATGATAATAATGTTTAAACCTGAAGACCGTAATTGATATTATCCAGTCAAAAATGCAATGTCAATGAAATTTATCTTATATACATATCTTTATTATTCAAATCGGTAAAGATTTAATAAAAATCGTATAGCACATAACGCATTGGATCCGTTGCTAAGCGACATGATATCAGTTGCTTAAAATAAATTGATGGAAATCATATCGTCTGAATAATGCTATCTCCATGAAAGGTGTGGCGACATTTTTGTCAATTTAGCGATAACTTAAAAAATCGCCAAATTTATCGCCAAGTGGGACTGTGGAACTGATAATCCCATTTTGCGACAAATTGACGGAACATCATCACAATACTATCCCCTAACAAAACATAATTAATTTCATTTATTAAGCGCAATTTTATCAATTCCATGATATTTTTATGGATTACCTTAAAATATATAATTATTGAAAAGAACAATGTGAAGAAGTTTAAGAAATTTAGTAAATATAGTATGAATAGTATGATAAGTAGTATAAGCATTATATAGAGCTAAAATAAAGATCAGAGATCTTAATATTATTAAAAATATTTTTAAAATCAAAAGTTTGAAATCCAATTATTTTACCAAGTAGTGTTAATTTATTCTTTAATTCTTTACTATTATTTAGAATAAGTAGTTATTGCTAGGAAAACGCAAACTATCATTTATTACATTTAAATAATTTAGAAGTAATTTACTCGCAGTAGTAGAGTGAATATTATGTCCACAAGTTACTGTTCTAAATTTAATAGAATTTTTATGAAATTTAGGAATTAGCAATAATTATATATTTCAATAATTATATATTTTAAGGTAATAAATTATACTTTGAATACTTACTTAGTCTCAGGTGTTCCAAAAGGTAGCTGTAGTAGCAGTATATTAGCTAATTTATACTTTTATCATTATGAAAAATATTTTACTTCAACAGTTTATATTATTTGCAGATATGTTCATGATCTGATGTTTTTGGTTTGTACAGACAACTGTGTCATAAATATAGATTTATATCCGGATAATTTAGAACTCATTCCTAATGAAGCCACTATTAGATAACATTAATTTTTTGGAATTGAATCTTATTATTGAACCTACTAATAAGATAGTTAATAATTTTAATGATAAAAAAGACTGTTTTAGTTTTAACATTAATAAAATATTACCTTTTTATTTATGTAACTCAATTCAATTGTTTAGAAATATTACACTTAATCAGCTTTTTAGAATTTATAGATTATCAGATAAAAAATGTCATGCTATGCATATTAATAAACTTAAAATTACTAGCGAATTATATAAATATCCAGCTTATTTAGTTCATAGTATAGTTAAAAAGTTTGGAATGGTAGATTATACTTAATTTCTCTCCTTAATATCTTATTTTAGCCTGACAACCACTTTCTCTTGAATAAGCATTACCCTGTATTTACATGTTGTTACTGTTGAATATTACCTTTTATGGTTTTTTCGCATTACTGTTGTTTCTTTCTCATGATTGGCAACAAAAGTTCTTAACTTTTTATTTTTTTAGATTGGCAACTTTTGTCTCTTTATTCATGGCTCCAATGCAGACGTATGCAGTGTTTTTTCAAGTACTCTTGTTTCCTATTGTTTTTCAATCTTTATGCAAGTTGTCCAAGTGATCAGTGTTTATAGATATAATCTATCACTGATATCAAAAACCTGCATTTTGTGTTCATTTCTATAAAATACTTGGACTTGATAAAGAGTTTCATCGAAATGAATATTTCATTATTAGGCCTAGGGCTTGTTCATGTGTAAAGCTTTCATTATTGGATTTTATTTTACTTTATTTTATCGATTTCTTTCCATTCATGTTTTTTGTGTGTCTTCAGCTTGATGAGTAGAGGTTTGCATTTTATTTTCCACTTGATTGATGATTCTCTGTTTGATACTTTTATTTGTAAGGCATTTTTTAATGTTGGGGATTTTTGAGTTGAAACATCTCTCTATTCTTTCATTGAATTTTCAAATTTTATTATTATTGAAATCATTTTATGTATATGTTGTATTTGCGCAATAAAATAAATGTATTTTGTTTTGTCCTTTTTTTTTACTTAATATCTTTAGTATCTGTAACTGTTTATATTTGCATAGTATCCTTAATTCTTTTAGTATGCTTCGGTATTTATGACACACACACACACAAAATCATATATATATATATATATATATATATATATATATATATATATATATATATATATATATGTATGTATGTATATATATATATATATATATATATATATATATATATATATATATATATATGTATGTATGTATATATATATATATATATATATATATATATATATATATATATACATATATATATATATATATGTATATATATATATATATATATATATATATATATATATATATATATATATATATATATATATATATATATATATATATATATATATATAATTGTAATTCCTAGGTAATAATTCTATTCTTAGCCATTGTTTTTGTGATCGATCTTAGTTTTTCATATATTGAATATCTTATTGTTTTTGTGATCGTACGTAGCCTTTCATACGTTGAATCTCTGAATTGTTGAACCATTAAATAAATGCATATTTATTGGAAGAATTTGAATTCTGTATTTACAGCAATGGTTGTATTATTCTTAGATTATATTAGTTCTGAAGTAAAATATTGTGTTTCATGTTGTATTGATGGATGTTAATTTGAATCAATTTATTCTGGAATAGTCAATGTGTATATGTATATTTTTCCACTATCTATCCTAGTTTTGCTTATTCCTAAGCATTTATTTAATCCGGGTCTTAATGTGTCTACACATTAGTTTATATATTTTCAAAGAGTTTTAGATGATCCATTAGTTTGAAAAATAATGATACCTTTCTTATGTTGTAATTGTGTCTCCACCTTTGTAATTGAATTAAGGTGCATTCTTGGCTAAAGAGTCTATTTTTTTAATGCAAGTGCCTTTATTTTGGGGAAATAAAGGTTACTATCATTCCCTATTACATGATGTCTTATTATAAAAAATTAGCGACTGGAAACTGGATGCTTTCTGACATCCAAGCTCGGTATTCGAGAACTTGTTGGGGTTCTCCTAGATCGTTATCCAGCTACCAACAATATCCTTTATCCTCTATGACTATTCCATCTTAATTCGGTACATCCAGCCAGTATTCTTTATTCACTTCATATAACTTTCAATCGTACAGCCATGCATCACTAAATAACACACTTAAATTTAAATCTTGTAATTCTAATAGATGTAAAACTTGTCCGTTTGCTAATAGTCATCAGATCAATTGTAGCAATAATCTTGTCTTCTGTAAAACATATAATTGTATCTACCAAATTGAATGTAAAAAATGTAATATGTCATATATAGGTCAAACCAGCAACCCTCTGCATCTCCGAATTAACGTACACAGGAATCACATAAAAATTTTTTCAAATAATGCAACTTCCTTTAATGAATCAAAATTTGAATACGAACATTTTTCTAAACATGGGTTCGACAACATTGAAATTAGTATTCTGTGTATTCAAAAAAATTACTATGGCAGATTGTTTCTTGAAAATGAATTCATTTGTGCACACAAAACCATCTTTCCATATGGACTCAATCAAATATTTAACCATCATAATATAGTTAAAAAGTCCTTTAATTCTCCTAATGAAGACCATAATATTTATAATTCCTTCAACAATCATAAAAGTAAATCAAAAAGAACTAAAAGAGCAAGTAAATATAATAAAAAATTGCCATCATTATCTGAACTAAAAAATGCCATCCTTCAGCAACATGCAAATTTTAAAATTACTTTTGATTGAAAACAATGTAAAAACTGGATTTTCGCAATTAAAAAACAGCAATTAAATATGGTATATAATCTTTTTCTAAGTACTGCATTTGATAACGTTCATTTTAAACATTTATTCTATGATTTGCTCATTACCAGAAGTAAAAATCTTAATAGTTATTTTTATGTCACAGACTTAAACTTTAATGACGAATCAAAACAAAATACTAAAATAAATGAATATTGTACCTTGAATTTTACTAATTCTGTATTAAATAATCTGAAGATAAATAATTTTTTAAAATCGGTTTCCAATTACTTTCCAGTCAAACATTTAAATCCTAAAATTGCATATAAATATGATAAACCGCTAGGACGTTATATTTTCAACTATAATCAAATTGCCAAATCAGTAGATATTAATCAAAACTATGAATTGGATAAAGAGTCATATTGCCACTGTCATTTAGAAAAATACAAAGACTTCGTAGATAAACACCATGGGCATGTTATAACGGGAAATCTAAATATTATTAATTATGATGCACTAAGATCACTGATGTTACTGGGTACTAAGTACCGTATACCTACTAAATTTAAACATAAATTAATATGTAAAGGTTTATTTCTTGACTTAAATAAATTTATTTATAAAATCAGTTATAAATATCAAATCCCTGTAGAAGCCTTTAAACCTTGGAGAGTCTTAATAGAGCAATACTTAAATCATTATATATATAATCAGAAAATTAATAATTCATATAAACTTAATTCAATTAAAAATGATATTAAAGAAATACAAAATGATTTTGTCATTACATATGTCGATAAGGCAAGTGGAAACTACTCAATTATATGTAAATATTATTATAAAAATACCCTTCAGTCACACTTACTTAATAATCATATCTATAATTTACATAAAACTAACCTTAAAATCTTATACAATAGAATATCAGCCAAATATAAGCAAATCCATCTAAAAAATAGTTGTAATAACATTCCATATATTGTTTTAGTACCCAAGTTTCATAAATCCCCTGTTGCTTTACGAACCATTACCAGTGGGCATAATTCTTACATTACTAATGCTGGAAAATTATTATTAAAGATATTACATGAAGTATCCTCGTCAGATGAAATCTCAAATAATTGTCATATTGTAAAAAACAGTTTTGAAGTAGTTAAGAAATTGAAATCTCTTACTAATATTCGTAGTATTTATACCTTTGATTTCAAAGATTTGTTTAATAATATTAATATAGATGATCTGTATAGAATTATTTTAGGAATTTTTGAAAAATATAATATCAACCTAAAATATTCAAATTTTCTTTTTAAAAAATTACTTAACTTCACTCTTTATGAGAATTATATTCAACATGGTGGTACTATTTTTAAACAACAGGTTGGTATCCCACAAGGGGTGTGTGCCTCATCATTGTTAGCTAATCTGTATTTATTCTTCTATGAAAAAAACATTAATCCAAGCTTGCATAATATGCACATGTTTAGATATATAGATGACATTTTATGTGTATCCCCAAATAATAATATCCCTATAGTATTAAACTTTTATCCAAAAAAAAAAAAAATTACAATTAAATGCAAGTAATAATGACACAAATGTTGCAAACTTTTTAGATTTAAATTTAAATTTACAAAATTGTAATATGGGTATAAACTTGTATGATAAAAGACAGGATTTTAAATTTAATACATCAAAAATTCAACATTTTGACTCTTGTCTGCATATATCTATAATAATAAACCAGGCTCTTAGAATCAATAAAATTTGTGATGAATATTATAAATTCGCGCACTTTATGGAATTATTGAGTACAGCGACTAATAATGCATATCCCCCCCAATTTTGTTATTAAAATTATCAACTCAGTGTATCAAATTTCACTCGATAACATCCTAGAAAACATTCCCAATTATAGTGACTAACATACAGGAGAAAAAAAAAAAAATATATATATATATATATATATATATATATATATATATATAGAAAAATTGAAATATAAAAAGTGAAAAAAACATGTAAAAAACATGTAAAAAAGGAAGGATGGCTCGGCAAAAAGCTTACATTATGGCGGTAAGGGGTTGTGACCTTACTCCCCAGTTCAACGAGCTCGTCAAAATCGCCGCGGCATTTTCACTCCTGGTCGCCAGCCCTGGCCCAAGCCAACCTCCGGAGTGATTTTGAAATCATCACGAGACCTGGATAGAGATGTGTACGAGAGCCATATCACCACAAATAAAGCCAACTGAATTGCCGACTCAAATGAAATGTAGTTCCAGCCGCGGTCCTGTGATCACAGTGCGGTCCTGTCATATGGAGGGTTCGATGATTTTGTCTCTAATTGAACTCAATAAATACTTAAGTCTTACACCATATGCAAAATTGTTTCTGTATAAATTATCAATATTTTTGATCATAAATGAAATTGGATATTTATTAAAAAATGCTTGTTTTAAAAATTCTTGATCAAAATTGATACGTAAATGTTCCTTATGGTGTAAGACTTAAGTATTTATTGAGTTCAATTAGAGACAAAATCATCGAACCCTCCATATGACAGGACCGCACTGTGATCACAGGACCGCGGCTGGAACTACATTTCATTTGAGTCGGCAATTCAGTTGGCTTTATTTGTGGTGATATGGCTCTCGTACACATCTCTATCCAGGTCTCGTGATGATTTCAAAGTCACTCCGGAGGTTGGCTTGGGCCAGGGCTGGCGACCAGGAGTGAAAATGCCGCGGCGATTTTGACGAGCTCGTTGAACTGGGGAGTAAGGTCACAACCCCTTACCGCCATAATGTAAGCTTTTTGCCGAGCCATCCTTCCTTTTTTACATGTTTTTTACATGTTTTTTTCACTTTTTATATTTCAATTTTTCTATATATATAGTGTTTGGTACCCTCATGCTGCCTTGCGCAAAAGTTACTAAAACATTTTTATTTCCGATTTTTCAATTTCTATATATTTATATTTTATATATATATATATATATATATAATTATTTATTAATTATATAAATAAATAAAAATAAAAATGAAAAATAATAAACTAAGTCAAAAACATTAGAAAAATCAAAAAATCGGAAAATAAGATGCATTAACATTAATGTTTTGAATTTTATTTTCGCAAAAAAATGTAACTTTTGTCAGTATTGAAACTACGTTTTGTGCGCCCTTATAATGGTGTATAGTGGCATTCTCGATTGTCCAGTTTTCCTATGAATTCTTGTTTAGTAGGAATTTTCATCTATGATTCATATTCATATTCAGTTCTGCATGTTTGGGAAATTGTATTCTGAACTGCTTGTCCAGTCTTCAGCTTAGACTCACTGGACGGGTTTGGGAGTATTTCCGTGAACGTTCGTACTGCCTCCCTGGTAGAATTTCGACTTGTTCATTCCGGTGCTTCTAGATTAAGTTGTTGAGGTTGATCGTGTATACACGTGGTAGAAGAGGAATGATTCATGCCGCATGGTAATACAATTTTCTTAATGTATCCTTTTTTCATTTTTTCATTTTTGATGCCTGTAGTCTGAGTTTAAGCATTTATAGTAATGTACTATTGCTTAATCTGAAACAGGCATTTGTTTGGGTTAATTAGAATTAAATACTCAGACCTGAAGAGGAATTTAATTCTGATTAATCATCGAATTTGGGAAGGTTCTGTTCTTTTCTCTTATCGGCATTATGGCCGTGAATTTGCTTCTATGGTGATGTTAATATTACTTGAATTGTATTTTTATTTTTTTATTTTTACATATTCTTATTATTACATTTCAAATATATATATATATATATATATATGCGCAAAAGTTACTAAAACATTTTTATTTCCGATTTTTCAATTTCTATATATATATATTTTATATATATATATATATATATATATATATATATATATATAAACAATTCTAAACTTGTTACCTATTCAGGATTTGAATGTTACTGAGACAGTTAAATACAACAAGCCGATTGGTAGACCTATTTTTAATTATAATGACATTTCACAATCTCTCTCTATAGATAAAGATTCCATGTCAAATGTAGATAATGATTGTATTTGCAATGTAGATGAATATGCTAAATACATAAATCCACACTTAGGCCATATAGTTATAGTAGACTTAGCAATTCGAAACGTTGAGAACCATTATGAGATTTGGTACAAATTTCAGGTTACCATCCTGTTATAACTCTTTTAAAGTTTTAAAGTCAATCAATCTTGACCTTGATAAATATATTTACAAATTAGCGTCTAAAAATACGCTCTGGATTTAGAGGCATTTAATATGTGGAAATTCACTTTATAAATATTATTAAAATTTCTATTTGTAGTATTAAATTGACTAGATCTTTATATAATATCGATAATTTAAAACATTCCATTAAAGATTTACAAAGATCTTTTGTTATTACTTATGTTGATAAAACCTCTAATAATTGTGCTATTATCTGTAAAAAATTCTATATACAATATATGTTAGATTATTTAAATAATAATAGTCCCTTTAAATATGATTCACACTCCATTAATAGTATGAAACTCAAAATTATCAATATGTATTGTGATTTAAATATTAATTATAAATATCTTGAATTTCCATATATAGTGCTAATACCTAAAATTCCAAAAGATCCTATTAAATTTAGAACAGTGACTAGCGGTAATAATACTTACTCTATTACTGCTAGTAAATTACTTCTAAATTATTTAAATGTAATAAATGATAGTTTACGTTTTTCTAACAATAACTACTTTATTCTAAATAATAGAAAATATTTAAAGAATCAATTAACATCTCTTGATAAACTAATTGGATTTCAAACTTTTGATTTTAAAGATCTTTTTAATAATATTAAGATCTCTGATCTTTATCTAGTAATTTTAGCTCTATATAATGCTTATACTACTTATCATACAATTCATACTATATTCACTAAATTTCCTAAACTTCTTCACTTTATTCTTTTCAATAATTATATATTTCAAGGCAATAAATTATACTTACAAGTCTAAGGGGTTCCACAAGGTGGCTGTATTAGCAGTATATTAGCTAATTTATACCTTTATCATTACGAAAAATCTTTTACTTCCACGGATTATATAATTTACAGATATGTTGATGATCTGATTTGTTTGACCTTTACAGACAACTGTGCCAAAGATATAGATTTCTATCCAGATAATTTGGAACTAATTTCTAGACAGATATATAATAATAACAGGTATATAATAATATTTTCTAACAGATATAAAATAATATTTTATTATAAACTAATGTAAATTAACTACCAGAAAAATATAATTATTTAAGTTTTATTAAAATATTTCATTCAAAGCATTCACGTAAAAGAAAACATAATCTTTAAGATATTATAAAAAGCGTGACTCTGTATAGGTCACGTAATTTTATAAATCATTTCACCATAACGATAATATTCGAGTACTACATTGCAATAGTACTACTCTCAAAGGAAATAAAACATTTTATAAACTCTAGCAGTGCTATGCAGCTGGATACGAAACATAGTTACTGCAGGGGTTCGAGATGTAGTAAGCAAAAAAGTATCCTACGCCAGAATCCTTCTTTCAAATCAGACGTCAAACGTCGTTTTATCGCCAGCGTGATAAGCGAAGGAGCGCTCTCTCTCTCATGGTTATTATAGCAACCACACCAAGAAACTGAATTCCCGCAATTTTGTTTATCTTTTTATAGGATATATACTTTCAATTTAGCACTATAGACACATTTTAAATGTATTATCTCTCAGATTAGTATTATATTAATTCAATATTGACTAAATTAAAGAAGCGGATATAGAACTTACAATTAAGCAATATAGACACTTTTTAAATACATTATCCCTTAGATTAGAATTAAATTAATTCATTATTGACTAAATTAAAGAATAATTATATTATTTTCGAATGCTATTGTATAGAGGAAGTTGAGGGATAATCACGGCATTTAGACTAAAAAATACACTTAAAGATATCATGAACACATTTCGAACATTTTGGGATATATTTCCATCAATGTGTGTATGTATCTGTGGGGTGCGAATGCAATTATCACTATGACAATTTATATGTAGATGCATTCTGTAGAAAATTAGAAACAGGTAGAATATTTTTTAATAAATAGGATTAAAACATTATTCGAAATTAGAGATTTTAAATTAGAGTATGTACAGCCACGAAATTCCATATGCAGCTGCATTATGAAACAATTAGAATTAGGTAGCTCATTATGCAATTAACGTAATTAGAAGACGGTTGAAAGGGAGAGACACAGAGAGCGAGAAAGAGGGCGTGTGTGTCAAAATATAGTACGATCAAAATATAGTGTGGTAACTGCAGGAGAGGTCGACCTTGTTTCGAAAGAGTAGGATTCGAGGACGCCCATAAAAATTCCTGGGATGGTCAAACTCAAGGCTTAGAGGTAGATATCTACTAACTTGATACCTACATTTCTGACCTTGAACGTTCACGGGAGTGAAAGTGCCACCTCGCACTCCCTTATGGGCGCCCATTGAACATTTCCCAGAGGGCAAACTGATGGATGAGACATACAATACTGACTAGCTTGATACCTATATTTGTGATTTTGAACGCCCCTATGGGCACCCATGGCAATAAGTGTTGAAGACTCAGACCACTCGACTGGCCCTAGGGCTTACAGTAGCTGTTTGGGTGGCCGAGAGAGATAGCTATAAGTTTTTTTTTCTCAAATGGCCAGGCACTAGATAGCTTTAAATGTGTAAAGCTTCAGATTTCATGGGTACTTTTGTGGGGTCTGTAAATACTCTATTTTCCCACTCTTGGGAAATCGAAACTTTGACTCCGTTAGGTTCTTTCCTGAGGTTACTACTATATAAGCAGGGAACCTTTCCAATGGACGTCCATAGTGAAGGGAAAGGAGACACTTCCACTCCCCTGGAGGCGGTAAGCCAAAATGTGTCCTACGCCAGAACCCTTCTTTCGAATCACACATCAAACGTCGTTTTATCGCCAGTTCTGGTACACTATTCTTGCAATCCCTGCAAAAGCGGAGGGAAAGCCGAATTGTTTTTAATCAGCGATTTTGTTCATGAAAACCGATGAGATACATTTGTATCCGATTATCTAAATCATGTTTTATGTATTTTTTGTTTTAAAGTAATACTACGTAAATACACATATTTAAGAGCTTTTTGTTCAGCACACAGATTGTTTACAGTCAGTTTAAGAAATTTTCCACACACATATATAATTTATTATTTGAATAAAACGATTATATGCGAGATTTCATAGCAAATATATGTGTAGGATCCGTATGTTGTTCAATACTTATATAGTACAAGAATCAGTGACGAAAATTGAAGATTAATTGTAAGAAGGGAAGATTTGTCTTTTTAAAAATGCAAAATTTGTGGTATTTTAAGGAAATTTGCTTGGCATTTCGGTTTGTGGGAGCAATAAATGTTACTTTTCTAACATACCTAGTATAAAGCAGCGTTTTTAAAGATGTATTTCGCGGAATCCTTAAGGTTTCACGACGTGACAGTTTCATGCAAATTATCTTAAATTTAAAAAGGAGTAAAATGTTGATGTATAATGTGGAAAACAAGTTTTTTTTTTGTATTTTGGGGTTCTACCATCAAATTAAATTTCATACTGGTTTCGCGACAAAATAAGTTTGAAAAACACTATAATGTATAGGGAAAGTATTATGACGAGGTTGAAAACTCGAATTCTAGTTTATTTTCGACGGTAGGGCTCGACGGTAGGCGTTTCAAACATCCCTGAAATCGAATCGAATGTTTCTAAAGTGATATCTCTGTGTGTGTGCGCGCGCGCCCGTGCATGTATATTAATGTATGTGCATGTATATTAGTGTGTGTATGTGTATTAGTGTGTGTGTATCTATATATGTGTATGTATGTTAGTATGTGTGTGTATGTATGTGTATTAGTGTGTATGTGTGCATGTGTATGTATATGTATATTAGTGTGTGTTGTAAAGAACGTTGCTACCCCAACCGGGAATCGAATTCTGGATCTTCGAATTGGCCAGCCGATGCTCTATCACTGAGCTACTGAGACGAAATTGCAAGCTCTTATCGCCAAAGTGTACTTTGCAGTGTATGTATATTAGTGTGTCTGTGTCCTTAAGTCAGTGGATGTGATATCTAGCGTACGGGTGAAAAGTTTCAAACGAAAATTTTTACGATTAATACAATCAGTGAATACTGGAAGTCTATTGATTTTTATAAGTAATCGAATATTTGGAAACCAGCTCCAAACTTTCGAATGAAATTTTGAAAAAAAATCATAAAAAATCAGAATCTTTAACATTGTTACACAAAATATAATTTTTTATTTAATTTTTTATTTGAAAATGAATAACCTAAACTTTGGGATACTAGCATAAGCCATTCTTGAAATAATGTACGTTCTTCAAATAAATTTTAAAAAATACATGAAACTAAAACTGTGGTAATTACCGTGAAATATGTTCCCAATCCATGTGCAATATTATGCGACAACTGTGTTAGCATCATTCTGGTAGGTTTCATTCACGAGACACTGTTTTGCAATAGTTTTGTATTTTGACATCAAACAATTCGTCAAATGTAAGTAATTAATTTATCGGTCTGTCTGTAATGCTTGTCGATAAATTAACAAATTATTGTAAACAAGGCATTTTATTTAAAAGTTGCCAAATTGGCAAAAATGACACTAAATTAATAGAAACGATGCCAAATTGTTGAATATTCTTCAATGTCTTGGAAAATGAAGTTTAATTTATTTGATAATTCCTGTCCCTTTGGGGAAATAAATATTCTTGATTTAAGATATATTGAGTTTCATGGTTATAATCGTTTCAAATACAATTTTTTCACAAAATAAAAGTTAATTCTGTTAAGCTGTGAAGGACGCAAAGCCATTGACAAAGTATTTTTGACACGTCCACCCATTTGGTATTGTTACTAAGCATATAAAGTTTCAGCAAACGGTTTTTGAAAAATTATGTGCGTAGTTTAAAAAGTCAGTGTTTTGAGAAAAATGAGGTCAAAGAATATATTTATTTTTTTAATGACTTGTTGATGCATTCTTTTTCTTAATATCTCCCGAAATAATTAACATTCAGACATACTAATGGCACCAAAATATTCAAAAATGGATTACAATTAGATAATAATAAAAACAAACATATTTTCATGATTTTAAGAGTAGAGCGTGGCATTAAATCAGGGATACATTTACACATTGATTTATGTGCAGATATGTCCATGATTCCATCGTTAAAGCAGGAATATGTAAAACTCACATTTTCCTGTACTTTCTGCTTGAAATGAATGAAGTTTCACATTAAATAGCTGCATGATATTTTGATAAGTTGGTGATTTTTAAACTATTCAATAATTTCAAAAATTCAAATTGCAATTTCATACACTGCAATAATTTCCTCTTGCTGAGGGTATTTCAATGTCGCGTAGCAATATTTCAGATATTATATTTGATATGTTATAAAGAAGACACGAGTGAAAAGTAAATACATGTTATTGCAAAAGTATTATAATATTTTATTTAAGTTTTACATAAAATTTACAAGATTAAATGCGAAGGTACTCTTACATTGTTCAGTATGGCTCTTTATTGAAGTATCACGGTATTAAGTGTATAAAAGTGTCAGTTATCTATCAGTTGTATATTCGTCATCGTGCAATTAGTTATATGGTTTCTCAGTGTAAACTAGAGGATCGAGGCAATCTTGAGGCATTATACACGAAACAAGTCAGTATTCAACTTCTGGGCCAAAATATATATCTGGTCCTAATCTGCATTCACATCTTCACAATATGCATATTTTAGCTTTCGAATCGGTCCAAATAGATTAAGCGATTTTCGAAATTATGAAAAGCTAATGATTTGATAAAATCCTATTCTATAGATATATACATATTTCGTAATTTTTTTATTGAGTTCACATCTCCATAATATATGAAACTGTCCTCCCAAATTTGTTCCTAATCGCTTGAGTGGTTTTTGAGACTACGAAGGCTGAACTATTTAACACCAACCTCCAGGCCTACAAAAGGCGTTTATGATATCTAGGGACCTCACCGATATATATACGATAAACACTCTATTAAATCACGATCATAACATGTTTTAGGCTACATCTGGTGAAGTACAAACTTTACTTAATTGACTGCTAAATGTATATCTATTAAGAAAAGTGGTAGAAGTCGACTTCACTATCACCATATTACTTTCGTTATATACATAATGTATAAGGAAAGTATTGTGACGGGGTCGAAAATTCGAATTCGAGTTTTCGACGGGAGAGCACGTTTCAAGCATCCCTGATCACGAATCAAACATTTTTGAAGTGATGTGTGAGTGTGTGTGTGTGTGTGTGTGTGTGTGTGTGTGTGTGTGTGTGTGTGTGTGTGCGTGTGTGTGCAAGTGTCAGTGAGTCTGTGGAGACGATAACTGAAGAACGAATAGACCGATTTGAACCAAATTTGGTACAAAAATCACAATCCGTAAACACTGGAAGCCTATTGTTTTTATACGCAATCGAATGTTCAGAACCCCCCTAAATTTTCGAATAAAATTTTGAAAAAATCATCAAAAAATCAAAACCACTAATAAAGTTACGCAAATAGACATTTCTTATGTAATTTTTCATTAGAAAACGATTGACATAAATATTAAAACGCCAACATGAACCGTTCTTGAGATATTGCCCATTTTTCAAAAAAATTATCAAAAAGTCATATAAAATAAAAAAAAATATATTTCCTATTGCGAAACATGTTCAATTTTCATATGTAATACAATGCGATAAATTGGGTGACATCATTCTCGTGGATCTATAAGGAAAGTCATGTGTTGCCCACATCAGATTTTTTACTTCAGTTCTCCGCGCGAAGAAAGTAAACGATTGAAAAAGTAAAAAGTAAAAAAATAAAAAAGTGAAAAATTGAAATGATTTTTTAATTTAAATTTATTTTTGAATAATAGCATATAATTTCACGATATATTATGAATTATCATTAATAAGATAAGCAAGTATATCATAAATTCATCAGTATATCGTAATCATCGTATTAACGTTAAAAATATTAAGCCGCAAATCTTGTACATCGATTGTTCACTGTAAAAGAAGTCAATTCATTGCATTACATAAGAAAAGTCATGTGTTACTCACACCAGAATTTATTTCAGCTCTCTTTTTATGGCCGTACGGTCACTTTACTGTATATGGACCTAACCCGTACACTCAGGGATATATTTTTAAAAAAGTTTTTGATGTGCCCAGTATATTTTTATACTACATATTGTATTTGTTTTTACGACGAGACATATTTTTAAAGTGCCAACTTTTATTCTACGAGCCCACAAAATAGGAAATACACATTTGCTGGTAGGTTTCAGTCTGCGGACATTTTACTGCTGATCGCTTTTCCATGCATTAACTTTACATAACATTTACAAATTTAAAACTCATTAACGAGACAATGATAAAGATTTCAGGTAATTATCCTTTTGTCGAAATGTAGTGTAATCAGTTCTGGGGTAATCGTTGTCTACAGATCTTAGTCTCCAAAGAATCGTTTGATTAGATATAAGTGATGACGTATATTTGAATAACATTTGAAACGCCACTGGATCCTTTTTAAGATGTTCCATTAAAGGCAATTAAAGTGTAATTAGCGATTTCTGAATACGAATTAACAGGATGGTGCTATTTTAATACGTGTAGCGAAATTTAGTAGGGCTTCAAGCCAGAAAAGTTTATGTTATGTAGTGATAAATTGCACTCTTGAATTTTTCTTTCCTAACATTACATGGCAATATAAAGGGATAGTATGGGTCGAAAATTGAATTTGAGTTTTCGACAATTTTATATAGAGCAGCGGCTTCCAAATTCAGTAAGTGTATACCAGTGGGTACGTGATTCGATACTTGAGGTATGACATTAAATTTTATATGTTGTATTTTTTTCCTAAGACAGCTTATATTCACAGTTAAAGTAAGAAATTTAACTAAATAACAACAAATATGAGCTTGTAATTTTAATTCATGCGACCATGAGAAAAATATTATTATGCTTTAGTTGAACTTAATAATAATATTGCTTTCGTTGATCTCCCTTTTGGCACAAATAACAATTTTTTTTACATTCGCATATAAAATACTTTTATTAATAAAATAACAACAAATTATTAACTGGTAAACTGTTATTTTTTAATTTACACGACTATGAGCACAATAATATTATGATAATATAAAAAATGCTTTCGGTGAATTCCAATAACAAATTTTATATTGATAGATAAAAGAATGACATTAGTTAGATAACAAGAAGTATTAACCGATATTTAATTTACGCAACAGGTTAATACAATATATAATATTCTTATAATATAAATAATACTTTAGTTGAACTCCCGCTTGACACAAATAACAAATTTTATATTCACAGATAAAAAAATCTGATGTGGGCAACACATGACTTTCCTTATATAATGAAATGAATTTACTACTTTTACAGTAAAATAAATAGGTTTTTCTTCTAGTAGATACTAATATCCTTTCCAAGATATTGACTTTTCGACAATTAGTCGTCATTTTCATTGATTATCGTCATTTTTATCCATTTGGCGAGATTTTCGTTAATTTGGCAACATTTCAAAAAGTCGCCAAGTTGGCGACATTCCGCCAATTTTGTCGCCAAAATCTCGCCAAGCGTTATGGACAAAGAAATAAGTTATATATATATATATATATATATATATATATGTATATATATATATAACTTATTAGATATTGAATTTTCGACATATATTATATAACTATTATTACATATTTATATATTATATAACTTATTAGATATTGAATTTTCCACAATTAGTCGGCATTTTCATTGATTTAGCGTCATTTTTATCCATTTGGCGAGATTTTCGTTAATTTGGCAACATTTCAAAAAGTCGCCAAGTTGGCGACATTCCGCCAATTTCGTCCCCAAAATCTCGCCAAGCGTTATGAACGAAGAAATAAGTTATTCTTACAGCAGATAAATTGGCGTTCAAATGCAAATGTATTACTCAAAGTATCTTTTTTCATCAATGGAACGAGCTAGATCCACGAGAATGATGTCACCCAATTTATCGCATGTTATTATATATTTAAAGTGAACATGTTTCTCAATAGGAAATATTTTTTTTCTATTTTATTTGACTTTTTGATAATTTTTTTGAAAAATGTGCAATATCTCGAGAACGGTTCATGTTAGCGTTCTAAAATTTATGTCAATCGTTTTCTAATGAAAAATTACACAAGGAATGTCTATTTACGTAACGTTATTATTGGTTTTGATTTTTTGACAATTTTTTCAAAATTTCATTCGAAAATTTAGGGGGGTTCTGAACATTCGATTGCGTATAAAAACAATAGGCTTCCATTGTTTACAGATTGTGATTTTTGTACCACATTTGGATCGAATCGGTCCATTCGTTCGTCAGTTATCGTCTCCACAGACCCACTGACACACACACACACACACACACATACACACACACATACTTTCACACACACACACACACACACACACACACACTGACATCACTTCAAAAATGTTTGATTCGTGATCAGGGATGCTTGAAACGTGCTCTCCCGTCGAAAACTCGAATTCGAATTTTCGACCCCGTCACAATACTTTCCTTATACTTTATGTATATAAGGAAAGTAATAATGAAATTAATTAAATAGCAACAAATATTAACTCGCATTTTTAATTTGCGTGACCATGAGCACAATAATAATATGATAATATAAATACTGCTTTAGTTGAACGTCCGTTTAGAACAAATAACATTCTTTCACTATTTCAGTACGGAGACTCCGTAGTGACATCACCTGTTTAGAACAAATAAATAAATAAACTATTCCATATCTGTATTTACTATAGAGATACGTAAGTAGGTTGTAGAGGAAGGTGATAATAATTGTTTGGAGATCACTGATAATTTGGGTGGGGCTCAACTCGACTTTGTATAAGAGAATTAATTTTTTTTTTCGAATTTTACAAGAAAATTTTGAAATTCGCTATCGTGCATACATATGATTGCAATCAGAGCGTAATATCTTCACTTTAAAAACTTGAAAAAATATTTCCATTGATGTCATTCTGGATAATGTACCCCCTCCCCACGCGGGGGGGAGGGGGGTAACTTGTCCCCAAAGAAACTAATGATGTCACGAACAAAAAAAAATTAAAATTTGTATCGAGGCTATTTTTCACAACAATAATTGAAACTATCCTATGCTGCTATGTTAAAAAAATATAAACTTAATAGAGATTTTAATAGAGAATTAAGATTTTTAATTAAGAATACATTTTGAAGTTTCCGATTTAAAAAAAATATATATATATATATCTAGTTCTAGATTTTTTGAAAGCAAAAGCAGATGTAAAATTTCGTGAAAATCCATTAATATTTGTGTCTGCTATCGTGTATACAAAAAATCAACCACAGACATCAAACATACGGACATCGCTCCAAAAAGAGTCAAGACATGTTCAGGAGGTTTTCACGAAAATTTCCTGAAAACAGTTCTTTCTCCATACTATATTATATAGTACGAGAAAATAAAAATATATTTTGAAATGACATATGTGTATGTCTATGAAATTGCAGTGCCCAATCTAGCTAAAATTCTAGCCAACGGAATTTCTTCAAATGTTGTTGTTTAATCACTTAGTCCTTAGTTATGTAATTTAGTTGTTTAGTGTTATCTTGTTGCTGATTAGACTTTGGTATAAATGGAAAACAAAACTTATTATTACCTTTTCGTTCGGAATAACCCACAAATATCGACAAAAATCGAGGTTCGATAACATCGGCAAAAACCGACATGATGGAACAATCATGCTCAATGGTATTAAAAAAAATTGTTTTAGCTTTCCCTTTTGTATAAAAAGCTCATAAATCTCATTTTACTACTCTGGAATAAATCGTTTTCGAAATTAGTTATTTTTAATTTTGTCAATTTGGCTGCTATTTTAAAATGTGTTAAGTCGCCAAACTAAAAGATTTTCCTTAAAATTCAATGCAGGTTCAAATAAATTTTCATTTTAAGAGTTGTCATATTCACTTACAATGTATTAATGTAATTTTCCGTAAAAATTAAATTAAGATATTATAGGTGAAGGACAATATACCAGTCATCATGTACAGTCATGTTGTGCTGCCTAAATAAGCTTTTCTACTCCATTATACACTCATGTCCAAAAGTTAAGCATAACTCGTTAAATGCGAAAAATTCAGAGTTAATATGGATACAATGGTTCACAATCAGTTGTGGAGAATAGTGGGACGAAGGTAAATTATTGTACATACGCAACAGTTGAGTCGACGTCGATATGCACATTCACCAGCACACGTCGGAACGAGTATAAAACGGCCTCGAGCGGCATGGCCAGTTGAGACAAAATTTTGCAATTGCTGTGGTACAGAGCATTGTTAACAATCACGAAGGACGAAAGATGTCACAAAGACGCCGACTGGACAGGTTTTTGAAAGGGGCAAATTATTGAAATGCTGGAATCCGATCGCTCCCACACTGAAGCGTCTCGAATTCTGAATGTGCCTCATCAGTGTGTGATCTTTAGACTGTCAGAGGTTCCAAACCATTACTTATCCGACGACCAGTACCAGGTCGGCCAAGGATAACAACCGCTTTGCAAGATTGATATTGGTGATAGCTGCGCAACGTCAAAAGAACCGTTCCGCCAGACAACTGGGTTCAGCCCTGACAGGCGCCACAGGATTCACTGTTTCTAGATAAACTGTTTACAGGCGACTCAGACACGTTGGTCTCTATGCCAGACAACCAGCAGTTTGCATCCCCCTGACGTCCGCACAGAAACGCGCGCGTTTATAGTGGAGTTTGGAACATCGGCAGTGGAGTGGACATGAGTGGGACAATATCATGTTCAGTGACGAGTGCAGGTTTAGCCTGCAGACTGATTCTCGTCGTACTGCGATCTGAAGAGAACGTGGAACGCATTTTCACCCGGGAAGCATCACGGAAAGACATCGTTTTCCGTTTGGGAGAGTCATGGTCTGGGCAGGCACCATAATGGACGGCCGCACAGACTTCCACATCTTTGACACAGGGTCGGTTACAGGTCAAAGATACTAAGACAAAGTCCTTGAGCCTATCGTTCGATTGTTTCGAGGTGCTGTTGTTCCTGATTTCATGTTCATGAATTATAACGCGCCTCCTGACCTTGCGGCCTTGGTCGACGATTCCCTTCTAACTGAAGATATCCGACACATGCAGCGGCCTGCCAACTCTCCTGTTCTGAATCCAATAGAGCATGTGTGAGATATGCTCGGGAGACATCTTACACCCCATCCGCTACCCACCAAGCTGCGTTCCGGGATTGAAAAGTGCTCTCCGTGGGGCATGGAACTCTTTGAGCATACAACTCATCCAAACCCTCATCGAAAGTATGGGAAATCGTTGCGCAGCATGTGTGGCTACTCGAAGTTCCCACACACCGTATTAAACTGCAGCATCACATTGTTTTAATCATTCTGTTTCACTGAGGTTGACATTCGAATTGTGAACCTTTTTCTTTCAATCCTTTTCTTTGTATAATGGAAGTCGTTATTACCCTTGCTTTGCATTGTTTTCTTCTTTTATAACCCTATTACATACGCATACCGCGTTTCTTTCCATTCCGATGTAGATTTCTTAAAATTTTCACATAAACAGCAATTATGCTTAACTCTTGGACATGTGTGTACTTCTTTTTGTTAGTATATAAAAATACATAATAATTTAAAATTATTTTTATAAGAACTTAAAAAGGTTTAGAACTCATAATTTAGTCTAAATTTTATTTCATTACCTTCAGAGTTTTAAAGAAAATTGTTTTTTCATTTCCTTCCTTTTATGCATCTAAAAAAACTTATATGAGCAACGGAACAGCATAGAACTTTTAAAAAAATGTTATTCAGTCATTAAACTGTAATTTGAAATGTCAAAGAAAAAATTAACGGTATGGCGCTATTACTTTAATGTGTGTTATTACAATTACAAAAACGTGTTTAATAAATTATATCTCAGTTTATTAAAATTTTCGTTTTGACCCTCGATATTTTGGAATTATTATCTCAGTGAAAGAACAAGCATCGACGAATCAGGTTGACACTTTCTCTTATCACCATGCATTTTGATACTAAACTAATTGCAAGAAAGCTTGATTAAAAAGAAAAATTATTTAATAAACAATTTTGTAAATTGAAGTTGCTACTAACGGAATCTATCGCACTATGTAGCTGGCGACTAAATCAACTATTATTAAGCTCAAAACCAACAAAGTTATCGTTCATTCTACCAATAAAAGCTCCTCTTATTAGAGTATTGTTGATATTTCAGTTGGTTAATTTTCTATTTACGTAAAAATACTATAAAATAAATTGTAATTTTTCCATCTTATTTTTATATAAAGTTATATATTAGTAAATACAATATTTCCGGGAGTGATAAAGAATATAAAGATCATGTTTCCCATGATGCTCAGGGAGGGGCTTCAATTGACAGAAGAGCTTATATATATATATATCACCCCCGACGGTTTTACAATGTCATCACCTTCAATTCTTTATTCATCAATCCACATTTTAAAAATATTTATTTTAAATTATAAGGGTTATTTCGGGATTTTTCATATTTCTGACAAGCACTTTCGAGTTTTTTCTGATTATAAATTATAAATTATTTTGTTTGTTATGGGTGATTTACTATTTCTCTTCAAATATTCTACTTTAATTTATCTTTATTACTTATAATATATATATTAATTAATTACAAGTAATAAAGATGGAGTATATATATATATATATATATATATATATATATATATATATATATATATATATATATATATATATATACATATATATATATATATATATATATATATATATATATATATATATATATATACATATATATATATATATATATATATATATATATATATATATATGTATATATATATATATATATTTATTAAATGCACTTTCAGGATGTACTCAGTTGAATTAAGCTTGAAAACAACTGCTTTTCAATAATATATAATTATTCTAAAAATTATAAAAGATAGTTATTTATATATAAATAGCAGAATTCTGGAGCCTTTCATAGCATGTGATATAAGATACTGAATGTGAGACCATGATATAGGCTGCCCGTTTCCTACACAATGAAATATCTTTACTTCTTTCACAGCAAAGTTATAATGTAACCACACAGTTTTACGTAGCGTTTGAGATAAGATGCTAAGAGTGAGACCGTGATGTTATTTTTTTCTTATCATTTTATAATTTATTTTAAATACTGCGCAATTCAGAGCGTTACGTTCTGTCCGTTAGCATGTTTAACATTTAGTATGTTTCAAGCTTCTTGCAACAAAAGTAGGGATTTTTAATTTCCTTATATAAAATAACGTATAAGAAAAGTATTGTGACGGGGTCGAAAATTCGAATTCGAGTTTTCGACGGGAGCGCACTTTCCAAGCATCCCTGATCACGAATCGAACATTTTTAAGTGATGTCTGTATGTGTGTCTGTGTGTGTGTGCGTACGTGTGTGTGTGTGTCAGTGAGGCTGTGGAGACGATGACTGGACCGATTCGAACGAAATTTGGTACAAAAATTACAATCCGTAAATACTGCAAATCTATTGTTTTTATTCGCAATCGAATATTCAGAACTCTCCTAAATTTTGAGTGAAATTTTGAAAAAATCGTCAAAAAAAACCGCTAATACAGTTACGCAAATAGGTATTTCTTATGTAATTTTTAATTAGAAAGCGATTGACGTAAATTTTAGAACGCCAACATGAACCGTTCTCGAGATATTGCACATTTAAAAAAAATTATCAAAAAGTCATATAAAATAAAAAAAAATATTTCCTATTGAGAAACATGTTCACTTTTCATATGTAATACCATGCGATAAATCTGGTGAAATCATTCTCGTGGATCTAGCTTGTTCCATTCATGAAAAAAAGTTACTTTGGGTAATACTTTTGCATTTGAGCGCCAATAGTCATTTATCTGCTGTAAGAATAACTTATTTCTTCGTCCATAACGCTTGGCGAAATTTTGGCGACGAATTTGGTGGAATATCGCTAACTTGGCGACTGTTTTAATGTTGCTAAATTAACGAAAAACTCTCCAAATGGATAAAAATAATGCTAAATCACTGAAAATGACGACTCATTGACGATAATTCAATATCTTGGAAAGAATATAAATATTTTCTATAAAAATAATCTATTTTTACTTTCATTGCATTAAATGGTAATGTATAAGGAAAGTATTGGAATCATGCCGAAAATCGCAACTCGAGTTTTCGACGGATCTACACGTTTCGAGACCTCTAGAATACGAAAACACTATTTTTAGCGTGACGTCTTTGTGTGTGTGTGTGTGTGTGTGTCTATGTGTCTGTCTGTCTGTCTGTATGTGTGTCTGTCTGTGCAGATTTTGTATCCACTCTAACTAAAAAACTACTCATAAAATTTGGTAGGTAGGTCACTTGTGGGCGAGTCTGGTTCTGATTAATTTTGGGTACGATTCGGGATAAAAGAACGCACCTTTTTCTGCGAAATGACACGCAAAAGCTTGTATCCACTCTATCGCAAAAACTAATGGACCGAATTTCACAAAATTCGGTAGAAAAGTTATCTGTGGGACAATCTGGTGCTGATTAGATTTTGGTATGATTCGGAAAACAATAACCTGCTTTTTTTTAGAAAAATGTCTTGCAAAAATCGCCAAAATCTAAAATAAAACACTACGTATGCTCAAATATATCCATTAAATACTTGTTTAATACGTAATTTTTGACGAAGAAAAGAATAAGACCAATCCCATTACACTAGGACTGACCGTTCTTGAGATATTTGTGATATTTTAGTTTTTCGTATTTTCTCTAGACCACCTTTGAAAAGAAGTCCAGTTATCAAATGAAAACGAAAATTGAATTAGAAGTGAATTAAAAGTCTGCAGGGAAAGTCATGTGCTGCCCACATCAGATTATTTTTACTGCAAAAGTAGTAAATCCATTGCATTATATAAGGAAAGTCATGTGCTGCCCATATCAGATTTTTTTTACTGTAAAAGTAGTAAATTCCTTGCATTATATAAGGAAAGTCATGTGTTGCCCACATCAGATTTTTTTACTGTAAAAGTAGTAAATTCATTGCATTATATAAGGAAAGTCATGTGCTGCCCACATCAGATTTTTTTTACTGTAAAAGTAGTAAATTCATTGCATTATATAAGGAAAGTCATGTGCTGCCCACATCAGATTTTTTTTACTGTAAAAGTAGTAAATTCATTGCATTATGTAAGGAAAGTCATGTGCTGCCCACATTAGATTTTTTTACAGTAAAAGTAGTAAATTCATTGCATTATATAAGGAAAGTCATGTGCTGCCCACATCAGATTTTTTTTACTGTAAAAGTAGTAAATTCATTGAATTATATAAGGAAAGTCATGTGCTGCCCATATAAGATTTTTTTTACTGTAAAAGTAGTAAATTCATTTCATTATATAAGGAAAGTCATGTGCTGCCCACATCAGAATTTTTTAATTCTACTTATAGAGCAGAATGCCCATGAGTCTCACTAGTTTAAAATTATCACATTATGAAATTATATTTCCAGGCATAAAATAAGCAAAATCTCTTCTACAACAGGGAATTTTGTAAATAACATAATTTAGCTTTAAAATCCTGACGTAGGCGGTAACTTTGGCAGCATCTCTTTAAGAACACACAACTACATCAGAAACTTTTCGAAAAGAACCCGTTAAGAATATAAGAACCACGCACAAGAGAATGTCACTTAAATCAGAGCAAAGTTAAAAGTGATTGATTGTTTTATCGGAAAATTGTATGCACTTCACTAGGCGATGTCGATTTATTTAAAAGTTATCAAAAACTTTAAACAAGGGAAGGTGGTCGGATGACATTTTGATAACAAAGACATAGAAAAACATCAATTTATAAGTTTTCGGGTCATATTACTTTCCCTACAATACATAGTATATGTATAGGGAAGGTATTGGAATCATGCCGAAAATCGAGTTTTCGACGGATTTTTCGGTAAACTCGAGTTTTCGACTGATCCAGATCTCTAGAATACGAAAAAACTATTTTAGCGTGTCGTCTGTGTGTGTGTCTGTGTGTCTGTCTGTGTGTCTGTCTGTGTGTCTGTCTGTGCAGATTTTGTATCCACTCTAACTAAAAAACTAATTGACCGAATGTCATAAAATTTAGTAGGTAAATCACTTGTGGCCGAATCTAGTGCTGATTAGTTTTGGGTACGATTCGGAATAAAAGAATCCGCCTTTTTCTGCGAACTGGCCTGCAAAAGACTGTATCCAATCAAGCTGAAAAACTAACGAACCGAGTTTCACAAAATTCGGTAGATAAGTCTTTTGTGGGTTATTCTGGTGCTGATTAGATTTTGGTATAATTCGGAAAAAATAACCTTCCTTTTTTTGAAAAATGGCCCACAAAAATCGTCAAAATCTAAAATAAAAAACTACGTATGCTCAAATATATCCAGTAAATGCTTGTTTTATACACAATTTTTAACAATGAAAGGCATAAGACCAACCCCCATGCACTATGACTAGCCGTTTTCGAGATATTTTAGTTTTTTTGTATTTTCTCCACACCACTTTTAAAAATAAATCCAGTTACCAAATGAGAACGAAAATTGAATTAAAAATGAATTAAATTTAATTTAAATAAAGATAATGTGGATATAAGTCTGCAGGGAAAGTCATATGCTGCCCACATCAGATTTTTTCTTTGAAACCATTTTTGCGAAGTATTCACCCAAGAGTAATCTTATGCCCATGTCAATGTAACTTAATAATTATACAATACATAGGAAGCTGTATAATAATCTATACCCTGTATAAAACACTGAACAGGAAACTATAATTATTGAAATAATCATTTCATCCAATTGCCACCAAATGTTTACTCAATTCTGACCTATGGCGTTGGGATGACAAAACTCACGAATCCGGTAGAACATGAGTTCGATCCTATCTAGATCATAAATGTTTGTGCTATACTATAATTTGTGTAGGCTTTCAAATATGTTTTCATTTTAAAAGCATATGGTTGGTTTGGGGCAAGTTTAAATAAATATGTGACACCCACGTACTTATTTTGGTCATATCAAAAGAGGTTATTTTGTGATTATCAAGGGAGGTTGATTAAGGTGTATGAAAATATGTTATTTAGCGCGTGAGAAGATGTTACTTACTGCATATGAAAAGGGGTTATTTAGGGCGTGCTTGGCACGACAGTGAAAAGCGCAACAAAAGAGCTTATTTAGGGCGTATTAAACTCGCGCAGAGGGCTAAAGGTGTATTTAAGGAATACATATGCAGTTGTATTGTTAAAAGCTCTTTCGTGGGGAGCTAGTTCTCAGCGTGAAAGTAGGATATGTTGTTTTTAAAAGCGCTTACTAAAATTGGTGGAAATACGTTGATAAAGTAAGTTTTCATATCGATGCACCATCTGTGGTCATTGGGACCAGAAACATTTACATGATCACAAACCAAAAAATATGATGTGAGCAGCATATAAATTTCTCTGCAGACTCATATTCAAGTTCTCTTTATTTCTTCAATAATTCAATTTATTGAATTTAATTGCACAATATAACACCCATAATTCAATTTTCGTTCTCATTTGTTAGCTGGGGTTATTTTCAAAAGTGGTGTAACGAAAATGCGAAAAAACTAAAATATCTCGAGAACGGCTAGTCTTAGTGTAATGGAATTGGTCTTATTCCTTTGATCGTTAAAAATTACGTATACAACAAGCATTTAATTGATATATTTGATATATTTGAGCATACGTAGTTTTTTATTAAATTTTGACGATTTTTGCGGGCCATTTCGTAAAAAAGGCAGGTTCTTTCTTTCCGAATCGTACCAAAATCTAATCAGCACCAGGATGACCCACAAGTGACTAATCTACCGAATTTTGTAAAATTTGATCAATTAGTTTTTCGGCTAGAGTGGATAAAGGCAATTTTTGCAGGCCATGTCTCAAAAGAAGGCGAGTTCTTTTATCCCGAATTTTACCCAAAACAAATCAGCATCAGAGTCGCCCACAAGTGACTTACCAAATTTTATGAAAATTCGGTCAATTAGTTTTTTAGTTATAGTGGATACAAGATCTTCAAAGAGAGACAGACAGACACACGCACATACGTCACGCTAAAATTGGTTTTATCGTATTCTAGAGGTGTTAAAACGTGTGGATCCGTCGAAAACTCGAGTTGCAATTTTCGGATGATTCCAATACTTTCCCTATGCATTACCATGTATTGCAGGTGAAGTAAAAGGTAACATTGTAATAATATTCGTATAATAAAGTTAAATTGTTAATGGAGACATGTCATAAGAGGAGTACACATCGCAAATACGGAAGATAGGAATCAAGTATTAAGAATTAACTTGTTCTAATTACTTAGATAATTTCCTTTCAAATTTATGTTATAGCAAAAGTTTAATTTTATTTGAATTCTAATCGAAACTAGACGCTGTGTCTCCAAAAGATTGAAACGCTCTTTAATTCTTTAACTGTTGGAGTTAAAGGGGCAATGTAATTTGAAAAGATGTTAAAAGTAAGGTTGGAAATAAGACTACGTTAATGAAATAGTCCTCCAATTAATTTTCAAAAAGTTATACTTCTTAAATAATTATACGACTCCTTTAGACAAATTTGGTCAATCAGAAAACTGTTTATTTTTAATGCAACAATATCATTAAAAAACCACATATCTGTATCTTTAAAATTGAGCGAGTTATATTTAATTGAAAAGTGAACATTGTGAATGGGGACCATATGTCAAATTAGAAATGTTAATTTGTGACATATCGCAAAAATGATAAAACTGGGTGATAATACTACATAGGATACCCAACCGCGTAGTGAGTACCACTGTTTTATATGATCTCTGTCTGTGTAATGCTTTATTTAGATGTATTTGTGATAAAAAATTTTGACACATATTAACGTATTTTTGATCGAAACAATTTCCATCGTAGATTGGTTTATGATCCCTATTTTCAATGATGAAACAGCCTTTCACATGGTACTGAAAAGTGGCATAAATCATATTCTTTCCTTTATCATAATTCAGTTGATTTTAAAGATACAGATATGCGGGTTTTTTAATGATCTTGTTGCATTAAAATTAAAAAAATTCTGATTGACCAAATTTGTCTAAAATTTGTCGTAAAAAAATTTAAAAAGTGTATCTTTTTGAAAATTAAAGGGACGACTATTTTATTAACGTAGTCTTATTTCCTACCTTACTTTCAACATTTTTGGAGTTTACATTGCCCACTTATCTTCAACAGGTAAAGAATTAAAGCGCGTTTCATTCTTTTTGGGGTCACCTTGTATACGTGGGATATTATGTGACAGAGCACAGCGACCACTCCTCCGATTCGTTGCTCCAGAGAACCCTAAGAAAAAGTTGGACCATGGCGACTCGTAAGGTGACGCAGGTGAAGCAGCGCTTCACCCTACCTCACCTAACGTTATCAGTTGATTGGTTTATTATTATTATTTGGCGATTTTCTTAGACTTGCTTGGTTATTTTTAGATATTTTTTGCAACACTTGTGTTAGTAGAGCCATGTGTTTCTAAATTGTTCGTTGTGGGGAGGTTGGGGGGGGGGGAATCCCGCTACTGAACCTGCTTCACCCATTTATGACGAGCCGCCACTGGAGTAGGATGACATGCGCCAATACACTTCAAATTTGTTGATCTAAGTGCCTGATTCGTTCAAAATCTTCTTCCAACTGAGCCTAATCACACGGTCAGAATTTTCGCAATCAATGCCTCAAATGCAACGTCAAGAATAGGAATCAAAGTCATTTCAATAAAAGTCAATTCTTCCTACCACTTCATTTCTGTGTTTTCGTAGAGCGAAAAACTTAGAAATGAAGCAGGGGAAATAATTTTACAATGTGCAGAAGGAAATGCACAAATATTTGCCAACGGCTAAAGAGGTACCGAGAAATCGCGGCAACTGCGCGTGGTAAATTTATCTTTTTGGAATAAGAACCGCCAATGGATAGACAATGGCACATTTTTTTCAATAGATGGTATAGTTGGCTTTATGCGTAGTAAAATAAACCTAATAAAAGAAGATGTTTGGGTGAGTATGTCACGTGTTGCGAGAAACCCAAGGTAATTTTTAATTGCTACATTATCTTATTTTTGTAATTTTTCAAGCAAACGCATAAAAATTGAAATTGTTTATTCAGTTAATAAAGTGCGGTAAAGTTTTTTACCCGGTAGACTTTCTGCTCATACCCGTCGAAGTATATCTTGGAACTCATAGTTTAAACCACTTTTTCTCTGTTAGAGAAAAAATTCCGTTATGGTTCTTTTATTATTTTATTTTTGTTTTTCACTGTCATGGAGCAAATCCGTAGGGATTTTTTCAAAAACGAAACGCGGAAATGATTTTGAAATTTAAGCGGTCTGAGGCACAGATATGGATTGAGGATATCTACCTTTGAAGATAAGGTTATAATTTGGAAATTAAGTGGTATTTCTGTAAATGTATAATTTAAGTAACGGGTGCTGTTCAGGACCTGGGTAACGCCGGGCAATTCATTCTAGTATGTGTATAATTATAAAATCCCTAGATCAAAAGAGGCGTAAGCTTTTCCGTGATTCTAGCAATAACGCTCAGCAAACAAGAAATAATTTTATCAATTTTTCTTTCTTTGCTTCTCAAGTTCATAATATCCGCCTCTTTTCTCATTTTACTTCTTTTTTTGTCAAACTTGGTGGTGTTAGCATATCGGGTTCTATTGTTTAGCCATTTTTCTGTTATCTCGCTTTTGTCTAGGCCTTATTCAAGCGTTCAAGCCTATTCGAAATGGGGAAGAAAATTTAAAAATTTCCGAAACGTACGTCTGCTTAACAAACCTTATTTACGCAGCAATTTCCGTTGTAATATAGTTTATAATTACTGATGTACATCGGTTCACAGCTTTCTGTAGACGTATTTAGAAGCTGAAATGCGACCAAAAGTATCCTTAACTGGTGCAGAAAAGATTTACTTCAAAAATCTTAATTTCTAAAATTTCCGCCAGATGTCGTCCCATTTAGCTCTGCAATTGGTAAAACGTATGGAATGTGCATACTATCTGCTTGTATGAATAATGTATGCATTTGTATGAACAATGTATGATATGATTGACAACGTATGCATATTTAGGCTTTTTAGAGCGAGTTATATTATTTACGGTGATTCCACCATTTCTGTATGTTCTCTGGTTTATAAGTTAAAGAGAGAACCTACAATTTAATTGATGTGCTTGTGAAAGTATTTAAGAAGACAAAATTTAATTATTGCGTTTCACGGTTTCCAGTTTATTTATATTGTATTTATTCACTTTCACATCATGCAGTTAGGATGCATTTTACCACCTTCACGGCCAAATCTTCCCTGGCCTTTATTTCCATAGAAACATAATTTCCGTATTTCCTCCTAAATTCATAACTATACATTTCAAATTTCTTATATTGTAAACAACAATGCCGTCACCTCAGAATACGTCGCAACATCTTACAAATGAAACTTTAATATTATCTCCGTTGCATTGTTAGACTCCTATTCACATGCACTGAATTATGAAGGCAACAGGAAGCGTGCTAGGATTCATAATGTGCAACAAAATTTCCGGTATAATGGTCTCGAATGAGGCAGGATATTACGTTGAACGAGGTCCTTGTTAAAAGGGAAACTAATTCATAAAACATTTAAGACTTAATGTGAGAAATTTCCTGGCCAATATGTATTTAGGAAGTTCCTTTAAAACTAATTACGGTTATGACTGATCTCAAGGGAAAAGTTTAAATTGTCTTGATTTGTAGCAATGGAGCTATTAGGAAATTGAAACTTTTGTTTATTTACTAAGCAGCCTTGCTTGCTCTGTAGAAGAGGGGACCCTGGAACACATTTTGTTCTTCTGAACTGGAGAAAAATTTTTAGAACTGTTTTAACAAAAATTTGTGTTCCTCTGTATATTTTACCTGTCTTGTCCAATGTACGTTTCATGTCTATAACTTTTTTGGTCAAGAGGAAACATAGTGAAATCGGACTCTAATTCGTCGGATGACACATTAAATTGTACGTATTTAATAAGTAGCAGATATACTCGTCGTTGCTCGTTGCTTAAAGTATGCACAACTTGCAATAGTATTCTAAAGGGCATTGCTTTCATAACATTCCCTTAAAAAGAAATATAAGAATATCCGTTATCGCTATGCAAAATTATCTTTAAAGTCATATTTGAAAGTAAAACATTCTGGTCCCATTTGTAAATAAATTAACAAATGATCCTTAATAATAGTTTTGAAGATTTTTTTTTAAACATTTTGAAGTAAAAAGCACAATTTTAAAAAATACAATTTCTCCAAATCACAACAAAATCTATTCCGAGTTGGGTAGCTCATAAGTAATATACCTACCAATTCTAGCAGCACATAGGCCGCCCATATATGCAGACCTACTTACAGACACTCCACGAAGTTTATTAGTCGGATATATTAAATAGAGATATTAAATAGCAGATATAAAATTCTGTGTTCACACTCGTGTTCAGAAAAATATGCGAGTTATGAATCCAAACTTTAAGTGAAAGTGCCCCCACAATGCAAATCCAAGGAAAACGCAAATTTCAAATGGATCATTTAATTTCACAGATACTGTGTGAACTACTGAAAAAAATACCGCAAAATAAAACAGCGGCTACAAATGAAATGTCAAAAGTGAAATAAAAACCATCAAGGAAAGATTTAATCATGACATTTGACATCATATACTTATTCAAGGAGAAACGCGTTTGAATACGTGACGTGAAAGAGATATTAAATAGCATATATAAAAGTGTGTGTTTCCACTCATGTTCAGAAAATTATGCGAGTTATGAATCAAAACTTTAACTTCAGTAGTTATTTTATGAAATATTGTTATTACTTTACATAGCAATATTGCGGTATCACGTCTAATGTATAAAATTTTAAAAATGAAATACTTTAAAATAAAAGTAGTTATTTGATTACACTCAACGACACTACAAACATTATAAAAGCATTTATTTGATTACACTAAAAGACGCTACACACACTGTCCAAAACTTAAGTTGATTGTATTAACAAACGTTACAAGCATTATAAAATTCTGTATTTGATCGCACTAAACGATGATACAAAAATTATGAAAGTCTATTTGATCACACTAAAACTCATTACAATCGTTATAAAAGTTTTTATTTGATCACACTAAAAGACGCTACAAGTATTATAAAAGTATTTATTTGATCACACTGAAAGATGCTACAAATATTATAAAAGTCTTTATTTGATCACACTAAAACACGCAATAAAGATTATTAAAATATTTATTTGATCATACTAAAAGAAGTTAAAAACACTTGTTAAGGAAAAATGCAGTATTTATGTATTTTTTATTATCATATGCCCCTGATATTTTGCATCCGAAAGTGCTTGGGCTTTTAATGTGTTTTTAGCGTCTTGTAGTGCGATCAAATAAATATTTTTATTCTAAAGTATTTTATTTTCTAAATTAGATTGGTATTACCTTTCCTCTAATATACAAGGGTCTTTGGAAAGTCTTTAAGGGCCCCAAAAGCTTTGTGAAATAGGTTCAGGTGTATGCTTGTTACGTTTATCTACAGTAAAGTGACCATACCCGATCGAACAAAAATTTGCAGTTCCCACGCCTCCTAGCGGATAATTTAAAAGTTAGGATACAAACTCGTTAACAAAGTGAGATAGACAAAAAAAGAGTGAATTACAAAGTTTTAGAATATTGCCCAGTTAGTAGGAATCGGCACCAGGAACAAAAAAAACGAGTATACTGAAAGCAATAAATACCAGTTAATCAGTTGCTACATGCGCAGCCACATCACAATGCTGTTAATAACGATTAATGAGTATATGGTAATAATGGTAGTATCATCAGTGATGTAAAAAGAATCACGTGCAGAATGGGTTAAGGGAAATATCGTACTAGTTATAACTTTTGATAATATGCTGCTACTCGTTCAATCAGTAAAGTTTGGCAAGTATTTATTGCCATCCATATACATGTTTGGTGCCTTCTTAATATAGATTCATATTAATTAGATAGTTTTAAAGGCACTTCCATTGCAGATAACAACATCCATAACCGGTTTCGCGTTTACTATGCGTTCTTATTTCTCACTTATTATGACATTTCAAGCTCACACATTGCATTTCGAACTATTAGTTATTTAAGGCATGAAATGTTTATATGATAACGCTTCCTTATTCGCCTTATGTAGCATCCAATGTTATTTTATTGTTCCCAATCAATCAACAATCAAATATATAATTCAACAATCAAAAATAAAATGCGTGGTCAATGAATTAACAGCTAAGAAGAAGCAGTTGAAGATCAAAATTATAGGTTTCTGCTGTACAAACTTCAGATTGACATATTTGGTTTATTTGAATGAAAAATTGAAGTGATGCTAAAGGCGGACATTTTGAAAAGGAATAAGACAATTTATTTCCACACACAAATATTTTGTAAATTATTTTCTAAAAACTTAATTACTAGTCTATGTATATGTATTAATTCTAGTTTAAAGACTAAAATTTAACGAAATTTCACGAAATTTGATATAAAATCTAGCATGAGTAGCCGTTCTGTTGAATAGATTTTGATACGATTCGGAAATACAAAACTTGCTTTTTTGTCGATATGGACCACAAAAATTATTAAAATACTTAATATGCTAAAATATTTCACTACCTGCTTCTTTTATACGACATTTTATACGAATGAGACCTACCACGTTATTCTACGATGAATTTTTCTCGGGTAGAATTTCAGAATTTTTGGAATTTGAGGAGTTGACAACGTTTAAAAATGTGTGTAATGCCAAATAAAATAGAAGGTTTAATATAACTGCAAATTAAATGTAATTTCAACTAAGTAACTATGTCATTTTAGGCAATTAAACTCAATTTAAGTTATGATATAGGACATTAATTTCAACATGTAGAGAAATCCATGTACTACCCACATTCTTTAAACTGTAGTTAAATCCATGCAATGGACACATCATATTAATTTCTTTACTATCGCAATTACTCATCAAAATAATCTTATGCCTCATTAAAACTATAATTACCTTCAACTGAAAGTAATTAGGCGCAGATAAAGTCGGTGTTATCACCTATTGATCCGTTCTGACAGATTATTTAGTTGAAATGAGGAGCTACGTCCGTTTGAAACAATTTCGGGAAGCGAAAATTATACATTGAAGCTCGAAAACTTCGCAATTAACTTCGCTACAATACCAGGCCGGAGTCGTTAAAGGGCATAAAACGATAATTGGAACGTTAGATTCGTGGAAATATATCGTTGCGTAGAAGTGTTTAGAAATAAAATCTGAAAATTATGATCATCCGAGCAGAGTAAGAACCTTTATTATTTATTGCCAGCGATATAGAATATTTTTATCGCGCCATTTACATATTAAATATGTATTAATCTAAAAATATATAAAGTTTGCGATTTCAATTTGGCTGGAGTAAGTTGGCTTGATTGGCGTCCTTTTATCTGAAATTTAAATACTTTGTTAGTACAAAATAAACAGTTGCACAATAATATCAACCAAATTTGGCGATAAAATGCTACTTTGTGCATTTTAAGTTTCCTTCATTAGAATATTGAAAGATATACTCCATGCTTCTTAATATTTCTATTTTCTTTTAATTACTTAATTTACTACTCATATTTTTTGTCAGCGATATATGATATTTTTATCGAGCCATGTACATATTAAATATGTATTGATCTAAAATATATAAAGTTTGCGATTTCAATTTGGCTGGAATACGTTGGTTTTATTGGCATCCTCTTATCTGAAATTTAAATACTTTGTTAGTACAAAATAAACAGTTGCTTAAAAATATCAACCAGATTTGGCGATAAAATAATATTTTGGGGATATAAGTATCTTTCATTAGAATATTGAAAGATATACTTTCTATTTTCTTTTAATTACTTAATTTACTACTCATATACTCATATTTATTGCCATCGACATATAATATTTTTATCTATCCATTTACATATTAAATATGTATTAATCTAAAATACATAAAGTTTACGATTTCAATTTGCCTGAAGTAAGTTGATTTGATTGGCGTTCTCTTAATCTGAAATTTAAATACTTTGTTAGTACAAAATAAACAGTTGCACAAAAATATCAACCAGATTTGGCGATAAAATGCTATTTTGGAGATATAAGTACCTTTCATTAGAATATTGAAAGATATACTCCATGCTTCTTAATATTTCTATTTCCTTTTAATTGTTTTTCTAGAATACATGGTAATGTATAGGGAAAATATTGGAATCGTGTCGAAAATATGAATTCCCGTTTTTGACAGATTTACGCGTTTTAGGCACTCTTCAGAATTCGGAAAACCTATTTTCAGCGTGACTTTTGTGTGTCTACCTATCAGCCTGAGCGTCTGTCAGTATGTCTGACAGTGCCGTTTGTACCCGCTGTAGTTCAGAAACTATTTGAAGAAATGTTCCAAAATTTGATAGATAATTCACTCATGTGTGAACTGTTACGCTGATGCTGATTAAAATTTAGAACGATTTGGAATACCAGAAGATTTATTTTTTTCAAAATGGTCCGGCACAATTGTTAATGTCTGAAGTATAACACTAACTACACTGAAATATATTAATCAAATGCTTGTTTTATAAATAATGTTGACGACAAAACAAATATATCTGTATTATTACACTACGATAGATCATTTTTCAGATATTAAGATGTTCCAAATTTTGATTAGCTGAAGATTTTTCTCACTCTAGTTAAAATGTATTTAAAAAAATTTCTTAAAATTTTGCAGGTAAGTCACATGAGAATATTACCTTGGTACTGATTAAATTTTGGTACCATTCGGGAAATTAGAACTAACCATTTTATGTAAAATATCCCCCCAAACCGGAAATTTGAGCTAGAAAAGCAAGTGTAATTAAAAGTACACATTAAGCATTTCGATTTTAGCGATGAAATTAATAAGACTAATTAGGACTAACCTAAGACTAACTGTTTTCCAGATATTTAAGTTTTTCGGAATTATAAGCTGGCTGCGACGTTTTAAAATACAATAAGTTGACTAATGAACAATAATATGCATTAAAACAGCAAACTAAGTATACAAGTATACAAGTAATGTTATACAAGTATCCGTGTAAAGGTGAACAATTAAACTCTAGACAATTAAAACTTTAAATATATTACGAATTCTAGTCTGTATGGAAATTCATGTGCTGCCCATATTAGACGACATTTCCATCATAAAATTTAACAAAATAAATTGTAAAACAAACAAAATAACTGTACAATCTTTGGGAGCTGGTTGAAAATCAACCCTCCTAAGGATTATGGGCCAGACGACCCCCAGCCCCCTTAACTAGAGCTTTTGTAATAAACACTATGGGGCATGCTTATATGAGAAAGTCGAGTGGAGACAGCCATTTCATATATTTCTTCGGATGGCCAGTAGAAAGCAATATGAAGCGAAATAATAGTTCGCTTAGGGGTAAAGTAATCAATTCAAAGATAGTACTTGGAGTTCTATTGGTATACATATATAAATATATTTCTAATTTCCGAAAATTGTCACACACGTACATATCAACATAATCCCACCTTCCATTAAAACATAATTACTTTCAACTGAAACTAATTAGGCACAGATAAAGTCGCGTTATCACTTATTGATCCACTTTCCCATACATGCTATTTAGAGCAGAGGCATTTAAATGAAGACTATTTAGAGCTGAACCGTGAAAAATATCGACTATATGGGGCAGTTTAGTGACATTGGAATTGTATATTAAATTCCGAAAACTTTGCAATTACATCTTGAGATATAAAGAGTTCAATAGGTAAAATTGAAAGATGAATATATGTTTAATTAATGTGTAGTTGCCTAATGATGTTTCAATAACAGTTAAATTTCTAGGTAATATGTGGCAAGAATAAATATGTTTAATTGTAGATCTTAATTGGGTGTTTATAAATAACTAACATACATATCTGGCGTTGCACGTGATTTAAACCTTATGCAAAATGCTGCAGAATTCTGAATGATGGTGTTCTTCGAAAATTCTATCAAATGTATTTTATTTAATTTCCACCAAAAATATAAGATTTTGTGTTTGCTATACAAAATTATCTTCACAGGCACGGAAAAAAAACATATTTTGTTTCAATTCATCATCAATGTCATCAATTTACAAAAAAAGAAATATAAGTTTGTTTTACATTTACCAAGACAAAAAGATTAAAATGGTAGCTATATATATATATACGCGTACTATTCTTATCCAGTCGCAACAATCGGTTAAACACATTGGAAGGAATTCGGCAGTGGCTTCAGTCCGATGGATCCGAAACGGATTTACGTAAATGACATATTTCTTTGTGAGCAGTTTATCTTCATTGACATTTTCAAAACAGTTTCATATATAAAAATATCAAAAATAAAATCTCCTCAGTCCAAAATATTAAAATATCGAAATTTGAACTAACTTTTCAAAATAGTTCAAAATCTGAAAATTTGGAAATGAATACCACTATATTGTAAATATTAAATAAACAATCCAAAATACAATCATATCTTTCGAAGGACTATAAATTACTAATTATACTTTACAGTTACTCATTTTATTTTTTGAGATATAAGAGTATATTGGAAAAGGGAAATGTTTAATGTTCTTGAACTTAAGTTCAAGAATATTAAACATTAATAAGACGATACCTCAAAAATTATAATAGCTTTGAAAAACAAATTATTAATCTAGAACTTGTATTTCCTAATGAACATTTGTGTTGCTTATCTTATACATATACACAAAACTTTGAAAAGTTTTTTTTTAATAAAAAGGGTTAAAATACTAAAATATTGAAATGATTTCAACACTTTATTAATCGTAAGTAATTTTTTTTATAAATTTATTTGAAAAATGTGCATTATTCCGAGAACGGCTCCTGATAGAATTCTAAAATTTGTTATTATTTTTCTCATGAAACATTGCATAAGTAATGATTATTTATGTAACATCATTTTCAATTTTGTCGATATCGCCTTGCGCTAAATTGGGCATAAGGTCCATACGCTTTTCACTGAAAAATAAAATCTAGTTGATTTCCAAAACGAACGTATGTTTACTTAACATGATTTGTGATGTATTTTACGTTGGAAACCAGTTTATTATTGATTGTACTTTGAGTCATGTACTTTGCTTATTATTGAATGTTCTGATTCTTTTATGCTAATTCCAAAATGTTATTTGAAAACTGTGGCCTTTTACAAATATGCGATTGCATTTAAAATCAACAGTGCATAGGTATTCACTGTTGTAATAATCTTATCAAATTTCTTTCGTAACATACCATTCGTTCGTGAGATATCGCTATTCACAGTAGCTACGCCTCTGGGTTTAGGCGTGTCCGCAGTGAACTAGTTAAGCTAAATCTAAAATTATCTTTTTTTAAAAAAAAAAAACAGCTGATACCGTTCCTGTCACTATCGTCTTCGCTGTTCGACAAATTCCGTTTTTCTTGATTTTTCTCAATATAGTACTGCAAAAACTATAGCATACAAAGTTTGGTGCATTGTAGAGCGATGTTAGAAAAACACGCTGAAATAAACAGTTTTTCGATTTAAACTTCAGTTTAAGAAATATTTAATGTCAAAGTCAAGGACAGAATATTTGATCTGCGAGTTCCCGTCTTAGGCAGATTAGCAATAGCAAGACTACGAATGTTTGCAGTACTGTACCTGCATAGTTGATTTTGCAAGAGCGAACCCTTTTTACTTTCCTTATATACATAATGTATAAGGAAAGTATTGTGACGGGGTCGAAAATTCGAAATCGAGTTTTCGACGGGAGAGCACGTTTCAAGCATCCCTGATCACGAATCAAACATTTTTGAAGTGACGTCTGTGTGCGTGTGTGTGTGTGTGTGTGTGTGTGTCAGTGAGTCTGTTGAGACGATAACTGACGAACGAATGGACCGATTCGAATGAAATTTGGTACAAAAATCACAATCCGTAAACACTGGAAGCCTATTGTTTTTATACGCAATCGAATGTTCAGAACCCCCCTAAATTTTCGAGTGAAATTTTGAAAAAATCGTCAAAAAATCAAAACCACAAAAAGGTTACGCAAATAGACATTTCTTATGTAATTTTTCATTAGAAAACGATTGACATCAATTTTAGAACGCTAACATGAACCGCTCTCGAGATATTGTACATTTTTCAAAAACATTATCAAAAAGTCATATAAAATAAAAAAAATATTTCCTGTTGAGAAACATGTTCACTTTTCATATGTAATAAATTGCGATAAATTGGGTGACATCATTCTCGTGGATCTAGCTCGTTCCATTCATGAATAAAGATTCTTTGAATAATACTTTTGTATTTGAACGCCAATAGTCATTTATCTGCTGTAAGAATAACTTATTTCTCCGTCCCTAACGCTTGGCGAGATTTTGGCGACGAATTTGGCGGAATGTCGCCAACTTGGCGACTTTTTGAAATGTTGCGAAATTAACGAAAATCTCGCCAAATGGATAAAAATGACGCTAAATCAATGAAAATGACGACTAATTGTCGAAAATTCAATATCCTGGAAAGAATATTAGTATCTACTATAAGAAAAACCTATTTTTTTACTGTAAAAGTAGTAAATTCATTACATTATATAAGGAAAGTCATGTGTTGCCCACATCAGATTTTTTAAAATTTCGATGCAGTTCGTTATTTTCGTTTCGTTATTTTACTTTTATGCACTTTTGAAGTGAAAACTTCTCTTCTGTATGGGCCTGTCCTTCGAGATTCTTTGTGTCGTACCACCAAATCTATAGCATACAAAAATATGAAATTGGGTAGAGAAATGGCAGGGGAACACGCTGAAATAAATCATTGATTTAAACTTTTGTTCGGCCTGAAATAGTCTGTGAAATGAGTTCAGCTAGCGCTAATGAGTAAACTCCCTAGCAGCAAAGATCGTCACAGGTGTGACAGTGACGTCGTAGTCACGTGGCACCTGCGTCACAATGTGACATCATATTTGTGGCTTCTATGCGATGTTACGTATTAGTAATTTTGTAACTTCATTGTGACTATATTTTATGACGTTTCCACAATTTAATTAACACGTAACAATGTGACGACATTACAATGGCAATTACAATGCGACGTCACAAACAAGTTAATATGCGACGTCACAGACAAGTTAATATGCGACGTCACAAACGACCATGAAATTGACCAAAATGACTTCGCTGTGACCTCAATATGACATTGCCTAGACGTACTGCGACGTCCTGTGACGTCCAAAACTCACAGTATAACGTAAATCTTACGTCATTGTGAAAAAAAAATGCTGTTAGGGCGGATGTTGGAGAGCGAAGAGCACCTAGTAATAAAAGTTAAACTATTTTCTGCTATTTAATTCCGCTGATAATTTTCAAAAATATAATATGTTGGCGTATATTTTAGTTAGATAGCAATACAGGAAAATTACACTGTGAAGTAATTATACCGAGAGAAATATAGGGATCAAGGGAAGTATTTAGACAATGAAACTGAACGCAGTAATTGCGTTGTTTAATGAGCCTGAAACACTTTGACTGTATTTTTACGAAAAGGAACGCACAAAAGGGAGCTGAAAACGTTCATATTTTTCTTTCCTCTTTGAAGTGGATAATTTGAAACTTATTTGGTTTGGAGGGAGTTGAAAACTAGTACATATAGTTTTTATTTTTTTAATAAACTTTGATGAAGAGACTGCATTTAAAATAGCTTATTTGATGATAAATTATTTATTCATATTTTTCTGAATTTAGTTGAAAATTGAGATTCTAGTATTTAAACGTTTAATTCAAAGTAAGTTTTAAAAGAAATATTGCAAAAGATAATATTTATATGTCGATGAAACGTGGTACGAAGTAAATACACGTTTTATGGAAGCATAGAAAAATTAACCGAGTCTGCCTTTTGCGAGGTGTTCATATAGTAATTCTGTTCATAAGGATTCTTGTAGAAATTGAGTTTTTTAGAGAGTGTAATAACTGCAACTGAATCGGGCTTTTGTTAGATGTTCGTTTAGGAATTGCATTTTGCAAAATTTTATATAGCAAATACATTTTGCAAAATTTCGTATCGCAATTACATTTTGCAAAATTTCGTACAGCAATTACACTTTGTTCAGAAATGTAGCAATTACAGTCGAACTTAGCCTATACTAGGTGTTCGTATAGTAAATTTGTCTCATAAGGGTTCGTATATATACCATATATATCAAATATACAGGGTGAGTCAGAACTCTTGGGTCGAACTTTAAGGCGTGATAAATCACATCTAAACAAGCAATTCTTGTCATACAAAGCAGGATCGTAACGAAAGAGGTGAACATCTAGAGGACGGCAGAACATACCTCCTATTTTTACAGGAGGTATTGCCACAGTTACTGCAACATGTTCCTGCCAACATTAAAGCACGTATGTGGTTCCAACACGACAGAGCAGAGCACCACCGCATTTAAGCGTGGATGTGCGGCACACATTAGATGCAACATTCCCAGGGCAATGGATTGGTCGGGGTGGTCCCATAGCTTGGCTGGCATGATCATCTGATCTCTCCTGTCTCGACTTTTTCTTATGGGGCCATATGAAAAGTTTCATCTACGATAGCCCCATCAACTGCGACAAGGACCTTGTTGCTAGGATTGCTGTTGTTGCCGGCGTTGTCCAAGATATGCCGGGTGTTTTTGCTAACGTGCGCCGCTCGCTATGTCGTAGGTGTGAAGCCTGCATTACTGCTGGTGGTCGAACTTTTGAGCAGTTTCCATAACTTTGTCCATACATTCTGCAATTTCTGTCAGTAAAACGTACTTCGTGTCTACTCTATCATTTTTGTGTTTCCCCTTTTCATGAAAGAGTCATCATTTCCTCATTTCATGAGCTACCACCTAGCGGTTCACCTCTTGAGTTGCGACCCTGCTTTGTATGACAAAAATTGCTTGTTTAGATGTGATTTATCACCCCTTTAAATATGGCCCAAGAATTCTGACTCACCCTGTATATGATGTCGTTCGTATATATACCGTATTGTTTCGTATATATGTCATATCGTCCGTATATATACGGTATTGTTTCGTATATATGTCATATCGTTAGTGTATATATACCGTATTATATCATATATATGCCGTTTCGTTCGGATATATACCGTATATTATATACATACCGTGATAGTTAGATAAATGGGTTACTGTAATAACACCGTAGGAGGTCAAATGTTATAAACATCGTAAACTTTGTGGTATTTATACTGCATTTTTACGATTTTACAATGTACTTAGTAAGTACTTCATAATTATCAAAGGATGGTAATGCGAATATGATCAAATTTGTTACGGGTAGTACAGTATTTATAATTTTGCAAGGGTGTGTATATATAAGCTGTAAAATAGTCTGCTGCCTTTGCTTTTTATCAGCTACTTTGTTGATAATTTCGACAAGTTATCAGAAAAGTTTCATTCATGAATATTCCAGCTTCATTTCTGAAATATCCGGCAAATTATCGTATGCTGAGGCGTTATTTTTGTATTTTTATATATATGTTATTATAACTATCAGGAACCTTACCCCCCAGTACGGACAGTTGATTCCTCTGAAACATTCAGTAACATGCTTGCAAATGTTTTACAGTGTACTAATTGCCAACTGTATGTCTGTCTGTCAGTCCGTCTGTATGTATGTTTGTCACGTTACTTTTAGGTACTTCCCGTATAGATAGAGACCTGGAATTCGGTACACAAATCAACCGTTCAATGAAATTTTCTGGAAATATCGATATTTTCTAAAATGTTCATTAGAAGAGGCGCTCCACGCCAAAGAGTTCAAAATTCGAAATTACAGAAAGACATACTTAACCTATGAGGTCAAGAGTTTACATTTCTGTTTTAAGGCTGCGCCTGAACTAAAATGTTCTATATTCCAAGGCCTAACTATATCCCGGATTACAGAAAGGTCTTGTAGTAACTAACCTATACCTATTGCAGATCGTTAGAACTATATGTTTAAAAAAAAAAAAATCCGAAAAACTATATTATGGCAAAAATTTTGCCACCAGTAAAGCTTCAGAATATGATCTTTTTCGATTCGGCAATTAAAGAAAACAGTTTAAATTATTATTCTGCGTAAAATACAGGGTGATCCAAAAGTTATTGACACATTTTAAAATTGAATATAAACTCAAGTAATTGAAGTACGACAGTGAGGTTTGGGCTAAAATGCTTTTCACGTTGAAAAGATTTGGTGAAGCAAATAAACAATTTAGTTCCAAATTTTGCCCATAGATGGCGCGACGTATCAAATGTTTGTACTATATCCTTTTTTTTTTTAAATTCGTTTTGACACTGTCACCGAGAAGTAAGAAATGACAACTCCCACCGAAAATGTTCATTGCGTATGTTGCTTCTTCATTACTCGTCTTCCGTTTTTATGTTTTATTTTGGCATTTTTAAGGTACAGCGCCATTTATGGGCAAAGTTTAAAACTACATTTTCTTTATTTGCTTAACTAAAACTTTTCAACGTGGAAAGCATTTTAGTCCAAACCTCACTATCGTACGGTAATTACTTGAGTTTATATAAAAATTTTAAACTGAGTCAAGGACTTTTGGATCACCTTTTATATTTTAGAACCTTATAAAGTAATTTAAAAAATATATACACTCAAACCTATTTTTGTGCGGAGGATAGGGACCGCATAAAAAAAAATCGCACAAAACTTCACGAGTAGATATAAAAAATAGTTTCGCAACACAATTAAAAAGTACTTTTTTATGCGGTGAATAGGGACCTCATAAAAAAAGTCTCAAGTAGAAAATAACTCAAAACCTTACGAAATAACTAGGAATTGCTTTTTTAAACGATATCAGGACACGAGGCTTGGCAGCTACTTGAAATCTCGCCAAACCTTTTGGAATCTGATTTAGAAAATACACATGCGAACATTTTTAAATGTTTTATTTACATATGTACTTATTTTACACATACAAAACTTTTTAAAACGTATAACCATTATCCTTCGTAGTCTGACAATAGGAATGTGAAAGCACATTGAAGGACGTCAATTAATGTTAGATTTAAAAATTAAAACACACGTAATATTCTTTTTTATTAAATCGGAATTTAATTTAGCGGACTTGTCACTTGCGCAGATCAGAGATGAATAAAAAAAAAAGCAACTCTTTGCTCCCTTCAACTAAACTTCTTCTACCTACTCGTTAAAACAAACAAAACAATGCATGAGGCTAGTCGCCAACTATCTCATTAGCAAAAACCAACTCAGCGACCTAACGAGACACGCAGTCCGTTTCAGGAAAACCCGAACTAACACGATGCAGATGTTCTTCAATGTTTATTTGCGAACAATGCATTTTTGCTTTGCTACTCAAGAATTCCATCGCAATATGCTATTGCACATTTCATTTATTTACATGGAAATTCTTGTGCGTTCAACAATTAAATTATGCGATTATAGAATTCAATACATATGTAATGTAATTGGCTGACGCAATACTTATGTAATGTGATGAAATACATATCAAAAATCGAAAAATCTAAATGGCCGATCAAACCTGCTAATTTTTTTTTATTGATAACTTCGACAGTTATGTTCCAATTTGATTGAAATTTTCATATACCACACAAAAAAAAAATCGCACAAAAAAATCGCACAAATAAAAAATCGCACAAAAAAAGACCGCACAAAAACAGGTTTGAGTGTATATCCTCTTATGACCTTGTTATTCATTTGTGACATTCACTCTACTCCTTTATGACCTTGTCATATTCTAACGTAGTAATTTTTGCAAAATCAGTTCTTCTCGTTAAATATATTGGTTGATACAGTAAATAAATTCGTAAATGAATTATTTTAAACTCTCTCTAAATATGCGATTACTTCGAAAAAGAGTTACTGATACCAGAAATGTTTGACCGAGTCTTCACCAACATATAAAATGTTAGCGAAATGTTTACGATAGGTTTGAATAAGAAGAAATTACCCAGCGATGTAATTATAACCAGTGAAATATAGGAATCTAGGGAAGTATTTAGAAATAGAAAATGATAATTGAGGCGCTTAATGAGGTTTAAATACTTCGAGGCTGAATTTTTACGCAGTGGCACATTAGAAAAGGGATGGGTAGGACGTTTAATATCTTCTTTAGAATTAGGTAATTGCTAATTGGAGGCTTATTTGGTTTGAGATAAATTAAAGTTGATAGTTTTTTAATCAGACAGTAATGATGTGATTTTAAGCTAAGTAACTTGGTTTTTTGGTAAACTATTTATTTTTTTTTATTCAGTAAATTTGCGGGTTTTATAATTTTGAAAATAACTGAACACACTTTCTAAAGAATTCTCAAAGTTTAAAATCTGCAATAATAAACTATTTATTGATTATAATTAATTACACTTTTGATAAACTATTTATTTATTTTTCATTCAGTAAATCTAAAAGTTCTATAGTTTTGTAAAATAGCTGAACATATTTTTATAAGGGATTTTTTTATATTTTAAGATCTTTAATAATAAAGGACAACGTACGTGTTGTTGTTGTTGAGACCCAGACCGTCCGACCTACCAGAAAGGTGTAAGGTAACTGTATGGACGGCCGGCAAGTGCCACCCAATTTAGACCGGAACCCAGTGGGGGAGGCATCCACAGGGACCGTACCCTCCTTCCCCTACCACCAACCTCTCGGAAGGACTTAAGGACCCACATGTTTAACGTGATCGTACTCCGCATGAACACGGCGGCATTTGTGGTAGCGTGCAAATCTAGCGCGCAATCAACGGGGATACCGCACCCGAGATGGCCAACAGCACACGGTGTTCCGAGGTGGTCACCCACCAAGTACTAACCGCGCCCGATGCGGACAACGTACGTGTGTGCGAACTCTAGCAAAAAAATTGAACAAACTTAATTTCGTTCAAAAATATAAACAAATACGCTTTGATGGTATTGTTTAATTCGAATTAGGTTTATTTATTGAATTTGTAATAGTAAAGAATGTTGCCCACGTGTTTGTCTGTTCATCTATGTTGTTTACAACAAAAAATCCAAGGGTTGGGCGACAATAAAATTTGCTACACAAGTACTTCAGAACCCGGAATAATGCGCCTCGGCAATTTTATTTTAAAATTCGAAGTAGCCTTTTAGTTATTAAATGTTGAATCGAAATTTCGCGCGATTCTCGCAGATATCAGTTAGCGATCGATAATGTTATCGCAGTGTTTACATCATACCACTATCGGAAATTTCCAAAGAACTTCTTTTAACAATTTATAAAACGGATCCGTAGGATATTTCCTTCATATCTATTTATTTTTTTAATATATATATATATATCATATATCGTTGCAATAAGCAAAGTTAGATTAGCACAGTTCTATAGTTTGAGAAAAGTACCATGAGTGTCTTCGTGTTGTAAAAAATAACTGTTTGAATCAATCCGTAATTTTATTTTTTCATTTTTGATGCGGACGTATAAAAGCAACATTGTCACAAGACGTCCATATCTCCATTCCACTAGGAAATTCCATACCTTTTTCGACCTGGGAACTGAATGGCCGACAGATGGAGCCGAATGGGCGACCAAAGGAGCCGAATGTTCGGCCGATGAAAACCAAAAAATTTTTGAATGAATACTGTTTTGTAACTTCAATACAATTTCAACTATATATTTCTATAAAACCTTCAAATGGCTACAAACTGCTGCGGAAGCTTCCGCTATTAGTTTTTAATGTATAAACATTACAAACTTTAAAAACAGAACATTTTAAATCTTCTTCAACATGGCAATACAATTATTTTTTTCAAAACTGTAAGATATTTTGTAAAAACAAATTAATAACCTAGAAATTGGATTTCCTAATAAGCATTGTCATCACATACTATTTATATCTATCTTTTATAGCTCGGATGATATTTTGTGTGAAAATAAGCAAAATAAAGCAGAATCATAAATTGCTCCGTCAAAAACATTCTATTCATCTTTTCGAAAAATTTCATTTTTTTCGAAAAAATGAAATAGTTATGAATGAAGTTAATTTCTCCTCATTTTTTAAAAAGAGTGAGGAGGATATGATTTGCATTAACTTTTAACGCGTTACAACATAGTTGAAAAGTGTTTATGACATTGTTCATTCTGTCTGTCTGTCTGTCTGCCTGTTAGTACGATAACTGCCGTAAAAATGACTGTATCAAAATGAAATTTTAGTATGTTGTTGAGACGGTCTGCGAGACCTATGGAAATATAAGTAAATAACATCACCCAATTAGTTTTGAAATGAATCCGGGTTGAAAATATGAAATACATTGAATCTTATGGGATCTAATTTTACAAACATTTTTTAAGCAAATTTAAAATTCACAAATTGCTTCGAAAGTTTTAGGAAATATTCAAATTATCCCATAAAAGATGAAAAAAAAAATTCAGCACAATATATTCAGTAGTTTCTTAAATAAAAATTAAAATAATAATTACACCCTTTATATGAAAAGATCACGTGACCATTATATGAAGAGATCACGTGACCTACTTCAAAATAAAATATGGTATCCATCTTGGGTCAAAATCATGATTTTTAAAGTTCTTTTTAATTCATATTCAGTGTTGTATCCGTCCTAAAACTGCTTTATTTCTGCTAAAATTCTGTGCATCTACATACTGAAACTGCTTTATTTTTGCTAAAATTCTGTGCATCTACATACTGAAAGAACGCAATTACAATATATTTGAGTTTAAATGATCATCAAACATTGATTAATTCTACAACGAAGCCTAATTTTACTTATGGAGATTGTAAACACCAAAAGATGTAGAATGAGTTGTATAAGAATTGCTGCATTTCTTTAACTCAAAATTATTTGGCTCATGGAGTCTGCAATATAACTGATATGAATGAAACATTCATTGATTTTACAAAGAGAAGAAGACGATTTTTTCGATGAAGTTTTACGCATAGAGTTAAATTACTTGTACCTCCATGGATTTAAGTTTTTTAAATTGTGATGAATGAAAGAAATGGAAAAAAGTTCATGAATGAAATGCTGCTTTTATAGAGGGAGCTAGGTGATTTATATTTCGATGACGTCATTTGAATAAATTTCATTTGGTTTCGATGATCTTTTGAAATATAATAAATTATTGTAGTATTATGATAATTTTAATATTACCGAGGAATGTATCGCGGTTTAGAGATGTTTAAACCAGGCAATTTATATTTCAATGCCGTCATTTGAATGAAGTTCATTTTTTTCGATGAAGGTTTAAGTTTTCAAATATAATAAATTAATGCAGTATTGTGATAAGTTTCAAAATATTACCGAGGAATGTATTGTATTTTAGAGATGTTTAAATAAAATGGCATTTAAGTTGGAAAGTCTTTTATAATCAATATTTTATGCATGATTGATCTTTCTTGTTTGTATATTCATAACTTGTACTCTCAATTTCGGCAAAATAAGTATAAATTATTTATATTTTTATTTATTTATTCCGGATAAGTAAGCATCCAAATCGTTTACATTTATCATCACGCTCTGATTTCAGTTTAAAGCACCGACTGTAGACATAACTCATAACAGAAAATATAAAATCTGATGTGGGCAGCACAAGACTTTCCTTATATAATGGGATGGATTTACTAGTTCTACAATTAAACAATTATGTATAAGATTCACGGCGCTGTGTTTTTATCGTTGAACAGTGAATTAGGCGTTGAAAATTTAAAATGATTTATCGTTGAAGAATACATTGGGCGATTTTCGGGATTAAAACATGTAAAACTATTTCAAAAGATTCAATTAACTTATACTTCACGCAACTCTAAACAATCATCAATATTGATAGCAGCCTTATTGAAGTCGAGTGTCGTACAAAACAGAGCACCAGGCGCGAAGCGCCTTTAATCTCCAATTTCAAAATGTGGTTCTTATCGTCATACTGTGACATTAATCCAGTGACCCTAACAGGAGGTTCGAGGTTTTTATTTACTACATTTTTATTATTTATCCTAGCTCTTATTGTGGCAGTTTGTTGCACATTTAGAGTTTAAGCAGTTTGGGAGGTTGATGCAGATCTGAGGGTTACCTAGCATTTTAACAGCTTAGAGTTTTGAACACTAGTCGCGAGTTTGATTTGATATCAGATGTTTGGGGTGGGATCTTTTAATTCCGATTATCGATGTTTAGAACAGCGCGGGGTCTCTTACGAGATTTGGCCTTGCGATGATCATAATCCTGCAGATTGAATAACAGTTCATTTGGAACGGATGGCAAATTTTTGTAAAATTTAAGCGCTAGCTTTTTAATTTGGGCTCTAACAGTTTTTATTTTGAAGTCATTCCTAATTACCGAGTTCCTTAAATACCTGGGAGCTTCCCTGATAATCCGTAGGATTTTGTTTTGTTTTGTCTCTAGGAGGTCTATCGTAGTTTTACAGGCATATCCCCATACGGGTGCTGCATACAGCATTCCCGGGCGGATGACCGATTTATAAATTAGCAGTTTGTTTTGATGACTGAGATTTCCGTTTCCTATCATTGGATATAAGGCTCCTGTAGTTATATACGCTTTTTTGATTAAGTTCGTTACGTGCTGTTTCCAGGTTAGGTGGGAATCTATCGTTACACCTAGGTATTTAGTAGATTTTTCCGCGCGTAAGGCATGATTGTTTATATACAGTGGCGGCGGCGGTTTGTTTTTCCTCGAGAAATAGATCCAATGACATTTGTTGGGGTTTAATTTTATTCGCCATTTTTCCAGCCATGTTTGGAGTATGTCTAAGTGTTGTTGTAGCTGTCTGTGCATTACTGAGACATATGGGTGTTTTGCAAGTATCGCACTGTCGTCTGCATAGAGTGCCAGCTCTGTGTTTGGAGTCCTGGGGATGTCGTTCAGGTATATGTTAAAGAGTGTCGGGCCCAGGATAGAACCTTGCGGTACACTACATTTAATGAGCTTGGGTGTTGATAAGTTACCTCCTACTCTGACTTGAAAGTGTCTGTTATTTAAGTATGAGATTAAAAGTTTGACAAGAGCGTCAGGGACTTTTAAAGTGATCAATTTGTACGCTAATCCACAGTGCCATACTTTATCAAAGGCTTTTTGTATGTCCAGAAAAATCGCAGCTGTGGGTGTCTTACTATTAAGTCCAGAAGATATGTACTCTACCACTCTCAGCAACTGATGAGTGGTGGAGTGCTTTGGCCGAAATCCAAACTGCTCCGGAATGAGGATGTCATTCTTACTAAGGTGCGTGTTCAGTCTCTTAAGAATTATTTTCTCAGTAATTTTACTAAGTGTCGGTAGCAGACTAATTGGTCTGTAGTTGGCTGGAATTGTGGCATCCTCACCTGGTTTGGGGATTGTTATGATTATCGCTTCCTTCCATTCTTTGGGAAAGTAGTTTAATTTTAATATTTTATTTATTAAGATAGTCAAGTAACAAATTACGTTTAGGGGTAGGTTTTTAACCGCAATATTTCTGATTTTGTCGTGCCCTGGACTTTTACGATTTTTGAGATTTTTGATAATTTCTACTATCTCCTGCGGGGTGGCTGGGTTAATCTCAGCCGTTACCGGGGAATTCCTGAAGTTATTTAAAGTTTGTCTAACCGTTCTTAGGGTATCCTGACACATTAGATCGTGGTTTGGTTGGAATTGTTTTTCATAATGGCTTGCGAGCGCCTCGGCTTTTTCCTCGTCTGAGTACGCGATTTTAGCGCCATCCATTAGTGGCGGGAGCTTAGTTTGAGGTTTCCTGAGTCTTTTTGCGAATTGCCAGAGCGATACATCTTCTGGGCTAAGGGATTCAATTAATTCTTTATACTGTTGCTGCTTTTCTGCGACAATTTTCCCCCTGACTTTGCACGAGAGTCTGTTAAGCTCCCTTTTTAGGGCGGGATCTCTGTTAGCCTGCCATGTCTTACGAATTCTATTCCTTTGCCTGACTAATTGTTTGACATGGTGGGAAAGTGTGGGTAATTTTGGAGACTCACGATGTGTTGTGGCAGAGGCAATTGCTCTCTTGATTTCTGTTGTGAGTGTGTGCGTGGCAGAGTCAATATCCGCCGTGCTCATAATGTTAGGTACTGCTAAGTGCGGCTCGAAGAGTGCTCTTTTGAATAGTTCCCAGTTGACCCTCTCTTGTCCCAAAGAGGCTGGAAGTGGTGTATTCAGGTCAAATGTCACCAGTACCGGTAGATGATCCGAGTCGAATTCATCCAGGGTACTAATAGTGTGAGCGTAGTCTATGTTTCGCGTTAGGACAAAGTCTATGAATGTGCCGCTGGCGCCTGAGAAGCAGATTGGTGTCGACGGTGCAATAATGTTAGTATTTGTGGTGTTCAGCAGTCTATGTATCTGTGTTCCGCGTGCATTGGCTCTCCTACAGCCCCACGCTCGGTGATGTGCGTTGAAGTCGCCTGCGAGTATCGTGTTGGGATATCGCGAGAAAAGCAGTTCCAGCTGCGCAGCTACGTCTACTCTACTCATATTTTTAACATATGTTGAGGTTAGGATAAACGGGCTAGTATTATTAATTTTAATTTTTATGCTAGTATTTTCTATACTTTGAAGATTTATGCTTTTTAGTTCCTCGTGGGGAATATTTCTTTTAATGTATATTGCTGTTCCTCCATGGGGCGTTCTAGCATTAATATTTGAGCTAAGATTATGATAACCTGAGTAGTTGGCTATGTTTAGTTTTTTACTTTCTCTAACTCTAGTTTCCTGAATTAGTAAGGCGTCTACGTCATTTTCGTTTACATAGTTCCTAAGTTCATTTATTCTTGGAGATATGCCGTTCGCATTCCAGAATATTATTTTTATTGACTCCTTTTGGGACCTAGCCATGACGGGTTTGATTCTCACTGTTACTTTTAAAGTCCGCGATTATTTTAAGGGCCTCAAAGACCATTACCATTGGATCGCTCTTTTTTGCACCAACTCTGCGAACTGCATCAACAGACGTTTTATGTCGTCTAGATTAAACATGCTGATAAATCCTCTGATGAGGTCGAGGATATCCTCCATCTTTTCAGCATCAGATTTATCAGCCTGTTCAGTCTCCGCTTCCATTTCCTCAGCCTCAACCGCGGTTTGTACTTTTTGTGAGTGTCCTTTTGGAACTCGATAGTTTTTTGTTTTTTTTCACCCGTTTTAGCTAACAGCTGGGTTTGCGCGAACTCTTCTTCCTCCCTGACTCGTTTAGTATATTTCCATTCCTTAACTTTGCTATCCAGTCTATCCTTTGCCTCTTTTGCCTGTCTGGCTTTTTCTGCCTCCGATCTCTTTTTAATTGCAGCTGTAGCTGCTCTAACTTCCTCCAGAGTCAATTCTCTGGAGGTCGAAGGTTTGGGGGCCTGCTCTTGCACCGATCTGGTAGGTGCTGTAGGTTGGTGCCTGTTTATCTGTGGCACTAAGTGCGAGGAGCCCTGAGGGGGTGCCTGGGGGTTTGGTCCGAGGGCCTTTTGCCTCCAAGGGGGTATCTGATTTTTTGGGGGTGGGGGGGCATACCCCGGTGCCTTTCCCTTGTTCCAGGGGTTCTTCGGGCATTGCCTGAAGTTCGCCGGATGGTCTCCATTACAGTTAGCACACGTCGCCTTCTCTGTCCTGGGTCTCTTGCAGTCTCGTGTGAAATGTCCTTCACCACACTTCAGGCACTTTGGTGGCATACTGCAGTTCTCTGATGAGTGGTTGAATTGCTGGCACCGGTAGCAAATCTTAAAGCCCCTAGCTCTGAAGGCCTCTACCTTCACAGCCAAGTACCCTAATCTTGTGAGTCTGTAGACCCTCTGCCAGTCATCGGTAGGCCTAAGGCTGACTAAAAAGATCGGCAGGGGTAATCTCGTTTTTGTGTTTCTCAATTGAGAAACCCGGACTACATCTAATCCATTGGATGTTAGAGTCAATTTTATCTCCTCAATGTCATAGCTAGTTGGTAGCCCCTTCAAAACTACCCTTTTCGGCCTTTCCGTTTTGAGGTTTAAGCTATGGAAGGGGATTTCCTCGCTAGTCAAATGGCGCTGAACAACCCTATAGGAGTCAGCGTCATTAGGTATAAGTTTGAGCATATCTCCTGAGAGTTTGCCAGATACTTTGTTACCTGTAATTTCGTTTAGTTTCTTAAGGAGAGCCTGGTAGTTATCTCTGAACTTTATGAAGAAGCATTCCGCTTTTGGTTCTTTTTTTTCTACCTCCATACTATTTTCTCTAACAATATTTTCAACAGCTTTAGGTTTAGGTGCACTTTTAAATTGAACAGGTTGTGCAGCAATTTCAGCATAAGTCTTAGTTTTAACAATTTCATTTACAGTTACATTATCACTAACAGCATTACATTTTACTTTTAAATTTTCATCCTGGTCTTTAGTAGTAGTTCCCTTAGTGGGAGACTCCTCTATCCTAGCCCTTTTACTTGGATTTACCACCGTTTCAGTTTTGTCAACAAGTTTAATTTCATTTATAATTCCTAACTCTAACAGTTTAGCTCTAATTATTAGCTCTAATCATTGTACTCCTCAACTGAATTAAAGATTACATAAATATCACTATCACAGTTTCTAAATTTACAAATGTCACAGCACAACAAAAAAGAATTCACAAAATTGAACGAACCTAGAATCCGGGAGACTTGGTCCTTGTCCTGGCCGAGGAGTCCATACTTCAGCATATCCCGGATATGCAGGGTCAGCACGTAGATGATCAGTCCACAGTAGTTGACGGCATTCTTCACTTCCTGCGTCTTTGCGGCAAGAAGTCCAGCATCCGGCAGGCGTCCAAGATACGCATTCATCGCATCCTTGAGCGGCCGAGCATCATCACCTTCCATTTCAATGGCAACATCCTTCGTCTTCTTTAACAGGTCAATGTCCAAATGCATCATAGATCAGGGTCAAGTAGCAGAGCCACGTGGTCAAAACACACGTGTTAATCAAAAGCACAAAATGGCGGAAATCCGCACACAATAAAGTTGAGAGATTACTTAGCCCGACGTGCTCTATCGTAACTTGATATAACACGCCCAAGCGTAAGCAAGAAAGTCACCACAAGGTAAAAGCAGGAGCTTAGCAAAATCACAACCTCACACTTCGAAGTCTGAGCTCCGAATGAGCAGCCTTATTAAGCGATATAGTCCATATATTAAACCACTTTAGGAATTACTTTATCATTTAGTCGCCATTTTCATTGATTTAGTGTCATTTCTATCAATTTGGCGACATTTTCGTTAATTTGGCAACATTTAAAAGGTCACCAAGTTGGCGACATTCCGCCAAAATCTGGCCAAGCGTTATGAACGGAGAAATAAATTATTCTTGCAGCAGATAACTGACTATTAGCGTCCAAATACAAAAGTATTACCTAAAGTATATTTTTTAATGAATGGAATTAACTAGATCCACGAGAATGATGTCCCCGAATTTATCGGATGATATTACTTATGAAAAGTGAACATATTTTAACAATAGGTAATATTTTTTTTAATTTTGTATGATTTTTTGATAATTTTTTTTTAAATGTACAATATCTCGAGAACGGTTCATTCTAACTTTCTAAAATTTGTTTTAATCGTTTTCTAATGAGAAATTTTGTTAGAAATGACTATATTCGTAACTTTGTGAAATGTTTTGATTTTTTGAGGATTTTTTCAAAATTTTACTCGACAATTTAGGGGGGGGGGGGGGGTTCTGAACATGCGATTGCGTATAAAACTAATAGGCTTCCAGTATTCATGGATTGTAATTTTGTACCAAATTTCGTTCGAATCGGTCCATTCGTTCGTCAGTTATCTTCTCCACACTGACACACACACACACACTCACTGACACGCACACACTCCACACTGACACACAAGCATCATCTCAAAAATACACACATACAAAGACATCATCTCAAAAATATCTTATTCGTGTTCAGGGAGGCTTGAAAGGTGCTCTCCCGTCGAGAAATCGAATTCGAATTTTCAAACACGTCGCAATACTTTCCTTATACATTATATGTATATAAGGAAAGTAATAGTTTTATAGTCATATTGTGTAACATATCCTTATTACCTATGATTTGAAACTAATATCAGTAAAATAATTCAAAGAAAAGTGGTAGAAACGTGTATGTGAATTTGTATATTAAAATATTTTGTTTAGAAATTTGTTTTGAAACAACAAAAATGTTCCTAGGTTATATTTATTACTTTCCTTATATACGTATATAATGTATAAGGAAAATATTGCGAGGGGGTCAAAACTTCGAATTCGAGTTTTTGACGGAGGATTCGACGGGAGAGCACGTTTCAAGCATCCCTGAAGGCAAATCAGGCGTTTTTGAGATGATGTATGTGTGTGTGTGTGTGAAAGTATGTGTGGATGTGGATGTAAGTGTGTGTAGGTGGGTGTCAATGAGATTGTGAAGACGATAACTAACGAACGAATGGAACGATTCGAACAAAATTTGGTACAAAAATTGAAATTCATGAATACTGGAAGCTTATTGTTTTTATACGCAATCGGATGTTCAGACTCCCCCCCCCCACACTCTAAATTTTCGAGTGAAATTTTGAAAAAATTATAAAAAAATTGAAACATTTACTAAAGTTACGTAAGTAGTCATTTCTTATGTAATTTTTCATTAGAAAACGATTGACATAAATTTTAGAAGGCTAGAAAGAACCGTTCTTGAGATATTGCACATTGTCCAAATAAATTTAATAAAGAATCCCATAAATTAAAAAAATATATTAACTGTTGAGAAACATGTTCACTTTTCATATGTAATATCAGGCGATAAATTGGGTGACACCACTGTCGTGGATCTTGCTCGTTCCATTCATGAATGAAGATACTTTGAGTAATACTTTTGTATTTGGACGCTAATAGTCATTTTTCTGCTATAAGAATAACTTATTTCTCCGTCCATGACGCTTGGCGAGATTTTGGCGACGAATTTGACGAAATAACGCCAACTTGGCGACTTTTAAATGTTGCCAAATTTGCGAAAATCTCACTAAATTAATAAAAATGAAGCAAAATCAATGAAAATGACGACTAATTGATGAAAATTTAATATCTTGGAAAGAATATAAGTATCTACTATAAGAATAACCTATTTTTTATTCACTGTAACAGTAGTAAATTCATTGCATTATATAAGGAAAGTCATGTGCTGCCCAGATCAGGTTTTATTAGCTGAGAAACAGTAATAATACCATTTATATAAGGCGTGACTGGATATTTAAAGAATCAATAATATCGATGTCCAAGTTATAGTACTCTATTTTGGGGGGTATAAAGAGTTTAAAAAGATTATTTCTCAGCGATTATTTTTAGAGTCACACTAACTTGTATTTGAAAAGAAAGCGAGAAAATAAAATTGAACTAAATATTATTAATTTGTTTGATTAATCATTTTATCTTTTTCTTGAATAATTATTCATATGAAAAATATATAGGATTCTTTCAATTTAAGGTTCTTTAATTAAAACTTGTTTTAAATTCCGACGAAAACATTTTTAATTTCCTCCCATACCAATAAGCTTCAAAATTGCCCACTTCAACAGAAAATATAATTAATTGAAGCATCTACACTGATGCATATACATCTCTTTCCTATGTCAACTTTAGAAAAAATACTCCCAAAACATTTTAGATTCATTAGGCAACGTCATTATCGCTATTTCAATCAGTTTAAATATTCTTATTGATTTCGGTGTGTCTTGGGTTCTAATTATTTTGAGCACATTTCATTTCATATTTTTCGACTAAAAACAGGAAGCAATTTATATTTCATATATACAGAAATCAACAGTTCGGGAAAAGATCGTTTTTTAATCAACAGGTTAACTGTTCCGTACATACAATGAAGGCTGTACGGACGTGGTTTGCAGAGATGGGTGTTGAACCGCCTAAGTGTTACATGCTCGATGACTCTTGCAGAATCCCGGAGTTACGTCCTCGATTGGTTGTCGGTCATTAACTCTATAACTCGATTCACGAGTCAGAAGGCGAAGCTTCACCTCCCAATCGCTGACGCTCACTAACGCTAGCAGAACCCCAGGGATCCGCCCTCCGTTGGCTGTAGCTCAATCAAACCCTCAACTGGATACGCGAGTCGGAAGACTTCGCTTTAATACTCGCTGACGGTCGATGGTCTCGCATTGCGAGCACTTCCATGCCATCTGCTATGTAGGCATAACACTCAAAAGAGTACCGTCCTTGTGAACTGACATTCACTGGCACTAGAATTCGCTTCGCCAACTCTTCCAATCTGGACGGCTCGTGCAACTGTCTATATGTCCCAAACACGCTGACACTCTCAGAATCTTGGGGCTCCGTCCTGCATTGGCTGCAGTTTATAAATCCTCGTATATCGATTTACGAGTCGAGAGTCTTCGCCCCTAAATCACTGACGCTCACTGACTCTCGCAGAATCTCGGGGCTTCGCCCTCCATTGGATGCCGCTCATTCACCCTCTTAACTGGATTCGCGAGTCGAGAGATTTCGCTTCCTACTCTCTGCCTCTCGATGAGCACGCTTCGCTAGCACTTTCATGCCGTCTGCTACGCTGGCATAATACTCAAATGGGTATCGTCCTTGTTAACTGACATTCACCAGCCCTAGACCTCGCTTCGCTAGCTCTTCCAATCTGGACGGCGCATGCAACCGCCTATGTGTCCCAAACTCGCTGACACTCTCAGAATCTTGGAGCTTTGTCCTCCATTGGCTGCCGCTCATAATTCCTCGTATATCGATTTACGAGTCGAGAGTATTCGTCTCTAAATCACTGACGCTCACTGACTCTCGCATTTATCTCATATTTCTCTGTACAGGTTTAACTGATTCTTGCAATAATATGATAAAATGGTACTGGAACAATATTTGTTACGTTACTTCAGCTTCATTTTTTTCGTAAATTGATTAATCTTCATATTTCGATCTTCCTAAGATATTGAAAAAACTGATCAAAATACGATGGTTCAAAATCACAACCAGCATTTAATCGATAGATCTGCCTTATTAGGGAAATTCCTTAGATTACAGGTAATATTTCATATAAACATGTCAAATTACCGTGCTCAGTAAAGCTATAACATGGAGATAGAGAAAATGAAGAGTGAATTGATGTAATAAAGGAGGGGGAATAAAAAATGCAAGTTTTAAAAAGCAAGTAATTAAAAATTTAAGTAAATTTTAAGTAAAAATGCAAGTTATTTGGTGCAATTAAACTCAATCTAATGAATTATTAAAGAAATAAAGAAAATATGAATTTAAGTCTGCAGAGAAAGTCATGTGCTGCCGACATCAGATTTTTTTATGTTATTAGAAACTTTCATTAAATTTTCAATTATTAAACATTCATATATGTTCATTTCATAATATTCCAATTACAAGAACAATGATATTTCTTTCATGAAAAATTAAAGCAACGATATATGGCAAATAGAGAATTAAGAAATGTAAATGAGGTTTATAAGTGCCATTACATATAAGTAAATACAAATACCGCTAATGATAGTAAGTAAATATAAATAGAAAATATAAGTACGTCATTTTATAATAAGTATTGACATGAAGAAGTTAAATGTACGGAGATATATGTGATGTTCCTCATTTAAGCAAACAGGTATTTAAGTCTTTGAGGTTGTGTATGCTTGATACGTATAAAATAGGTAATTTTAAAACAGGATTGGGCATTTATAATTTATACAATATAACAGTCATGGCTTTTAATCCCCAGTTTCTGTTGCAACACAAATTTGTAGTATGAGTTTTCCTATATCTGTATTTTTAATTCCTCATACAATGTAATGTAAAGTATTATTCTCTCGAAAATTTTCGATTTCGAGATTTTGTTGACAGTATATGTGTTAGGACTACCTGAACACATTTCAACCATTTTGGAGTGATGCCCTCCTGTCTGTATGTGTGGTCGTTTTCTTGTGTTTACAACAGCTACCAGAAACATTAATGGATTTTAACTAAATTTTATATCCAACTTTGTCATAAAAAATATAGAACAAGATATAATTCTTTAAGTATGAGCGGAAATCTCTAAATTAATTAGAAATTTTATATTTCCCTAACATGGCAATTTATAGGACAAAAATTTGCATAGCTATGCATAAAAGGGGTTATTTAAGGCTCATTGATCATGAGATAGTTTCATCACTCATAGTTTCACTCAATGACATTTTTATATCCATGACGTCAGACCCCTCGGGAGTCAAGTAAACCCCGGGGAATACATTGTCAAGTACGGTATTAAATCGAAAACATTTTCTGGATTTCTACTTTGAAAGGTAACACGTTATAATTGTAATCATTTGGAGCAATGATACAGATTTTTACATTTTTTTTCTTGTAAAAAAAACAAGCTACTTAAAAGTGGATTCTGGTATGAAAAAGTCGAGTTGAGTTGTACTATAGTTAATTCTATGGTGTTACAGCTTACAGTGATTTGCTTGAAAGGTAAATTGTTGATATTTAAATGTACAGAAAAATCATTAAATTGACAGAACATTTAAAGATATTACAGTATTGTGGCAATTAATTGAGAAATGCAGTTTTTTTTATAAAATTCAGTTTTATTCAAGTTTTCTATGGATACATTTAAAACTAATAAGTGATATGACCTCCCCGAGACTTTATAACATCACAGACACGTTTCGGCATGGAATGTACTAGACTAGCACATGTAGTTTTAATTTCAACGTCTCTGAACCGTATGTCAATAACGGCCGAAATTAGCTTGTCCATCGTCGTACAGTCAAATTTGTGAAGCCGTTTTTTGACAATAGCCCACAAATTTTCTATGGGATTCAAGTCTGGTGAATTCCCGGGCCAATCCAATACGGTAATATTTTTTTTGAGCAGAAATTTTTGATTCGCTTCGAAGTGTGACATGGCGGGCTGTCTTGTTGGAAAACGCAATCTCCGTTCGGCCACAGTTTAGCCATGGTTGGAAGCACTTTTCGGGTCAATATGACTTCGTAACTGGCACTGTTCATCATTCCCTCTACGGGAACAAGAGATTATGTCCCCAAAACGCTTAAACAACCCCAAAACATCTTTTTGGGCGGATGCTTGGGTGCTTGATTGATGTGGTGCTGATTGAGAGGTTCTCCTTGGCTCCTTCTCACGAACATAGATCTAAATCCCTGAACCACAAAATGTGTTTGTCAGAAAAGAGAACTTTCTCCCAGTCCTTCTCAGTCCATGTTTTGTATTTTCGTGCCCATTCCAACCTTTTTTTCTTCATGCGAAGCGTCAGAAGCTGCTTCTTGTACGGTCGACGTGCTCTCCGTCCGCGTTCTAACAGCCTGTATCGCACTGTTGAAGGTGCAATATCAACACCAGCTGCCATTATGGACTTAGACAGGTCAAAACTGGTTAATCGAGGATTTTTAACACTCATTCGATGTAAAGTTTTGTCGTCAGGAGTCGAAGTTGATCTTTTTCGGCCGCATCTTCCAGAGCGGTTGGTTCCAGCATTTCCTGTTTCCTGAAACCGCTTCCAGATCTTCCCGACACTTGCTGTACTCACTTCACATATTTTACCTATTTCCTCGAACGTCTTAGAAGTGTGTTCTCTAAGCCCAATCACTTTAGCACGTGTTTCCGCGCTGATATCCATGACGCTAATGAGCCCCGCAACAACTGAGAAACTACCACTGCGGAACACCTGCCACCTGGCGGAGGAATTTGAACACCTGCTACTTACCAGGTGCATACGAACACCTGCTACTTTGATAATAACTGCAATTTGAACTCTGAGCTAATTTGGAGTGCTTCTTCCTAAGCTTACGTGTGATAAAACGAAAAAAATGACATTTCTCAATTAATTGCCACAATACTGTACTTATTAATTCTAATTAAATATAATTTATTATATTGATTGTTTAAAATTATCTTCATTTGTTGATTTTTACAGATTGTGATTCTGCTTTGAAAGGTGATTATTTTACATTTTGTTACATGTAGACAGGCAGTGATCTATTGAAATTGACAGGTGATAGGTAGAACTATTCATTATTTTTATTCATATAAAACATTTGAAAAAGTTAGCACTGAGAAAATGCTTTCTAAAAAAATTGTTTTTAACTTTCTTTTACGTGTTTTTTACGTATACAATGAAGTTTATTAATAAAAAATCTGATGTGGGCAGCACATGACTTTCCTTATATAATGTAATGAATTTACTACTTTTAGAGTAAAAAATTAGGTTTTTCTTATAGTAGATACTAATATTCTTTCCAAGATATTGAATTTTCGACAATTAGTCGTCATTTTCATTGATTTAGCATCATTTTTATCCATATGGCGAGATTTTCATTAATTTGGCAACATTTCAAAAAAGTCGCTCTGATGTTGTTAATGTTGGCGACATTCCGCCAAAATCTCGCCTAGCGTTATGCACTAAGAAAAAAGTTATTCTTACAGCTGATAAATGACTATTGGCGTTCAAATACAAAAGTATTATTCAAAGTATATTTTTTCATGAATGGAACGAGCTAGATCCACGAGCATGACGTCACTCAATTTATCGCATGGTATTACATATGAAAAGTGAACATGTTTCTCAATAGGATTTTTTTTTGTGTGACTTTTTCATAATTTTTTTGAAAAATGTACAATATCTCGAGAACGGTTCATGTTAGAGTTCTAAAATTTATGCCAATCGTTTTCTAATGAAAAATTACATAAGAAATGTCTATTTGCGTAATTTTATCAGCGGTTTTGATTCTTTGACGATTTTTTTCAAAATTTCATTCGAAAATTTAGGGGGTTCTGAACATTCGATTACGTATAAAAACAATAGGCTTCCAGTGTTTACGGATTGTGATTTTTATACTAAATTTGGTTCGAATCGGTCCATTCGTTCGCCAGTTATCGTCTCCACAGACTCACTGACACACACACACACACACACACACATACTTTCACACACACACACACACAGACATCACTTCAAAAATGTTTGATTCGTGATCAGGGATGCTTGAAACGTGCTCTCCCGCCGAAAACTCGAATTCGAATTATCGACCCCGTCACAATACTTTCCTTATACATTATGTATATAAGGAAAGTAAAAAGATAAATAAAATATTGTGTATATCGACATTTACTCTCATATATTATAACCTATACGTATACATTTAATAATGTGCACACCCGACAATATGCGTAAATTATAAAATGTATATATTTAATTAGAGAAAATATTGAAAAAACACGTTTATTCTGCGCCAATTCCCAAATGTGGCCAAGTTAGCGATATTACACCCACAGGTATAAATAAGACTATTAAAGTGTAAAATTACTAATTTTCTTATTTAAGCGATTTACTCGAATAATCGCAAAATTTATCGCATGCATTCTACAAGTATGTATACATTTAATATTGTACACATTCTAACAATATGAGTAAAATTATAAAATGCATATACTTTATCAAAAATAATTCTAAAAATGTTTCTAAAATTCTAAAGAATTCTTCTCACCTCAGTGACAATTCCCAAATGTTTGCCGAGTTAGCGATATTACACCCACAGGCACAGATAAGATTCTTGAATAAAGAAATTAGTAATTTTACTGTATAAGAGATTTATTTGGATAGTCGCCAAATTCATTGTTGAGGCAGAAAGACAGACAGGATTAAGCCTCTCATAAAGTGAGACCATCTATTTGTATAGCGTATTCTGTTGAACTCTTATCTCATTACGAAAATTATTCTCATACACACAAAATTTAACACTTTAGATTATCCAACGTTCAAAAAAACTAAAATTTCGAGGTGAGGAGCATATAGCTAATTACGGTGGTAAATGAGGTAGAAATAGAAGTGGCACTTTAAAAGCATTGTCGTCGTTAGTCTGGAAAGAGATGCGTTTATATCGTGACAGAGATTTTAACGCCTTGCGGATGTTTCAATATGTTATAAAATGTGTTATATAAATTCAATATGTCATATATTCAATATGGCATATAAAACTGTTAAAAGAGCAAAGTTAAGTAGAAATATAACAAGAAAGATCAGTCATGCATAAAGCATTTATTACGAAGCACTTTCAAACTGAAATGCAATTTTATTTAAACATCTATGGAATGCGATATATTCAGCGGTGATATTTTAAAAATTATCACAGTATAGATTTCTTTTACTCTTGGCAACTTAAAACTTCATTAAGAAAAGGCAATGCTATAAACTCGTCTGCTTCTTTATGTGAAACCAATGCATACTTCATTCATATCACTTATATTCCAGACTCCAGAGTTAAATAATTTTGCGCGAAAAAAAATCAGAAATTCTTATACAACTCATCTTACAATCACTTGTTTACATTCTGAATTTATTAAAATTAGTCTTCGTTGTAGAAATAATCAAAGTTTGACAATTTAAACTCAAAAATATTGTAATTGCGTTGGCGCAGAATATATATGCACAGATAAAGTGCAAAAATAAAGCAGTTTAAAGACAAATGAAATACCAAGTATAAATGTAAAAGAACTTTAAAAATCACGATTTTGGGGCGAGACAGCCCATTGATTAGAGCGCGGAAATTGCATTCGGATGGCGCGGATTCGATTCCGTCACTCTTAAAACTGGTGCAGTGTTAACAAGGAGTACGATCACGTTAAACATGTGAGTCCGTAAGTCTTTCCGTGAGGTTAGTGGCAGGGGAAGGAGGGTACAATCCCTGTCAATGCCTCCCCCACAGGGTTTCGGTCTAAATTGGATGACACTTCCCGGCCATCCAAACAGACACCGTATACCTTACTGGTAAGTCAGACGGTCTGCGTCGCAGAAGAAGAAAAATCACAATTTTGATACTGGAAAAAGATATGGATGCCATATTTTATTTTGTGGGGGTCACGTACTCTCTTCATATTATGTGGGTGTAATTTATATTTTAATTTTTATTTAAAAAACTACCGAATATATTTTGCTGAAAATATTTTATACATTTTATGTGATAGTTTGAATATTTCCTAAAATTTTCGAAGCAATTTGTGAATTTTAACTTTACTTAAAAAATGTTTAAAAAATTAGGTCCCTTAGTGTTCAATGTATTTCACTTTTTCAACCCGGGTTTAATCCAAAACTAATATGGTGATATTATTCATTTACACTTCCATATGTCCCCCAGACCCCTCCCCTCCCCCCCCAAAAAAAAACATAATACAATTTCATTTGGATAAAGCTATTTTTATTGCAGTTATCGTGCAAATGGACAGACAAACAGACAGAATGAATAAAGTCATAAACACTTTTCAACTATGTTGGAAAGTGTTAAACTCACATATACGAAACACAATATATATAATATTACTCTGCGGTTTATGCCACATGTAAAATTTATAATTGATTAGAACAATAAAGGGATAAAAGAGGAAAATTAATAAACTTTATCTCATGAATTAAGCCATATATTTTGAGGAATGTCTTAAGAAATGTTTCTTAGTTCAGAGGGAAATGATAGTTCTGAAGTAATTTTTTTTTACCCTAAAGTGAAATGCGGAATAATGAGATTTAAAAACCAATCTGAGTATCATGACTGTTTATAACTCGGAAAAAAATCAGCGAAGTTATATATTTTATTTGTTAGTTAATATTAATTAGTAATAAATTTATGACTTAAATAGTTTACTCAACTTTGTCAATTTAATTTTATGAGGCATTTCCACGCAATAGGACAGGCTTCAGGTAATGTTTGAATATAATTTATATCTTGCTATATCTTCCCGTGAAAAACGTGAATTAAAGTACTTATATCGTCATCTCATAATGACCGTTTATAATTCGACAAAGGTTCTTATGATTTACATACATTTTCGACAGTTTTGCTCATATATGTTAGATACAAGCAGTATGCCCTTTGTTCGTACGGAATATGGAATACAAAAGAAAACTTAACATTTACAATCATGTGAAAATTCCTATAGAATTCTAAATGACATTCTTATTCAAAATATTCTATTAAAATATTTAAATTAATGCGCCTAAAATTAAGTTGAAGAACCTCTGTTCCTGTTCTGCAAAATTACCGCCATAGGCAAATACGAAGAAAAACATCCTGATCTCACTTTTAAACAAATTCACCGAACATATGAAATTGAATCAATATAAAGCAAAATAAAAGTGTTTAAATTTTATCAGAAGATATACCCATACAACGTATATTCTTGTGTGCAGAAGATATACACTCATTATTTATATTTTCGTAGATTAGAATATTATACCCGTGCTTTCAAAGATACTATAGTATATGGGTTTGAAAAATCTTTGCTAAAATAAAACGTCAATTTTCATGAAATTTGGTGTAGTCACCCTCACGTGATGATGAGACAACACACACATATACAAAAACAAACGAACGAACAAATAAATAAGTACAAAGACATATTTTCAATTTTATTTATATAGATTAAACCTTTAGCTTACGCATGGGAGAGTATCAATTCCAAAGGAAGAACCCCTCAAAAAGACGGATATGGAATATATTCTATCTCAAACAGTTCAACCCCTATTTGCTGACAACTGGCGTCCAAGGTACTTTAAACAAGATTGGCCTCCACCCATCAGAGATAACGCATAATAGATCAGAGGAAACATCTCGTGACCAGCAGGCAGGAGAGGCGCATCCTCTGATCCAGAGGTGCATCCTCTAATCTATTTTACGTTATTTGACACCCGTAGCCTCAAATGGGGTCGAACTGTTTGGGATAGGGTATGCCCCAAAGAGCTAGAATCACTTGATTACTCCTCGAAAGTATGATCCATACCCGTATGCTTGAAATGTTTTTCTTTTGGGATTGACGTGATTGACGCTGCCCCACCTGCAAGCTAAAAGTTAATAGAATTACTATTCTAAAGCATTTGCTATCAATTCCTGTTCATTCGTTTTATCCCATCTTAATGACAGATGTTTACTACCATCCCATCATTTTTTTGGGTTAAGTTTAATTGAAATTCATTCACACTATTCAGTTAAGGTCGGACGGTCTGGGTTTCAACAACAACACTATTCAGTTAAACATCTTTTCTTCATGGTCTACTCTTTATGTATTCTCTCTTTTTCTTTTTATACACTACTTAACTAAAGTAAAACAATATACTTCAAACTTTGCGAGTTCTTACTATTACTAATTTGTTAAATTGTTAGACTTGTTTTGAAAACCATTCAATTGCACTCCTTCTAATATTGTTATATTTTATATATTAATAGCATATAACGCATCAAATAAAATACTCTGCCGGATTGATACTCTCTGATTATTTTATCATAAACTCATATTATGTTTTCTTAATAAATATACCGTGGGCACATTCAATACGAAAGTTGGTACGACTAGCAATAAACTAGTTGCTGGTCACCCTTGCTTTAGACAATTTACTCATACATGTCAAATATTACAGCAAATAAATTGAAAAATAATAAAATAAACATTTTAAGTAGCTTCATGTACAGCCAAACTGGAAGCCAATAGCGAAGAGAGAGCTTAGTTAATTGCTCCAGTAAATGGGGTGGAAATGAAAGTTGGATTTTTAAAATATTGCCATCAAGGGGATGGGATGCTGTTGGAAAAATATTTACCCTGAGTTAACCCTGATGTGGTTCAACTCCCTGCGGTAAAATATATGGTTTATTTAAAATAGGTAATTTTGAAGCTTGATTGCATAGAATGTCATTATTTGCATAGTATTACGTTAATGTGTTGAATGTTAACTCTACAGTTTGAGTATTAGATTATAATTTGTAACATTGTATTTTCCGTGTTTTCTGTAAATCATGCATTTTTAGAGGTTTTATACCTCCTTTATGCTGTTGTTGTTGAAACACAGACCGTCCGACCTACCAGAAAGGTGTAAATACCTCCTTTATGTGAAAGGCCCAGACCATGCAGCCAACCCAGGGGTTTACGGCAGTTAAATGCATGGCCGGGTACCTCCTTTGTGTGTCACTTTTAGATAAAACTTTTAGAAAAAATAAGGTTCTATAACAAAATTTTTTTAAGTTTGTCTTGTAAAGAAATCCTTGTTCGAACCCAGAATCGAAACTTTGAACTGGTTAGGCAATGCTCCAATCCGTGATTCACTGGTATACAAGATTCCAAATTCTTCTCAATTGTGGATACCAACTGTATATTTTCAAACTGTCCAGAAAATGTATTAGTCTAGTGATTCCTAACCTTTTTAGTTTGGCAAAACCTTCAAACTTTTTCGTAAATTCTCCCGGAACCACTACTTGGCTGACATATTCGGTGACATAATTTACTCATATATGCCAAATATTACAGCAAATATGCTGATAAATAATAAACTAAACATTTTAAGTAGCTTCATGTATCGAAAAACTGGAAGCAATAGCGAATAGAGATATTAGTTAATTGCTCCAGTAAATGATGCGTAAATGAAAGTTGGATTTTTAAAGTATTGCTATCAAAGGGCTGGGATGCTGTTGGGAAGATATTTAGAGTTAACTCTGATGTGTTTTAATTCCCTGCGGTTGTTTAAATATATGGTTTGTTTAGAATAGGTAATTTTGAAGCATGATTTCATCGAATATTACTCATTATTTGCATAGCATTACGTTTATGTGTTGAATGTTAACTCTACAGTTTGAGTATTAGATTATAATCTGTAACATTATCTTTTCCGTGTTTTGTGTAAATTATGCATTTTTAGAGGTTTTATACCTCCTTTATGTGTCACTTTTAGATAAAACTTTTAGAATAAATACGGTTTCATATAAAAAAATATGAAGTTTGTAAATAAATCCTTGTTGGAACTCAGAATCAGAATTTTTAACTGGTTAGACGATGTTCCAATCCATTATTCACTGGTATACACGATTTCAAATTCTTCTCAACTGTGGATTCCAACGGCACATTTTAAAACTGTCCAGAAAATGTTTTTATCCAGTGATTCCCAACCGTTTTGGTTTGCCGAAACCTTAAAACGTGTTCAGAAATTCTCCCTGGATCACTACTTGGTTGACACATTAGATTCGACAATGGTAAATTAAGAAATAGACGTATAAAATGGTAAGTTTCATAAATAAAAATTAATTAAATAATACTTTTGAATAAAATATTGTTTTTCATAAAATTGATAACAAAAAATATATTATATTTTATGGTTTTATGATACATTCACAATTGAAAACTAAACAAGTTCCAATAGTAAAATATTGATTTTATTTGTCTTTCAATTTTATATGCAATTTGGGACATACTTTTGTGAACATAAGTTAATCAGTCTTATCTTTGATAAGCATACACGAAGTTCCTGTACAGAAGGAATATCTTTTTCTGGTTATTTTATTCGTCAAACATTATAGTACTTGCTCACACAAGTATGAATTTGGGAATAGTCGCAATATGTTTATAGCCTTTTAGGAGAAAACCAAAAAATCTGTGCTTACTAACATCCAAAATGCATCTAATGAGAACTCCTTTATCTGGATTTTGAGTTTTCGATTACACTTTATTTCAGTCAATTGTTCTTCTCTCAGGATGAGTAAATATTCTGAGCTACTTGTATATAGTGCGAAAGTCCTTGGAAAGGGCTCACGGAACCCTGGTTGGGAATCACTGCCCTAACCATTGAGCTACTGCTACAAGATTTCAAGTTCTTTCCGTTGACAGGGATTCTATAATTTTATCAGATATTATTAACCTTAAAACTGTTCATCAAAATTAAACTTTTTTTAGAATATATAAAATCTTGATAAAGATATAACTATGCATAATTAGGAATATACAAAAATGTTTCATCATAATGTTTAAAGCGAGGATTGCTTTTCCAATGCAGCAACCAGTATGTATGACAGTTTTGGGCTTTGTAGCACTATTCAGAAAGAAATGGATCACAATGACACTATCATTAAGAAAAAATGCCATATGCCGCAAGCTAAGCCTCCTTTATGCGATTCCGTGACTATAACTGTAATTTAAAATTCTTTTGACTGTTTTAGACTATGGGTATAATTCAAAAGAATTTTAACTGCCATTTACTATGGCTATAAGGAACTTTGGCTGACTAGGATTAAAGCCATATATTATAGGAATTTTGACTGTCTGTGACTATGTCTATAAAATAGGACATTGGCTGATTACGATTAAAGCTATAAATTAAAGGAATTTTGACTGCCTGTGACTATCGCATTGAACACAGAACTTTGGTTGACTAGGAATGAAGTTATAAGTTATAGAAAATTTGACAGTGACTATGGCTATAAATTAGGAATGTTGGCTGCCTGTGACTATGACTGTACATCAATAACTTCGACTCACTATGATATAGAAAAAAAAATTAAAAGAATTATTTTGTATGTGTGAAATATCAGATAACGATTGCAGATTCACCTTTAGCTCCCCCGCAGTGTTATTGTATTGTGTGTAAGAAATAAACAGCTCTAGGGAATATTGAATTGAAATAGATCATGATTTCAAATAGATTCCATTTAATAGAAAACAAAATGATGAAACATATTTTATCAATTAAATTATTGCTCCATTAGTGAAACTCGGCTGCATTTTGGATAAATTAGCGACATTGACACTTTAAATATATGAAACATAAATGTATGAAACAATTTTCATTTCTTAAAATCGATCCAGCATATTTAATAAAATACTGGTCTACAAGGACAGCAGATTATCAGCCTATAGTATAAATTTGTTTTGTTTAAGATCTACATACGTTTTTATGATTCATTGTATTGTTATATAAAATAAATAAAATGTAATAATAAACAAAATTACTACTTTGTCAAAAAAAAATGCATTATGACATTTGCGTTGAATATTGAAATCAGAAAAAGAGAAATGTGTAGAAAGCATTTTCAAAGTGTGACCATAAAGAAATGAAAATATTTACTTCAAAATTTCGTATTAGATTACATGATTTCAAATAGATCCCATTTAATAGAAAACAAAATGATGAAATATATTTTGTCAATTAAATTATTGCTCCATTAGTGAAACCCGACTGTATTTTCGATAAAAAGCGACATTGAAGCTTTAAATATATAAAACATAAGTGTATGAAACAGTTTTCATTTCTTGAAATGGATCCATCATATATAATAAAATACTGCTCTACAAGCACAGCAGATTATTAGCTTATATAAATAGTAAACAAAATTACTACTTTGTCAAAAGAAATAGATTACGGCATTTGCGTTAAAGAATGAAATCAGAAAAGGAGAAAAGTGCAGAAAGCATTTTCAAAGTGGGATCACATGAATGAAAACATTTACTTTAGAACTTCGTAATAGATTACATGATTTCAAATAGATCCCATTTAATAGAAAACAAAATGTTGAACCATATTTTGTCAATTAAATTATTGCTCCATTAGTGAAACCCGACTGCATTTTCGATAAAAAACGACAAAGAAGCTTTAAATATATAAAACATAAATATATGAAACAGTTTTCATTTCTTAAAATCGATCCAGCATATTTAATAAAATACTGCTCTACAAACACAGCAGATTATCAGCCTATTGTATGAATTTGTTTCGTTTAAGATCCACATACGTTATGATTCATTGTATTGTTTCATAAAAGAAATAAAATGTAATAACAAACAAAATTACTACTTTGTCAAAAGAAATATATAATGGCATTTGCGTTGAAGATTGAAATCAGAAAAAGAGAAAAGTGTAGAAAGCATTTTCAAAGTGTTACCACAAATAAATGAAAATAGTTACTTAAAAACTTCGTAATAGATTACATGATTTCAAATAGATCCCATTTAATAAAAAACAAAATGATGAAACATATTTTGTCAATTAAATCATTGCTCCATTAGTAAAACTCGGCTGCATTTTGGATAAAAAAGCGACATTGACGCTTTAAATTTATGAAACATAAATATGAAACAATTTTCATTTCTTAAAATCGATCCAGCATCTATATAATAAAAGGCAATGTCTGTGTGTCTGTGTGTCTGTCTTATACACTATACGTTTCGCGACCGCGCGTCGGAGAGCTACGAAATTTGGCAATCGGAGACCCGGGGGGGAGGGAAGGGGACACGTGAAAACCGATTTTTAAAATTTTAATTATTTTTTATTTATTTAATGTTTTATGCGATTTCGACCGTTTTTTGCCCTTTTTGCCCTTTTTTCTCCACGATCCAGACATCGTAGAAAGAAACAAATTACACCATCGGAAAGAGCAGAGAATTTCGAGTAAAAATATATCAATTTCAAATCTGAATTTCGATTTCTAATATTTTTTAAAGATTTTAAAACAAAAGTCACTTTTTGCTCAAGAAAACGATTTTTGGTTTTTAAATTCTCGCATCGTGAAAAGTACTCATAATTTCGACTAATAATTTACATTTTCAGAAAGGTCAAACATCTGGCATTCTTACAAGTCCAATCTGGTCCAGAAATAATGAAAATTGCCTTCAGGATGGCAATTTTAAAGACGCCATGATTTTAAATTTGTCGGCTACCGGCTCAGTTCCTCAATGGCATTTTCCTCCCATCCGCATTAGTTTCTTCCCCGGCTCCATGGAGACCGCGCTTTCGGTTTTAACTGAATTACGAGCATAAGTGTTGTATACATCGGGCGAAATTATTATATTTATATGATATTTTAAATGGATATTTTTAAATGGATATTTTAAATAATTTAAATGATTGAATTATGGTGGTTTGAATTGTGGTGATGTATTTGAAATTATTATATTTATGGATTGGTGGAACGATATGGTTGATTTTTTTATTTTAAATGGATATTTTAATTTATGGATATTTTAATTTATAGATATTTTAAATGGATATTTTAATTTTATGGCTATTTTAAATGATGGAACGATGGAACGAGGATGGTGGAATTAAGAGCCTAGCATATGGTCGTTATAAATTTAAATTAGCGCGCGGGAAGTTAGCGCGCGAGAATTGCACTCGGTAGGCCTGGGTTCGATTCCCGCCACTGATGCGGAGTACGATCACCTTAAACATATGGGTCGATAATTCCTTCCGAGAGGTTGGTGGCAGGGAAAGAAGGTACGGTCTCTGTGGATGCCTCCCCCACTGGGTCCTGGTCCAAATTGGGTGAATAAAAAGAAAGTTATGGAGATTGTCGCGGAGGGCGCGGTAGCCCAGTGGTTAGCGTGCGGGAATTTCACTCGGTAGGCCCGGGTTCGATTCCCTCCACTGACAAAACTGCTGCCGTGTTCACGCGGAGTACGATCACGTTAAACATGTGGGTCCGTAAGTCCTTCCGAGAGGTTGGTGGTAGAGGAAGGAGGGTACGCACCCTGTGGATGACTTTCCCACTGGGTTCCGGTCTAAATTGGGTGAATAAAAAGAAGGTTATGGAGATTGTCGCGGAGGGAGCGGTAGCCCAGTGGTTGGCGCGCGGGAATTGCACTCGGTAGGCTAGGGTTCGATTGCCGCCACTGCCAAAACTGCTGCCATTTTCACGCGGAGTACGATCACGTTAAACATGTGGATCCGTAAGTCCTTCCGAGAGGTTGTTGGTAGAGGAAGGAGGGTACGGACCCTGTGGATGCCTCCCCTACTGGGTTCCGGTCTAAATTGGGTGAATAAAAAGAAGGTTATGGAGATTGTCGCGGAGGGCGCGGTAGCCCAGTGGTTAGCGCGCGGGATTTGCACTAGGTAGGTCCGGGTTCGATTCCCGCCACTGCCAAAACTGCCGCCGTGTTCAAGCGGAGTACGATCACGTTAAACATGCGGGACCGTAAGTCCTTCCGAGAGGTTGGTGGTAGGGGAAGGAGGGTACGGTCCCTGTGTATGCCTCCCCCACTGAGTTCCTGTCTAAATTGGGTGGCACTTCCTGGTAGGTCGTTCCTTCTGGTAGGTCGCGTCAGCGAGTGTGCCACGATTAGAATTTGCCACGGTCACAATTTTCAAGGGTAGCGAACGGGCTGGTCGCCAAAGGCGGCTAGTCTATATAATAAAAGGCAATGTCTGTGTGTCTGTGTGTCTGTCTTATACACTATACGTTTCGCGACCGCGCGTCGGAGAGCTACGAAATTTGGCAATCGGAGACCCGGGGGGGAGGGAAGGGGACACGTGAAAACCGATTTTTAAAATTTTAATTATTTTTTTATTTATTTAATGTTTTATGCGATTTCGACCGTTTTTTGCCCTTTTTGCCCTTTTTTCTCCACGATCCAGACATCGTAGAAAAAAACAAATTACACCATCGGAAAGAGCAGAGAATTTCGAGTAAAAATATATCAATTTCAAATCTGAATTTCGATTTCTAATATTTTTTAAAGATTTTAAAACAAAAGTCATTTTTTGCTCAAGAAAACGATTTTTGGTTTTTAAATTCTCGCATCGTGAAAAGTACTCATAATTTCGACTAATAATTTACATTTTCAGAAAGGTCAAGCATCAGGCATTCTTACAAGTCCAATCTGGTCCAGAAATAATGAAAATTGCCTTCAGGATGGCAATTTTAAAGACGCCATGATTTTAAATTTGTCGGCTACCGGCTCAGTTCCTCAATGGCATTTTCCTCCCATCCGCATTAGTTTCTTCCCCGTCTCCATGGAGACCGCGCTTTCGGTTTTAACTGAATTACGAGCATAAGTGTTGTATACATCGGGCGAAATTATTATATTTATATGATATTTTAAATGGATATTTTTAAATGGATATTTTAAATAATTTAAATGATTGAATTATGGTGGTTTGAATTGTGGTGATGTATTTGAAATTATTATATTTATGGATTGGTGGAACGATATGGTTGATTTTTTTATTTTAAATGGATATTTTAATTTATGGATATTTTAATTTATAGATATTTTAAATGGATATTTTAATTTTATGGCTATTTTAAATGATGGAACGATGGAACGAGGATGGTGGAATTAAGAGCCTAGCATATGGTCGTTATAAATTTAAATTAGCGCGCGGGAAGTTAGCGCGCGAGAATTGCACTCGGTAGGTCTGGGTTCGATTCCCGCCACTGATGCGGAGTACGATCACCTTAAACATATGGGTCGATAATTCCTTCCGAGAGGTTGGTGGCAGGGAAAGAAGGTACGGTCTCTGTGGATGCCTCCCCCACTGGGTCCTGGTCCAAATTGGGTGAATAAAAAGAAAGTTATGGAGATTGTCGCGGAGGGCGCGGTAGCCCAGTGGTTAGCGTGCGGGAATTTCACTCGGTAGGCCCGGGTTCGATTCCCTCCACTGACAAAACTGCTGCCGTGTTCACGCGGAGTACGATCACGTTAAACATGTGTGTCCGTAAGTCCTTCCGAGAGGTTGGTGGTAGAGGAAGGAGGGTACGCACCCTGTGGATGACTTTCCCACTGGGTCCCGGTCTAAATTGGGTGAATAAAAAGAAGGTTATGGAGATTGTCGCGGAGGGCGCGGTAGCCCAGTGGTTGGCGCGCGGGAATTGCACTCGGTAGGCTAGGGTTCGATTGCCATCGACACCATCGGAAATAGCAGAGAATTTCGAGTAAAAATATATCAATTTCAAATCTGAATTTCGATTTCTAATATTTTTTAAAGATTTTAAAACAAAAGTCATTTTTTGCTCAAGAAAACGATTTTTGGTTTTTAAATTCTCGCATCGTGAAAAGTACTCATAATTTCGACTAATAATTTACATTTTCAGAAAGGTCAAACATCTGGCATTCTTACAAGTCCAATCTGGTCCAGAAATAATGAAAATTGCCTTCAGGATGGCAATTTTAAAGACGCCATGATTTTAAATTTGTCGGCTACCGGCTCAGTTCCTCAATGGCATTTTCCTCCCATCCGCATTAGTTTCTTCCCCGTCTCCATGGAGACCGCGCTTTCGGTTTTAACTGAATTACGAGCATAAGTGTTGTATACATCGGGCGAAATTATTATATTTATATGATATTTTAAATGGATATTTTTAAATGGATATTTTAAATAATTTAAATGATTGAATTATGGTGGTTTGAATTGTGGTGATGTATTTGAAATTATTATATTTATGGATTGGTGGAACGATATGGTTGATTTTTTTATTTTAAATGGATATTTTAATTTATGGATATTTTAATTTATAGATATTTTAAATGGATATTTTAATTTTATGGCTATTTTAAATGATGGAACGATGGAACGAGGATGGTGGAATTAAGAGCCTAGCATATGGTCGTTATAAATTTAAATTAGCGCGCGGGAAGTTAGCGCGCGAGAATTGCACTCGGTAGGCCTGGGTTCGATTCCCGCCACTGATGCGGAGTACGATCACCTTAAACATATGGGTCGATAATTCCTTCCGAGAGGTTGGTGGCAGGGAAAGAAGGTACGGTCTCTGTGGATGCCTCCCCCACTGGGTCCTGGTCCAAATTGGGTGAATAAAAAGAAAGTTATGGAGATTGTCGCGGAGGGCGCGGTAGCCCAGTGGTTAGCGTGCGGGAATTTCACTCGGTAGGCCCGGGTTCGATTCCCTCCACTGACAAAACTGCTGCCGTGTTCACGCGGAGTACGATCACGTTAAACATGTGGGTCCGTAAGTCCTTCCGAGAGGTTGGTGGTAGAGGAAGGAGGGTACGCACCCTGTGGATGACTTTCCCACTGGGTTCCGGTCTAAATTGGGTGAATAAAAAGAAGGTTATGGAGATTGTCGCGGAGGGAGCGGTAGCCCAGTGGTTGGCGCGCGGGAATTGCACTCGGTAGGCTAGGGTTCGATTGCCGCCACTGCCAAAACTGCTGCCATTTTCACGCGGAGTACGATCACGTTAAACATGTGGATCCGTAAGTCCTTCCGAGAGGTTGTTGGTAGAGGAAGGAGGGTACGGACCCTGTGGATGCCTCCCCTACTGGGTTCCGGTCTAAATTGGGTGAATAAAAAGAAGGTTATGGAGATTGTCGCGGAGGGCGCGGTAGCCCAGTGGTTAGCGCGCGGGATTTGCACTAGGTAGGTCCGGGTTCGATTCCCGCCACTGCCAAAACTGCCGCCGTGTTCAAGCGGAGTACGATCACGTTAAACATGCGGGACCGTAAGTCCTTCCGAGAGGTTGGTGGTAGGGGAAGGAGGGTACGGTCCCTGTGTATGCCTCCCCCACTGAGTTCCTGTCTAAATTGGGTGGCACTTCCTGGTAGGTCGTTCCTTCTGGTAGGTCGCGTCAGCGAGTGTGCCACGATTAGAATTTGCCACGGTCACAATTTTCAAGGGTAGCGAACGGGCTGGTCGCCAAAGGCGGCTAGTCTATATAATAAAAGGCAATGTCTGTGTGTCTGTGTGTCTGTCTTATACACTATACGTTTCGCGACCGCGCGTCGGAGAGCTACGAAATTTGGCAATCGGAGACCCGGGGGGGAGGGAAGGGGACACGTGAAAACCGATTTTTAAAATTTTAATTATTTTTTTATTTATTTAATGTTTTATGCGATTTCGACCGTTTTTTGCCCTTTTTGCCCTTTTTTCTCCACGATCCAGACATCGTAGAAAAAAACAAATTACACCATCGGAAAGAGCAGAGAATTTCGAGTAAAAATATATCAATTTCAAATCTGAATTTCGATTTCTAATATTTTTTAAAGATTTTAAAACAAAAGTCATTTTTTGCTCAAGAAAACGATTTTTGGTTTTTAAATTCTCGCATCGTGAAAAGTACTCATAATTTCGACTAATAATTTACATTTTCAGAAAGGTCAAGCATCAGGCATTCTTACAAGTCCAATCTGGTCCAGAAATAATGAAAATTGCCTTCAGGATGGCAATTTTAAAGACGCCATGATTTTAAATTTGTCGGCTACCGGCTCAGTTCCTCAATGGCATTTTCCTCCCATCCGCATTAGTTTCTTCCCCGTCTCCATGGAGACCGCGCTTTCGGTTTTAACTGAATTACGAGCATAAGTGTTGTATACATCGGGCGAAATTATTATATTTATATGATATTTTAAATGGATATTTTTAAATGGATATTTTAAATAATTTAAATGATTGAATTATGGTGGTTTGAATTGTGGTGATGTATTTGAAATTATTATATTTATGGATTGGTGGAACGATATGGTTGATTTTTTTATTTTAAATGGATATTTTAATTTATGGATATTTTAATTTATAGATATTTTAAATGGATATTTTAATTTTATGGCTATTTTAAATGATGGAACGATGGAACGAGGATGGTGGAATTAAGAGCCTAGCATATGGTCGTTATAAATTTAAATTAGCGCGCGGGAAGTTAGCGCGCGAGAATTGCACTCGGTAGGTCTGGGTTCGATTCCCGCCACTGATGCGGAGTACGATCACCTTAAACATATGGGTCGATAATTCCTTCCGAGAGGTTGGTGGCAGGGAAAGAAGGTACGGTCTCTGTGGATGCCTCCCCCACTGGGTCCTGGTCCAAATTGGGTGAATAAAAAGAAAGTTATGGAGATTGTCGCGGAGGGCGCGGTAGCCCAGTGGTTAGCGTGCGGGAATTTCACTCGGTAGGCCCGGGTTCGATTCCCTCCACTGACAAAACTGCTGCCGTGTTCACGCGGAGTACGATCACGTTAAACATGTGTGTCCGTAAGTCCTTCCGAGAGGTTGGTGGTAGAGGAAGGAGGGTACGCACCCTGTGGATGACTTTCCCACTGGGTTCCGGTCTAAATTGGGTGAATAAAAAGAAGGTTATGGAGATTGTCGCGGAGGGCGCGGTAGCCCAGTGGTTGGCGCGCGGGAATTGCACTCGGTAGGCTAGGGTTCGATTGCCATCGACACCATCGGAAATAGCAGAGAATTTCGAGTAAAAATATATCAATTTCAAATCTGAATTTCGATTTCTAATATTTTTTAAAGATTTTAAAACAAAAGTCATTTTTTGCTCAAGAAAACGATTTTTGGTTTTTAAATTCTCGCATCGTGAAAAGTACTCATAATTTCGACTAATAATTTACATTTTCAGAAAGGTCAAACATCTGGCATTCTTACAAGTCCAATCTGGTCCAGAAATAATGAAAATTGCCTTCAGGATGGCAATTTTAAAGACGCCATGATTTTAAATTTGTCGGCTACCGGCTCAGTTCCTCAATGGCATTTTCCTCCCATCCGCATTAGTTTCTTCCCCGTCTCCATGGAGACCGCGCTTTCGGTTTTAACTGAATTACGAGCATAAGTGTTGTATACATCGGGCGAAATTATTATATTTATATGATATTTTAAATGGATATTTTTAAATGGATATTTTAAATAATTTAAATGATTGAATTATGGTGGTTTGAATTGTGGTGATGTATTTGAAATTATTATATTTATGGATTGGTGGAACGATATGGTTGATTTTTTTATTTTAAATGGATATTTTAATTTATGGATATTTTAATTTATAGATATTTTAAATGGATATTTTAATTTTATGGCTATTTTAAATGATGGAACGATGGAACGAGGATGGTGGAATTAAGAGCCTAGCATATGGTCGTTATAAATTTAAATTAGCGCGCGGGAAGTTAGCGCGCGAGAATTGCACTCGGTAGGCCTGGGTTCGATTCCCGCCACTGATGCGGAGTACGATCACCTTAAACATATGGGTCGATAATTCCTTCCGAGAGGTTGGTGGCAGGGAAAGAAGGTACGGTCTCTGTGGATGCCTCCCCCACTGGGTCCTGGTCCAAATTGGGTGAATAAAAAGAAAGTTATGGAGATTGTCGCGGAGGGCGCGGTAGCCCAGTGGTTAGCGTGCGGGAATTTCACTCGGTAGGCCCGGGTTCGATTCCCTCCACTGACAAAACTGCTGCCGTGTTCACGCGGAGTACGATCACGTTAAACATGTGGGTCCGTAAGTCCTTCCGAGAGGTTGGTGGTAGAGGAAGGAGGGTACGCACCCTGTGGATGACTTTCCCACTGGGTTCCGGTCTAAATTGGGTGAATAAAAAGAAGGTTATGGAGATTGTCGCGGAGGGAGCGGTAGCCCAGTGGTTGGCGCGCGGGAATTGCACTCGGTAGGCTAGGGTTCGATTGCCGCCACTGCCAAAACTGCTGCCATTTTCACGCGGAGTACGATCACGTTAAACATGTGGATCCGTAAGTCCTTCCGAGAGGTTGTTGGTAGAGGAAGGAGGGTACGGACCCTGTGGATGCCTCCCCTACTGGGTTCCGGTCTAAATTGGGTGAATAAAAAGAAGGTTATGGAGATTGTCGCGGAGGGCGCGGTAGCCCAGTGGTTAGCGCGCGGGATTTGCACTAGGTAGGTCCGGGTTCGATTCCCGCCACTGCCAAAACTGCCGCCGTGTTCAAGCGGAGTACGATCACGTTAAACATGCGGGACCGTAAGTCCTTCCGAGAGGTTGGTGGTAGGGGAAGGAGGGTACGGTCCCTGTGTATGCCTCCCCCACTGAGTTCCTGTCTAAATTGGGTGGCACTTCCTGGTAGGTCGTTCCTTCTGGTAGGTCGCGTCAGCGAGTGTGCCACGATTAGAATTTGCCACGGTCACAATTTTCAAGGGTAGCGAACGGGCTGGTCGCCAAAGGCGGCTAGTCTATATAATAAAAGGCAATGTCTGTGTGTCTGTGTGTCTGTCTTATACACTATACGTTTCGCGACCGCGCGTCGGAGAGCTACGAAATTTGGCAATCGGAGACCCGGGGGGGAGGGAAGGGGACACGTGAAAACCGATTTTTAAAATTTTAATTATTTTTTTATTTATTTAATGTTTTATGCGATTTCGACCGTTTTTTGCCCTTTTTGCCCTTTTTTCTCCACGATCCAGACATCGTAGAAAAAAACAAATTACACCATCGGAAAGAGCAGAGAATTTCGAGTAAAAATATATCAATTTCAAATCTGAATTTCGATTTCTAATATTTTTTAAAGATTTTAAAACAAAAGTTATTTTTTGCTCAAGAAAACGATTTTTGGTTTTTAAATTCTCGCATCGTGAAAAGTACTCATAATTTCGACTAATAATTTACATTTTCAGAAAGGTCAAGCATCAGGCATTCTTACAAGTCCAATCTGGTCCAGAAATAATGAAAATTGCCTTCAGGATGGCAATTTTAAAGACGGCATGATTTTAAATTTGTCGGCTACCGGCTCAGTTCCTCAATGGCATTTTCCTCCCATCCGCATTAGTTTCTTCCCCGTCTCCATGGAGACCGCGCTTTCGGTTTTAACTGAATTACGAGCATAAGTGTTGTATACATCGGGCGAAATTATTATATTTATATGATATTTTAAATGGATATTTTTAAATGGATATTTTAAATAATTTAAATGATTGAATTATGGTGGTTTGAATTGTGGTGATGTATTTGAAATTATTATATTTATGGATTGGTGGAACGATATGGTTGATTTTTTTATTTTAAATGGATATTTTAATTTATGGATATTTTAATTTATAGATATTTTAAATGGATATTTTAATTTTATGGCTATTTTAAATGATGGAACGATGGAACGAGGATGGTGGAATTAAGAGCCTAGCATATGGTCGTTATAAATTTAAATTAGCGCGCGGGAAGTTAGCGCGCGAGAATTGCACTCGGTAGGTCTGGGTTCGATTCCCGCCACTGATGCGGAGTACGATCACCTTAAACATATGGGTCGATAATTCCTTCCGAGAGGTTGGTGGCAGGGAAAGAAGGTACGGTCTCTGTGGATGCCTCCCCCACTGGGTCCTGGTCCAAATTGGGTGAATAAAAAGAAAGTTATGGAGATTGTCGCGGAGGGCGCGGTAGCCCAGTGGTTAGCGTGCGGGAATTTCACTCGGTAGGCCCGGGTTCGATTCCCTCCACTGACAAAACTGCTGCCGTGTTCACGCGGAGTACGATCACGTTAAACATGTGTGTCCGTAAGTCCTTCCGAGAGGTTGGTGGTAGAGGAAGGAGGGTACGCACCCTGTGGATGACTTTCCCACTGGGTTCCGGTCTAAATTGGGTGAATAAAAAGAAGGTTATGGAGATTGTCGCGGAGGGCGCGGTAGCCCAGTGGTTGGCGCGCGGGAATTGCACTCGGTAGGCTAGGGTTCGATTGCCGCCACTGCCAAAACTGCTGCCATTTTCACGCGGAGTACGATCACGTTAAACATGTGGATCCGTAAGTCCTTCCGAGAGGTTGTTGGTAGAGGAAGGAGGGTACGGACCCTGTGGATGCCTCCCCTACTGGGTTCCGGTCTAAATTGGGTGAATAAAAAGAAGGTTATGGAGATTGTCGCGGAGGGCGCGGTAACCCAGTGGTTAGCGCGCGGGATTTGCACTAGGTAGGTCCGGGTTCGATTCCCGCCACTGCCAAAACTGCCGCCGTGTTCAGGCGGAGTACGATCACGTTAAACATGCGGGACCGTAAGTCCTTCCGAGAGGTTGGTGGTAGGGGAAGGAGGGTACGGTCCCTGTGGATGCCTCCCCCACTGAGTTCCTGTCTAAATTGGGTGGCACTTCCTGGTAGGTCGTTCCTTCTGGTAGGTCGCGCCAGCGAGTGTGCCACGGTTAGAATTTGCCACGGTCAGAATTTTCAAGGGTAGCGAACAGGCTGGTCGCCAAAGGCGGCTAGTCTATATAATAAAAGGCAATGTCTGTGTGTGTGTGTGCCTTATACACTATACGTTTCGCGACCGCGCGTCGGAGAGTTACGAAATTTGGCAATCGGAGACCCTGGGGGGTGAGAAGGGGACACGTGAAAACCGATTTTCAAAATTCTAATTATTTTTTTATTTATTTAATGTTTTATGCGATTTCGACCTTTTTTTGCCCTTTTTGCCCTTTTTTCTCCACGATCCAGACGTCGTAGAAAAAAACAACTCTCACCATCGGAAAGAGCAGACAATTGCGAGTAAAAATATATCAATTTCAAATCTCCATTTCGATTTCTAATATTTTTTAAAGATTTTAAAACAAAAGTCACTTTTGGCTCAAAAAAACGATTTTTGGTTTTTAAATTCTCGCATAGTAAAAAGTACTCATAATTTCGACTAATAATTTACATTTTTAGAAAGCTGAAATATCTGGCATTCTTACAAGTCTAATCTGGTCCAGAAATAATGAAAATTGCCTTCAGGATCGCAATTTTAAAGACGTCATGATTTTATATTTCTCGGCGTTCCGCTCGGCGTACCGCTTCGTTTCTCCCCCGCTGAAGCAGGGAAGGTGGTGGGTGGGGACGTCAAGGTGGAGGTGACGTCACGGTTCTGTATATGCATAGCGATGGGTGGGACAATAAGAAACCGAATTAGTTTTTACTTTCCGTTTCCCGCGCTTCCGATTTTAAATGAAATAAGAGCTTAACATATGCACTGTAGAAATTATTATATTTATATTTTAAATGATGGAACGATATGGATTTTTTAAATGGATATTTTAATTTTATGGATATTTTTAATGATGGAACGATGGATATTTTAATTTTATGGATATTTTAAATGATGGAACGATGGATATTTAAATTTTATGGATATTTTAAATGATGGAACAATGGAATGAGGATGATGGAATTAAGAGCTTAGAGAGCATATGGTCATTTTAAATTGTAAATTAGCGCGCGGGAAGTTAGCGGTAGGCCCGGGTACGATTCCCGCCACTGCCAAAACTGCCGAAGTGATCACGCGGAATACGATCACGTTAAACATGTGGGCCCGTAAGTCCTTCCGAGAGGTTGGTGGTAGGGGCAGGAGGGTACGGTCCCTGTGGATGCCTCCTTCACAGGGTTCCCGTCTAAATTGGGTGAATATAAAGAAAGTTGCGGAGATCGAGGCAGCCCAGTGGTTAGCGCTCAGGAATTGCACTCGGTAGGCCCGGGTTCGATTACCGCCACTTCCAAAACTGCCGCCGTGTTCACGCGGAGTACGATCACGATAAACATGTGGGTCCGGAAGTCCTTCCGAGAGGTTGGTGGTAGGGGAAGGAGGGTACGGTCCCTGTGGATGCCTCCCTCACAGGGTTCCCGAAAGCCCAGACCATCCGGCTCGTCCTAGGGCTTAGAGCAGCAAAGCGAATGGTCGGGAAGATTTTGGTAAGCGGAGGCCGTCCGCCAGGAACCCTACGTCTTCCCGTCGCAACCAACACCTGTGTTTATTTTATCTTAAGAAAGGGAGGTTACAACATTTTAGGCTAGGGTAACAATGATACAGCTGTTTACAAGCGCTGTATATTCAGATGGTTGATAACATTTTCATTGACTTGACATGTTGTAACTTGACAAGATGTTCTGAAGTTAAACAACTATAATCGGTGGGTAGACGTTACACAAACATAAAATCACTCAACAGAAATATAACGAAATTATTTAGGGAGAAGTGCAAGCAGGAATCATATAATGAGTTGCACGACCGACAAAAGAGACGGGACAGAACGGGACAAGGTCACAAAACAGGGAGTAGTGCAATCAGGGATCATAAAATGAGTTGCACGACCGACAATAAACCGGGACAAGGACAGCAAAGAACAAAATAAAGCAAAATCAAATCAAAACCTCTGGATCAGAAAAAGTGTAAAAGGGGTGAGATTATTGATCACAGACATTGAAAGCAGATTAACGATCAGACCAGTCATCGGACCCTATTGGTAATCTCTCTAGCCCCGAGAATACAGTCTTTCAGTCGATTTAACAGTATCTTGTTTGTGCAAACATTGGAAAACCAAGTCGCTGAGAATCCTTGGGGAGGTTTTTTCAGGTGGGAGTCTTTTGTAAAGGGGCAGGAGAAAATATAATGATCTGCATCACCATAGGCGTTGCAGGGACAGTTTGATGTAGATTTAAGCTTAAAGTAAAAGAGGTAGTCAAGGAATGGTCCATGACCGGTAATAAAGTATATAATAAATTTGTTAAAAATTTGGAAACGGGGGTTAACCAAGGGGAGAAAGGATAGGACACGAGAAGGGTCGTGGGTGCGTGGTGATCTATATGTGTTAAGTTCAGATTGCCAGGAGTGAAGTAGGAATGTTTTACAGGAGTGGGAAAGAAAAGAATATGGAAAGGGGACCAAAAGGGGAGTGCCAGAAGTAGTTGCCGTTTTGGCAAGGGCGTCCGCGACTTCATTTCCCAATGTACCTGCGTGGGCCTTAACCCATTGAAGATTGATGAATTTCGAAGCCGAAAGAGCAATAAGTTTTAGATCATGAAGGTATTTAGATTTATTTTTATTTGATTTTAGCGCCAAGATGGAAGATAAGCTGTCAGTAAATATATTAACTTTTAGGTTTTTGTCAAGTGCCCATTGCATGGCAAATTTGATGGCAGAGATTTCAGCCTGAAAGACTGTATTCCCAGCTTCAAGTTTAAAAAGGTGTGTTTCTTCCAGGGTGTCCCTATTGTATATACAAATGGAGAATCCTGTGTTGTTATTAAATTTGGATCCGTCAGTAAAAATATTAATATCCGAGAAGGTGGAGGGATCAGAAACAGGTAGATTAATAATGCGATGAGAGGGAGGTACAAGGGAAGGAGGGAAGTTGGAATCAAAAAGGGACGGGGGTGGGAGGGAAGGATCTTGAAAGAGGTCAATACGATTTCGCCAGAAGTTAAATTTTTTGTGTAAATTAAGTATAACAAGGTTGATGGGTGGGATACTTGTAATAGAGTAAAGGGAAATGCTTGAAGTTGTTCTAAATCCGTTTGCAATTTTCAAAAGGAAAATCCTCTGTAGAGAGAGAAGTTTATTGGTTTGTTCCCCAGTTAAGTTACCCCCCCAAACCCCAGAGCCATATGTAATAATCTTTTCTATCACTGCCAAGTACCAGATTTTTAGTAATGCTTTATTAATACCCCAGTTATTACCCGAGATTTTCCCAAAAGTAGAAGAGAGCTTAAAGCATTTCTCTTTGAGGTAAAAAACATGAGGGCTCCATGTAAGGTTGTCGTCTATCAGGATTCCAAGGTATTTAAGGTGTCGAGTTATTTTAATGGGTTTATTATAAAGTTTGATTCGAGGGTTTTGACGGCGCTTCGAACGGGTCTTATTAAAAATAATACAGTGTGACTTTTCAGGGGAAGATTTGAGATGAAGAGAATCTAGAGAGGCAGAAATCATGGTTAGAATCAAATTGGTTTGTAAAGTAACTGCAGAAAGGGAGTCACCTTTTGTCACCACGGCGAGATCATCCGCAAAGGCCTGTAAATAAAAGTTGTCATTATTTAAAAGGAGAATCTTATTGAAATAAATGTTCCATAACACAGGGGAAAGAACAGATCCCTGTGGAGCACCGGATGTAATATTTTTTGTTGTAGTATGTATACCATCTGAGTAGGAGATTTGGCGGGAGTCTAAATATGAAAATATAAATTTTTGAAAAACAGGGGGAAGAGCAATAGCCTGAAGGGCAAGAGGTAGGATGTTCCAGTTTAGTGAATCAAAGGCCCCGCAGATGTCCACCGTGGTGAGGGAGACAAAGTTACCTGGTTTAAAGTTTTTGATAGTGTTGACTAGTCTGATCGTTGCGTCTTCGCAGCTTGTAAGTTCTCTGAAACCGAATTGTAAAGGATGAAGAGCCTCACTGGTGGCAAGCCAGTGGTTCAATTTATTAATAAACAGTTTTTCTATAATTTTACCAAGGGTGGGTAGTAGGCATATTGGGCGATAAGATGCAAGGAGTGAAGGGTCTTTGCCCGGTTTGTTTAAGAAGAGGACTTTAGCGTTTCTAAGGCAATTAGGAAAGTAGCAAAATTGAAAACTTAAGTTAAAAATTTTTGTGAAGATAAATGGGAAGGTTTTTTGTAAAGATTTCCAAATATTGAAGTCTAAGAGGTCAAGACCCGGGGCTCACAGGGTTCCCGTCTAAATTGGGTGAATATAAAGAAAGTTGCGGAGGGCGAGGCAGCCCAGTGGTTAGCGCTCAGGAATTGCACTCGGTAGGCCCGGGTTCGATTCCCGCCACTTCCAAAACTGCCGCCGTGTTCACGCGGAGTACGATCACGATAAACATGTGGGTCCGGAAGTCCTTCCGAGAGGTTGGTGGTAGGGGAAGGAGGGTACGGTCCCTGTGGATGCCTCCCTCACAGGGTTCCCGTCTAAATTGGGTGAATATAAAGAAAGTTGCGGAGGGCGAGGCAGCCCAGTGGTTAGCGCTCAGGAATTGCACTCGGAAGGCCCGGGTTCGATTCCCGCCACTTCCAAAACTGCCGCCGTGTTCACGCGGAGTACGATCACGATAAACATGTGGGTCCGGAAGTCCTTCCGAGAGGTGGTGGTAGGGGAAGGAGGGTACGGTCCCTGTAGATGCCTCTCCCACTGGGTTCCGTTCTAAATTGGGTAAATAAAAAGAATGTTATGGAGATAGTCGCTGGGGGCGAAGAAGCCCAGTGGTTAGCGCGCGGGAATTGCACTCAGTAGGCCCGGGTTCGATTCCCAAAATTGCCGCCGTGTTTACGCGGAGTACGATCACTTTAAACATGTGGGTCCGTGAGTCCTTCCGAGAAGTTGGTGGTAGGGGAAGGAGGGTACGGTCTAAATTGGATGAATAAAAAGAAAGTTATGGAGATTGTCGCGTAGGGCAAAGTAGCCCAATGGTTAGCGCGCGGAAATTGCACTCGGTAGGCCCGGGTTCGATTCCCAAAATTGCCGCCGTGTTTACGCGGAGTACTATCACGTTAAACATGTGGGTCTGTAAGTCCTTCCGAGCGGTTGGTGGTAGGGGAAGAAGGGTACGGTCCCTGTGGATGCTTCTCCCACTTGGTTCCGGTCTAAATTGGGTGAATAAAAAGAAAGTTATGAAGAATATCGCGGAGGGTGAAGTACCCCAGTGGTTAGTGCGCGGGATTTGCACTTGGTAGGCCCGGGTTCGATTCCCAAAATTGCCGAATAAAAATAAAGTTATGGAGATTGTCGCGGATGGCACGGTAGCCCAGTGGTTAGCGCGCGGGAATTTCACTCGGTAGGCCCGGGTTCGATTCCCGCCATTGCCAAAACTGCAACCGTGTTCACGCGGAGTACGATCACGTTAAACGTGTGGGACTGCAAGTCCTTCCGAGAGGTTTGTGGTAGGGGAAGGAGGGTACGGTCTCTTTGGATGCCTCCCCCATTGGGTTCCGGTCTAAATTGTGTGGCACTTCCTGGCCTTCCAAGCAGTTACCTTACACCTTTCTGGTAGGTCGCGCCAACGAGTTTGCCACGGTCAGAATTTTCAAGGGTAGCGAACAGGCTGGTCGCCAAAGGCGGCTAGTATTTAATAAAATACTGCTCTACAAACACAGCAGATTATCAGCCTATTGTATAAATTTGTTTTGTTTAAGATCCACATATGTTATGATTCATTGTATTGTTATATAAAAGAAATAAAATGTAATAACAAACAAAATTACTACTTTGTCAAAAGAAATATATTTTGGCATTTGCGTTGAAGATTGAAATCAGAAAAAGAGAAAAGTGTAGAAAGCATTTTCAAAGTGTTACCACAAATAAATGAAAATATTTACTTAAAAATTTCGTAATAGGTTACATGATTTCAAATAGATCCCATTTAATAGAAAACAAAATGATGAAACATATTTTGTCAATTAAATTATCGCTCCATTAGTGAAACCCGACTGTATTTTCGATAAAAAGCGACATTGAAGATTCATTCAAATTTGGAAGAGCATTTAAACTGAAATATATTGTCATTGCGTTGTTTCAGTATGTAGATGCACAGAATTTAGGCAAAAATAAAGTAGTTTTAGGACGGATACAACACTCAATATGAATTAAAAAGAACTTTAAAATTCACGATTTTGACACAAGATGGATGCCATGTATCATTTTGAAGTGGGTCATGTGATCGTTTCATATCATGGACACGTGATCGCTTCATATAAGAGGTGTTATTATTATTTTAATTTTTATTTAAAAAACAACTGAATATATTTCGCTGAATTTTTTTTTTATATATTTTATGGAACAATTTAAATATTGCCTAAAATTTTCGAAGCAATTTGTGAATTTTAAATCCGCTTAAAAAATGCTTGAAAAATTAGGTCCCATAGGGCTCAATGTATTCCATTTTTTCAACCCGGGTTCAATCCAAAACTAATTGGGTGATATTATTCATTTATATTCCCATAGATCCTATAGACAGTCTGAACAACATACTAAAATTTCATTTTGATTAAGTCATTTTTACGGCAGTTATCGTGCTAACGGACAGACAGACAGACAGAATGAACAAAGTCATAAACACTTTTCAACTTTGCTGTAAAGTGTTAACAAAATGATGAAACATATTTTGTCAATTACATTATTGTTCCATTAGTGACACCCAACTGCATTTTCTATAAAAAGCGACATTGAGACTTTAAATATATAAAACATAAATGTATGAAACAGTTTTCATTTCTCAAAATCGATTCAGCATATTTAATAAAATACTGCTCTACAATCACAGCAAATTATCAACCTGCATTTAATTTGAACGTCCTGAAACGCGCTAGATCGTAACGACCATTATTTAAACTATTGATCGCAAGAGTAATTTATAGCCCCAATTTAAGAGGTCACAGGTCATAGATATATGACATAATTTAGGCCGAAGTAAATCATTGGAGAAAATTACAAAGGGAAGTAATTCAAAAGGAATAGTATGAACGTGGGGGAAAAACAGAGAAAAGCGAGGGGGGAGATAATTGCGTTGTTTAATGAGGAGGAAAAGCTGCACTGGAATTTTTACGATCTGAAAACCGCAAGAGAGTAAGGAAATAGTGAATACTTTTCAGTAGATTCATTTAATATGTTTGTGAATATTTCAAATCCTAAAGATTGGAGAATTTAACAATTTGTATCATTTCTTTTATTTATATTTATTACTTTAATTTAGTTGTTATTACTGTTGTAGCTGAGAAAATGCATTATCGATTTTACAGCTGTATGTAACATTAATTATATTGTTAGAGATTTACTTCATAGCGTCTAAAATCTATTAAATTAATAATAATAATAGCTACAATTCTTATTTGATTATCTCTAGTATATATTTAGTAGCTTTCTAAGGAATTCAGCTATAGCGTAATTTGCACTCACACATTCAGTATAGCAAACAAGTTGAAATAATGTCAATTAAGTAAATTATTACCTATTGTATTAGCAATTCAAAATACCAAATCCTTACCATTTCATTAAAACCATTACGTAAATCATGTTGTAACACATATTTTGAAATGCTGACGCGGTGGTCGAACGGTCAAGGCAAGCGTTTCCTAGCGATCGTTTGGTTGCCGGGTTGTGGGTTCGAGTCCCACCTGCGGGCATGGATTTTGTGGTGTTGAGCGCGATCAGATTCCCACTGGTGCGCTGGGGCAACGTCATGTGACGACTGAACAGGTTCACGGTTCTGGCCGGTGTTTGAGATATTGGCTTTTTACGTTATGTTTACGTTATATGTTTGAGATCTGTTCTGTTTGTATAATGTTTGTCTTGTTCTCTGCCATTGGAAAAAAAACATATTTTGGAATGCACTCATTTAAAGGATTATGATGCAGTTCTGAATTTAAAATAATATGTAAAATGTTATGTAAAGAAGCAATAGTGAGTAATATTTGGTATTATGAACATATATTTGTATATCAAGTGTTCTATATTATTCTTGAATTATGTAAAAATGCCAATCCCATAATTGTTGTTATGATTTCGAGGAGATTTAAAAATGTGAAAAGAAAGTTTTATATAATGTTTTGTACATGCAAAATGTCACAAGAGGGGGCAGGATAAAGTAATATTTTGTTTTAATATTAACATCACATTTTTTAAATGCAATTTTGAACATTTTAACTAAATTATCAAGCGACCAACATAATTAATCTTATGATTTCGAAGATGTTTCAAATAACTAAACACCCGTTTTAAATAATATTTTTAGTGCTCAAATAGGTGTTTTATTTTCTAGATTTAACTGCAATTGCTCAAAACCTAGTCTGAGATAAATACTATAATGCTCCACTGTGGCATTTATTACAATCAGCACACATCAAATTCAAGCACTAACAGTTTTGATTCGAAATTTCTGAAATGCTGCAGAAGGTAAGGAAGGTAAACTATATCTTGTAAATGGAGTAATTTATAACCCCCAATCTATGATGTGACATGCTATAGATAAATGACGTAATTTAGACCAAAGTAAATCATTGGAAGAAATGGAGAAGGGATGCAATTCAAAAGGAATCATATGAATATGGGGAAACGAGGAAAACATGGAGAAGCTAATTGTGTTTTCAGTGAAATATTTACGATCTGAAAACAACAGAAAATCTGATGTGGGCAGCACATGACTTTTCTTATATAATGCAAAGAATTTACTACTTTTGCAGTTAAAAAAATGTTATTCCTATAGTAGATACTTATATTCTTTCCAAGATATTGAAATTTCTTCAATTAGTCGTCATTTTCATTGAATTAGCGTCATTTTTATCCATTTGGCGAGATTTTCGTCAATTTTGCAACATTTAAAAATGTCTCCAAGTGGGCGACATTCCGCTAATTTCGCCGAAAAAATCTCGCCAAGCGTTATGGACGGAGATATAAGTTATTCTTACAGCAGATAAATGATAATTGGGGTTCAAATACAAAAGTATTACTCAAAGTCTATATTTTCGTGAATGGAACGAGTTAGATCCACGAGAATGATGTCACCAAATTTATCACATGATATTGCACATGAAAAGTCAACATATTTCTTAACAGTTAATATATTTTTTTTAATTTATGGGATTTTTTTGATAAATTTATTTGAAAAATGTGGAATATCTTGAGAACGGTTCATGATAGCGTTCTACAGTTTATGTCAATCGTTTTCTAGCGAAAAATTATATAAGAAATGTCTATTTGCGTAATTTTATAAAAGATTTTGATTTTTTGAGGAGTTTTTCAAAATTTCACTCGAAAATTTAAGGAATTCTGAACATTCAATTGTGTTTTAAATCAATAGGCTTCCAGTATTCACGGATTGGGATTTTTGTACCAAATTTCATTCGAATCGCTCTATTCGTTCGTGAGATATCGTCTCCACAGACTCACTGACACACACACACACACACACACATGCAAACACACACACACACACACAGACAACGGCCATGAAAACACCCGTGAAAATACCGTGCTGAAAACACCCGTTCTCGTTAGATCACCGAAGTCAAGCAGCATCGAGCGCGGTTAGTACTTGGGTGGGTGACCACCTGGGAACACCGAGTGCTGTTGGCACATTTTAGGCGCGGGAGCCCGGTGGTTTACATGCTGGATTTTCACGCTGCCACAACTGCCGCCGTGTTCATGCGGAGTACGATCACGTTAAACATGTGGATCCGCAAGTCCTTCAGAGAGGTTGGTGGTAGGGGAAGGAGGGTACGGTCCCTGTGGATGCCTCCCCCACTGGGTTCCGGTCTAAATTGGGTGGCGCTTCTTGGCCGTCCAAACATTTACCGTACACCTTTCTGGTAGGTCGGACGGTCTGGGTCTCAACATCAAAAACAACACACACACACACACATCCATCCATCACCTGTTCTGTTCGCACATTTCGGGTGTGGTAGCCCGGTGGTTTACGCGCTGGATTTACAAGCTGAAACAACTGCCCCCGTGTTCATGCGGAGTACGATCACGTTAAACATGTGTGTCTGTATGTTCTTCCGAGAGTTGGTGGTAGGGGAAGGAGGGTACGGTCCCTGTGGATGCCCCCCCCCACTGGGTTCCGGTCTAAATTGGGTGGCACTTCCCGGCCGTTCAAACGGTTACCTTACACCTTTCTGGTAGGTCGGACGGTCTGGGTCTCAACAACAACAACACATACATCACCTCAAAAAGGTTCGATTCGTGATCAGAGATGCTTGAAACGTGCTTTCTCGTCGAAAACTCGAATTCAATATTTCAACCCCGTCACAATACTTTCCTTATGCATTATGTATATAAGGAAAGTAAAAATAATGAAACAAATCATTTTTCATAAGATTATGCTTTTCATTCTTTAAAATCATAATGATCAGACGGAAGATTTAACGTTTTGTGCTTATATATATATTTGTTTCTTGACAGTTACTACTAATATCGATGGTAAAATCGATATTACAATTGATTACAAATCATCGGTATTCCATTTGATTGCAGTTCATCGATATTGCAATTCCATGTAACAATATGCCGAATATAATCGTAAAAGTTTAATGGTTTTAACTTATATAATTTATTACATTGATAATAAAAATAGCTATATTTATTATTTGTTTTATTCTAGTATATGTTTAGTAGCTTACTAAGAGATTTGGCTATAGCGCTATCTGGAATCAAACATTTAATTCAGCAAACATGTTGAAATAATGCCAATTGATGTAATATACTGTTTATTATAATAGTGATTTAATATATTAAACTACTACCACTAATTTAATTAGAAAAATTCCTTTATTATTGATATATTACTTATAAGAGATTAATTAGAAATTCAGATATAAAGTAATCTGGAATCAAACATGCAATTTTCAGCAAACAGGTTGAAAGAATGTCAGTTAAGTCAGTTAATGCAATATACTATTTATTGTAATGGTAATTTAAAAAATCAAACTATTATCATTCATTTCATCATTAAAATTCCACGGTTAATGAAATATATTTCAATGGAATATCTATCAATGGAATGGCTATCGCAATAAGGATTTTGAAATTCACAATAAACTATAATACAAAACCTATCCATTTAATGAAATAAGCCACATTTTGAAAATCCATGGTATTTAGAACTGACGTCATGAACAAGTGATTGAATTTCAAATCGTATTAGTATTTCTGGAGAAAAATTGGACATTCTACATAAGTCAAGGAATAGAGATAATCGATATTTAATTTTTTATTAATCGATATTAAATCCATTTCTATTATCTCTCATTTGACTTTTAAAGATCACAAATCCCTTCTTTTTAGAAATGTCCCTACAGCAGAACGCATTATGTGATCTAGTTTTTCCAAATCTTTCGCAGAAAATTCCTGAATTTTCAACTGACGGATTTTCCAACATACTTTACATACAGGCCCATATAGCTAAATTCTTTATTTTGCTTCGTATTTTTCATGAGTAAATATATCAGTTATACAAGACGGATGTAACATGCTCTAAATAAGGTCTTTTGATACGTCCTACATAAGGTCGTTTGATACGCCTTAAATAAGATCCATTGATTCGAACTAAATAAGCGTTTCATCGCTGATTGTAGATAATACTTGAACTTTAAAAAAAAAATCCTTTACCCCAGAAGCAAAATACCAAAAATTATTGCTATCTCGTTGAGTTTACATGCAATTTGAGTTAAATTTCGATACAATACTCTTAATGGCAGTATGGCACCAAATTAAAAAATAGTAGAATAAATATTTTAAAATAGTATTGATAGTTTTTTTTGGGGGGGGGGGGAAGACAAAATGTATGTCATTTAATCAATCACCTGCATTGAAGTACTGTCTACAGTGACAAAGAATATATGGATTTAATTGTAGGAATGATAATTTAATTATGAGCAATATCCAGCGCATAATTAATTTGTGCAATAAAAGTTCGTAAATTTGAAACGTATTCGAATGTTTTAAAAATCTCGTCGAGGTGCATCGTTTTTGGACGTGAAGCGACTCTGTAGCAAATTTCGCCGTGGTCCAATGTTTTATTTTTGGCTATAGAAGACATACACAGGCAGAAATGCAAACATATTTTATTATGTAATAAGTAATATAATTTTTTTATGCAGTCGCTGATAAAAGCTGTAATTAATCTTATGATTCTTAGCAGATTCTCTTTGAAAATTAAAAGCAATTTACTCGTAATTTAGGTATTGTTATATGAAAAATATACATTACTGAAATATGCACGACAGCTAGGTATATATTTATTTATATGCGGTGTATTTCTCAAAGGCACAAAAAACGTAGATTATGTCTAATTATAGCATTTGTTTCACAAAAGACCTTTAGCTATTAAAAAATCTGATGTGGGCAACACATGATTTCCTTATATAATGCAATAAACATTACTTTTACAGTAAAATAATAGGTTTTTCTTATAGTAGAAACTTATATTCTTTCCAAGATACTGAATTTTCGATGATTAGTCATAATTTTCATTTATTTAGCGTCATTTTTATCTATTTGGCGAGATTTTCGTTAATTTAGTAACATTTAAAAAAGTCGCCAAGTTGGCGACATTTCGCCAAATTCGTCACCAAAATCTCGCCAAGCGTTATGAACGGAGAAATAAGTTATTCTTATAGCAGATAAATAACTATTGGCGTTCAAATACAAAAGTATTACTCAAAGTATCTTTTCTCATGAATGGAAGAAGCTAGACCCACGAAAAGGATATCACCAAATTTATCGCATGATATTACATATGAAAAGGGAACATGTTTCTCAACAGTTAATATTTTGCTTAATTTATGTGATTTTCTGAAAAATGTATTTGAATAATGTGCAATTTCTCGAGAACGGTTCATATTAGCGTTCTAAAGTTTATGTCAATTGTTTTCTAAGGAAAAATTACATAAGAAATGTGTATTTGTGTAACTTTATTAAATGTTTTGATTTTTTGATTATTTTTTCAAAATTGCAATCGAAAATTTAGGGGGGGGGGGAGTTCTGAACATTCGACTACGTTTAAAAACAATCGGCTTCCAGTATTCACGGATTGTGATTTGTGTTCCAAATTTCATTCGAATCGGTCCACTCGTTCGTGAGATATCATTTACACAGACTAACTGACACACACACACACACGTACACATCACCTCAAAAATGCTTGATTCGTGATCAGGGATATTTGAAACGTGCTCTCCCGTCGAAAACTCGAATTCGAATTTTCGACCCCGTCACAATACTTTCCTTATACGTTATGTATGTAAGGAAAGTAAAAGTTAGAAAACATAAAAAAATTGAATTTATTTTATAAGTTAGATGTTGCTTTATTACTTTTTATCATCAGCCGCTCAAAAGTGACAATTTATTCTGACTTTTAGACCAGGGGTTTTAAGAAAAGTATGCATTTTAAAGGGTAAAATGTGAGGAAGGATTATTTAGATTTTCTGATTTTGAGAATTCAAATTTTACCGTTTTGTATATGTTAGTCAAAACTCATTGCATTTCTTTGTGGTAAGTGGTTATGAATCAATGGTTCAATATTTTAATTAATTTACACTTATTAGATAAAATCGTCCATTTGACGTTCGAGAAGTAGAGCACATACGAATTATCTTGCCTATATAGTTCGTTATTTTCTGTTCTATCTGTCCGATTTCAGTAATATTGGTGTTCATCGTTGTCTAGCTCAATACACGAATTATCTAATGTATTTCTGAAAAAACACCCTCTCATAAATAATGCAGTTGAGTACGTTACATTAATTGCAAGTGGAAATATTTTTCAAGATAAATTATCTGAGTAGTTTTCTAAGTGCAATTAGTCAATGTAAAAGCGGGGAAGTATTATTTTGAATTAAAAGTACTGCAATATTTTATATAAACATATCATTTTATTTTTCTACTCGATAGCCGTATAACTACATAATTGGTTTTACAATCACAAAGATATCCTATCAAATCAAAAACGCGGTTTAATAAAATAATGTAGTACACAAACAATGTTCTGTACGTCAAATGCAACTGGCATTGATTAAAACAAATCGGATAATCCAAATTAAATATTTTATCACCCCATAGTGACCAAACTTACCACTCATGCCATTTTTAACCGGGAATAACAGGTACGTCCTGAAGCAGGTTTGTCATTTTGTCCCGGTTTGAAATATATCTTTTGGAATAAAGTTTTGACGAGAAATAATAATTCTTAGGGTTAAGGAATTATGAAATTACATTGATTGCCACTGAAACAGCTGTAAAATAATTAATGAAATACATGGAAATGCTGTTTGAAGCATAATTGGATTATATGAAAAAGTAGTGATTGTTAAAAAATTCTAGTCTTCGAACTGCATCACGTGTAAAATAATAAACATGAACTGTGAAAAAAAAACTAAATTGTAATGATTGAAATTTTTAAGAACTTCTTGAATCAAAACATTTTAATACCGAATTTCATAAATTCTGGAGTATATTTTTTATCTACCAGACGCTTCCGCTCTTATTGAAATAATATTATCGATCATAAACAAGATTCAGTCTGAAGAATGAAGCATAATTGCTGAATTAATTGGGTCTAATGTTAAATCTAATGCTCTGTGAAATAAACATGGATATGGAATGTTCAAACATTTATGAAAAAAATTTTAAGGGCAACACATGACGCTCCTTATATAATGCAATGAATTTACTACTTTTACAGTAAAAAAAACAGGTTTTTCTTATAGTAGATACTTATATTCTTTCCAAGATATTGAATTTTCGACAATTAGTCGTCATTTTCATTATTTTAGGGCCATTTTTATCGATCAGGCGAGATTTTCGCTCATTTGGCAACATTGAAAAATGTCGCCAAATTGGCGACATTCCACCAAATAGGTCGCCAAAATCTCGCCAAGCGTTATGGATGGAGAAATAAGTTATTCTTAGAGCAGATAAATGACTATTGGCGTTCAAATACAAAAGTATTAATCAAAGTATCTTTTTTCATGAATGGAACGAGCTAGATCCACGACAATGACGTCACTGAATTTATCGCATGATATAACATATGAAAAGTGAGCATGTTTCTCAACAGTTAATATTTTTTTTTATTTATGGGATATTTTGATACATTTATTTGAAAAATGTGCAATATCTCGAGAACGGTTCATGCTAGCGTTCTAAAATTTATGTCAATCATTTTCTAAGGAAAAACTGCACAAGAAATGTCTATCTGCTTAACTTTATTAAAGGTTTTGATTTTTTGATGATTGTTTTTAAATTTCACTCGAAAATTTATGGAGGTTCTGAACATCCGATTGTGTTTTAAAGCAATAGGCTTCCAGTATTCACAGATTGTGATTTTTATACCAAATTTCATTCGAAATGGTCCATTCGTTCGTGAGATATCGTTTCCACAGATTCACTGAGGCACACACACACACACAGACATCACTTCAAGAATGTTCCATTCGTGATCAGGTATGTCTAAAACGTGCTCTCTCGTCGAAAACTCGAATTCGAATTTTCGATCCCATCACAATACTTTCCTTATACATTATGTATATAAGGGGAGTAATAATTGAAAACGACAATTATTCCTTTAAAATGTCCATACTAGCAACAAGCATAGGAATATTTGAAATCAAAAGATTAATCTCTTATGTATCAGCTTACAATTTTGCTTCTCTGTATTCCATCCTAAATATATATACATACATATATATATATATATATATTCATTTAGTTATTTAATTTTGTCGTGATTTGGGAAACAATTGATATGTTAAGCCTAATTGTGTCACATAATAAATCCAGCGTTTACATAGCGAACTTCAACAGTTTTACAGTCACGCAAAATACGTAGATAGTATGTAATTCAGATTTTCTGAATTGATGCTTGAACATTATTTAAACCATTGATCGGAACGAGGGTAATTTATGGGTTCAATCAAATAGGTCACGTGCTGCAGATATATGACGTAATTTAGACCGAACTAAATCATTGGAGGACATTACAAAGCGAAGAAATTCAAAAAAGGATCATTCGAATGTGGGAAATGCATGAGGAGATAATTACGTTGTTTTCTGGGGAGGAAATGTGTTCTGCAAACTTTTACGGCTTAGAGAAAACAAGAAGGCACTGTGTATAGTAAAACGAAATGTTTAGTTTTCAGCTGGCAATTTTAATATGTTTGCGATTGATTAAAATTTAAATATCTATTCGGAATTAACATTTTTTATATTCTTTCCCTATGGACGGCCAATTTTTTTTACAATATTTTTTTCCGAAAGTGGAAAAAAACGAATTACATTTACAGAATAATAATACAAGGTAGGATCAAAACGTTCGGAGACTGTGCTGATATCTTCAATCCTGATTGGAGGAGAGGGGAACAATTTCACCGTGGCGTAGAGGCACATGCGACACGAGATATGAAAAGAAAGATGCAGGTCCGCAATGATGTGTTTTTCCAGACAATGCGTGTCAGTGAACTGCAGTCGTTCCCGTTCGTCGAAAATGGAAATGGTGTTTGAAGAACAACGTGTGAATATCAAATTCTGCCAGCGTTTGGGGAAATCGCCGGTAGAAACATTGCACCTGCTACAGCAGGTGCAATGTTTCACATATTGTGCGTAGTCATTAAACTCATATATTGTGTTTTTATAGCTAGAATAATTTGTGTTCTCGTGATTATTTTGGGTAACGAAAATAAATATTCTTATACTTATTTACAAGAGAATTTACTGAAATATTTTAAGAAAATGTTTTGATTAACAATGTCATTTTGAATATTGTAGAATTTTGCACAAAATTGTGAATTTCATTTTTCTTATATATTATATATTCAATATAAAGAACGGATATACTGCTAGTTTTAAATAAAATTCAAAATGTGTGTGTTGTTTTTTCCGATAGACATATTAATACGTTACAATATATATAACACAAATGAATGCAAATCATATGCTTCTCACTTTATTAAAGTGGGGAAAATCAGTTAGTGAAAATTTTTAAGGTAAGGCAAGGACTTTGTTGACAATGATACCTAAACCATTTTTTAAATTTTCATCGTGAACTAATTGTGGGAAATCAATCATTTATACTAAATCAATAAAAAAAGTTGTCAAGAGGAATATGAACGTTTATAGGAATATATTTTCTTTTCACTTTACTTTTTACTTTCCTTATATACATAATGTATAAGGAAAGTATTGTGACGGGGTCGAAAATTCGAATTCGAGTTTTCGACGGGAGAGCACGTTTCAAGCATCCCTGATCACGAATCAAACATTTTTGAAGTGATGTCTGTGTGTGTGTGTGTGTGTGTGTGTGTGTGTGTGTGTGTGTGTGAAAGTATGTGTGTGTGTCAGTGAGTCTGTGGAGACGATAACTGACGAACGAATGGACCGATTCGAACCAAATTTGGTACAAAAATCACAATCCGTAAACACTGGAAGCCTATTGTTTTTATATGTAATCGAATGTTCAGAACCCCCCTAAATTTTCGAATAAAATTTTGAAAAAATCGTCAAAAAATCAAAGCCGCTAATAAAGTTACGCAAATAGACATTTCTTATGTAATTTTTCATTAGAAAACGATTGGCATAGATTTTAGAACGCTAACATGAACCGTTCTCGAGATATTGTACATTTTTCAAAAAAATTATGAAAAAGTCACATAAAAAAAAAATCCTATTGGGAAACATGTTCACTTTTCATATGTAATATCATGCGATAAATTGAGTGACATCATTCTCGTGGATCTAGCTCGTTTCATTCATGAAAAAATATACTTTGAATAATACTTTTGTATTTAAACGCCAATAGTCATTTATCTGCTGTAAGAATAACTTTTTTCTTAGTGCATAACGCTTGGCGAGATTTTGGCGACGAATTTGGCGGAATGTCGCCAACTTGGCGACTTTTTTGAAATGTTGCCAAATTAATGAAAATCTCGCCAAATGGATAAAAATGATGCTAAATCAATGAAAATGACGACTAATTGTCGAAAATTCAATATCTTGGAAAGAATATTAGTATCTACTATAAGAAAAACCTCTTTTTTTACTGTAAAAGTAGTAAATTCATTACATTATATAAGGAAAGTCATGTGTTGCCCACATCAGATGTTTTATATCGTTTTGTTAATAAATATCAATTTATTTATGGGAAAGAAAAATAAATAAATAGCTTACACTTATCAGAATTATTAAGAATAAGTAACAGCAAAGAAATAATACAAATGTTAACATTCTCAACTACTTTGAAAGCGCTGTTTTTTCTAAGAAAAATCGCTTTCATTAGGTAAAATTATATTTGATAAAATTTGTTCATTATTATGACAGGGTGACATATCGACTTTATATTTCAGCATTTTCCTTTGAATGTGTTCGATAATTTTTTCTACTAAATATTACTTTTTAAAAAGGGAATTTATTCTAAATATATCTCCATATTTCAGTCTTAAAGTGCAAAAGAAAAAGAATGGCATTAATGTTGATATTTAAGAAAACATTTGTATCTTGCAAAAAGTGCTTGCTAGAATTTGCGCTTCTATTTTCAAAGAAAGTAAAATTACTAATTACGATCTTGATCTTTCTTTTAACTAAAAATTAAAAAAAAATCTAATGATTATATTAAAAATTACCAGTATACCCGTTTTTCGTACGGAAATTATAATGTAAAGAATTTAAAATTCACATTAAAGTGCAAATTCGTATATTATCATAAATAACAATATTATTCAAAGCATTCTAATAAAATATTTTACTTAACGTTTCTGAAAAGACGTTTTAGAATCTCTGTATCGCTATACAAAATCATATTCATAGGCAGATCTAAAGAACAAAACATCCTGGTCCCGTTTGTAAACAAATTTACAACAAACATGAAATCGAATCAATATATGCTAAGATGAAAGTGTTAAAATTGCATTGGGAGATATAACAGTGCTACTTACATTCTTGTCGATTAGAAGGAATACCCGTAGTTTGAAAAATCATTTCCAAAAATAAACAAATAACGCACTAAAATCAATTACCCCCTCAATCTTTAAACTTGATGGCCGTTATTGATTCTAACATATATCAATACTTGACAGTATTTGTCATTATTCCAATATTTGGTAAAATAAAACAAATAATCAGTAATCTCAATAAATTTTAAATATATAAGCCGTAATTGCTATAATCCAGTCAAAGACGCAATTTCGATAACATTTATTTTAAATATCTTTTTTATTATTTTAATTGGAAAAGATTTAGTAAAAATTGTCTGCTGCATAAGCACATTGGATTTAAATCCGTTGCTAATGGTCATGATATCATTTTCTTCAAATAAATTTACGGGGAAAATATGGTCTGCATAATGCGATGTCTATGGAAAGTTTAACTGTGCGTTTTCAATAAATATCTAGACAGACCCTGGTCCTAGAAATTGAAACATAGACTAAATTTCAAGTATTGCAATTCCAAAGCTACCCGCAAAATTCCATGAAATTCGGTCCAGCTGTTCTCCCGTGATAATGAGACAACCATACATACAGACAGACAGACAAAAAGACAGATAGACAGATTTTTAATTTTATTTATATAGATTAAGAAAGGATTTTGGGAAAAATTAGTATGGAAAGTCAACCACAAATTCCATTTGAAAATATTGCTATGTTATGGAAAGTTATCTACTCTATTAAAATCATAAACAACAACTGCATCCGGTAGCTGGCGAAATTCGTGTACTTTCGAATTCTGAAGCTTCCATTTAATCTAGAATCTCATGGTTTTTTAATGTAAGTAATAAATGAAATTTAAGTGTAATATTTTTAAAAATTATATATAGAAATTTTGAGATAGAACTTAATAGATATTGCAATATTTGTAGAAAACATATTAAATGAGGGTAAAAACAATGGGTTCGAAAAAAGATATCCTCCTACCAAAAATATTTAGGTTCACCTTTTATTTGTTTGAATAGGAGACAGGTAAATGTCCAAAATCTTCTAGAAGGTCCCCATTTTATAAAAGTTAATAGTTGTTTATACATATTTTTTAAAACGAGTGAAAACGGGAATTTCTATTATTATTATGTATTCTCCGTATAGGTAATTTTAAATTGTCGTGGAGGGAACACTTTCGAGGTACTGTCTTAAATCATTGCCATCGTGAAATCGCATACTTTAGATTCGAAAAGCATAATTGTTTTTCTTTAATCCCTTTATTCGGTAACATTCTACAAGTAAATTAAGGATTCAATAACTTTCATATTAAAGCATCGTAACAGGGTTCCGTAATTCAGTTCTGGAGTTTCGGCTCACTAGACTTTGATTATCAATAATCTGAGTAGTAGTTACTATCACGGATCAAATGAATTTCAGCTTCGTGGAGCCTTTAAAGGATTTTGCTGGATAGAGCGTGTTAAAAGAATCATTACCCGGAATGAGGTCATTAGGTATAGAGAGTATATACGTCTTGTCTTATTTTTATTCTTAAGGGAGGGGCGTATCCGGGAGAAAGAGGGCAGCACCTATTTTTTTTAAATCTGCATTTTTATATATCTTAATGACTGTTGCTCAGATTTTTAAGCAATTTTTACATTGTATTTTCTACTCTGCAACGGATCTCATCAATCTGTTCACGCTAAATTTACAATCTTGTGATTGTTTGCTGATGGGAAATGTTTTACGGTTTCGTAACATTGACTCCTTCCATATGTATTAACATATAACAACCAGTATAGCCAGTGCACTAAATATAGTAATCAATTTTTATATAAATCCGCTTTTTTCAAGTTCTGTTCACGTTGTGTGGGCAGAAAAGTCATTATCGACGACTTCCACACTCCCCTTCTTGTGTAAGTACAGAAGTCGCAAAGCAGCAAAATTGGGGTCCAAATTTGGGATGAGCAGGTCGAGTGGGTCCATTCTACAGTTAAAAATCGAACGTGAACATTGCATCAAAATCGGAGCAAGCACCGCTAAGCAAATAACTTTTTAAAACGGGAAATTTTAAACCCCCCCCCCCCCACTCACACACACCGTTTCAATATGATGCAATTACGAACATCGCTTGACAAATAACTTTTATAAAAGGGATATTTTAAAAAGTCCTCCCCCCCCCCAACACACACACCGTTTCAATATGATGTAATTGTTATTTAAGCAGAATTCAAATCCTTATTGTTTTTATCGTAAGAAAAAATTTATATATTTTTTAAATGCTCCTAAAAATTTTGCAATTTTTTGCAATTTTATCCGTCGAGTTAAGCCATACATCAGTTTACTTTCATTAACAATGTACATATTGCTTGAAAAGTAAATGTACTAAATTACCTCCTTCCCCTTTTAAAAATATAACAATCCAGCTATTTAGTATTTAGTAATTTGCTCCATTTTCTTAAGAAAGGTGGTCGTGTTCGACCTGGTGCGCATTGTTTAAGGTTTTGCAAAATAATAATGTACTTGCACTAAATCGATTGAAAAGGCTTTTAAGGTTAATAAGGAAGTTAATAAAGAATTACTTTATTTTACTCTGATTTCGTATTTTTTTATTTAAATTTCTTATTCGATAATTATCAAATTTCTTTCGGGAAAGAAAGATAAGTAGCTTACATTTATCAGATTCATTAAAAAATAAATAAAATCAGAGAAAAACAAAAATATAACATTCTCAGCTACTTTAAAAGCACAATTTTTTTCCTTCTCAAAATAGCTTTTATTAGGAGAAATTATAATTGACGAAGTCTGATCTTAAGTGTGACAGGGTGATATAGTAACTTTATATTTCAGCGTTTTCCTTTGAATGTGCTCGATTTTTTGTCAATTAAAATACTCCTCCTTAGAAAGAGGAGAAATTCTTTTTTAATGAAGAATAAATACAGTCCCATGATTCAGTCTTAAAGTGCACAAAAAACCTAAAAATGGCATTAATTCCGAAATTTAAGTAAATATTTGTGTTCTGCAAAAAGTGCTTGCTTGATTTGTGCTTCTGTATTCAAAGAAAAGTAAAATGAGTAATTACTCTCATTTATTTTATAAAAATAATTTTTGATTCAAACATTACTTATTATTTTAAAAATAAAACAGGCTTTTTAAAAAAAAATATGAAACGTCAAAGCTTCGTACTTTTGGAAAAATATATTTGCTTTGAAAAGTGATATTACTCTTAATTACCGAATTTAATAAACATTATTAGATACATTTTGTATTTGCTATGGATCAAATTTCGTTATTATAACCTACATTTGGCATAAAATGCGCTATTTCTATTTATTTTCGCTTACTACTTTAGTCCCGCATAAAATATTATAATAATAAATTTTGAAAAATCACAGTCCCAAAAGCATATTATCTCTCTGTATAATGCATCATTAATATCAGCATAAATAGTTGATTAAAATTATCAATCAATGTCGAAGAAAATTCAAATCCTGTCTTCGCAATAAAAATACAGAGCAGTCATAGAAGCAAAGGCAATGAAAAACGAATTATTGCCTTTGTTAGTGCAGTTGCTATGAATTTTATCCGAAATAAGGGTGCTGTTTTATGCCTTCGAAGCATTTTTATACTTTTAAGAAATTTATTTCGATTTTACTTCCAGATGTTACTTTCATGCAATATAATATAATATATATCAATTGCTACCAATATATATATAATATATAACTTCAATATCATTCTCTAAATTTTATTGTTATCTTCAGCTTACTCGTTAATCCAGATTCACGTTTTTATTTCTTTGTTTGGATGTCCAATCAACTCTGTCCTTTGGTGCTGTTCAATCTATCTAATAATTTACACTTCAAATGTAACTGAATATTCATATAATCTCCAATTTCACTTTAGTCACATTAGTACCCAAGTTGAAATATTCATATAATCTCCAATTTCACTTTAGTCACATTAGTACCCAAGTTTCTATCTCAGAACAAACAGAAACATTGGCTATGATCATTAAGTATTGCTGTTGGCATTTGATTACTTTTTACACTTTTAAGAAATTTATTTAGACTTTACTTCCAGATGTTACTTTCATGAAATATAATATAATATATATCAATTGCGACCAATATATATATATATATATATATCAATATCATTCTCTAAATTTTATTGTTATTTTCAGCTTACTCGTTAATCCAGATTCACATTTTCATTTCTTTGTTTGGATGTACAATCAACTCTGTCTTTTGGTGCTGTTCAATCTATGTAATAATTTACACTTCAAATTTAACTAAATCTTGAAATATTCATATAATCCCCAATTACACTTTAGTTACATTAGTACCCAAGTTTCTATCTCAGAGCAAACAGAAACATTGGCTATGAACGTTGAGTATTGCTGTTGCCATTTGATTGGTCCACAGAAAAATGAGAGTAATTGGCCAGTAGTAATACCGCATTTTCATTTTTTAAAAATATGTATATAAATTGATGAATTTAAAAAATTTTTTGCCCATGTAGTCTTTCGAAATATCTTTAGCTTATGTTTTAAAAACATGATCAGATCGTATAAATTGTAATAAGAGATGACATTTCAGTGACGGTAACTTTTTCGATTTTCTTCATATTTATTTTGAAAATATTTAAAAATGTATTACATTTCTTGAAATCTCGAATGTGTAAGATACGTTTTCAGATCCAGAACTACATTAAACAAAATCGCTAGTGTGCGGGTAAGGTACGGAATATTAAACATACATATAAGAGTTTTGAAGTTTTTCGGCAATATTTACAAACCTAAAAAAGTTTTCTAATTTTCGACAGTGTCCTTACGTTCCCGGACCATAACCTACAAGAAATAAATAATATATATATATATATATATATACATAAATAACGATGAGTGAATTTCAATAGGAAAGGTTCCACATATGTTGAAAAAAAATAGTGAGGGAAGCCATAAAAAAACATTATCCATTATACTTCTTAAAAAATTATTATAATTATTTTTTCAAAGAAGACAAAGACATTGATTTATTCAATTGAGATTTTGAGCGTATTTAAACGTATCTGCGATACTGTTATAAAGATATCTCAACACGCATGCGCGAATTGACTTACTAATATTGTGCAATCTGGAAACAGTAATCTATGGCGTCTTTTATCCATTCCAGGTCTCCTTTTTGATTTTGTTACTATTGAAGTGCTTTTGTCTATGCACATATGGAGGACTGACCATTGTATTTCATAGGTTTCGTGAGCGTTGCCAGGGGGTAAAAGCTGCTTTGAACGGGAAAGGGGTGTCGCAATCCACCCCTACCATTTTATGAAAGACATATGGTCCCCCCGTTCTATACTTTCCATTTATATCTTTATATATATATATATATATTAGAGCCAATTGTTACGAGGTGGTAGTAGTATACGCCAAACCAAGCATTTTTCGCCATAGTTTATCATGTCGGAAATAGAACGTAAAGGCGCCAGCGGGAGTATAATGGTGAAACCAAGTAGATAAGGCGAAAACCCAAGAATGACTTAGAAGTAATAAAATGACATTTCATAAACAATAATTACAGTAATGGCACAAAAGAGCGACTGCCAACCTGAATCACAGCAGCGATGGGAGGTTTGGCGAACTCTCTAGAACCAGGACCTGTCAGACCAGGCATGTCTCGCACTGTATCACCAGCGGCAGAAATTCTGGCAAGAGTTCCTCTTTAAATTCAAGGAGAGTATCATAGACTGGACTCTTGAGATATCCCCACAAAAGAAAGCCAAGACACGACAGATCGGGCGATCAGCCTCTAAAAGTTGGAGCTGCGAACTAATAAGACCGTACATTCAGTGTTACAACATTTGCATAACGGTTTTTCTTCTTCCCTAGATGAAAGTTTCATACGTGGTTTTCTACTTCAACTAGAAAATAACAACCAGAATGACGCTTTTAAGTTTGCAAAGCGGCCGTTTCCCAACGAGTGAGCGCTCAAATTTGGGCAATCTTTTTTTAATCACCCTAATATATATATATATATATATATATATATATATATAATACAAAAGTAATCAGATGAAGGAAACGAAAGCATACAAAAGTATGAAAAAGGCTTAACGTAGATGGCGCGATGCTGCACAGGTACGTAAAACAGTTATAGCAAATAAAATTTTTAAGGAAAAAATGGGAATCAAGCCAACGGTAAAGCATTATTGGCCGATGGGGGTTGTGACCCTCGTTTCCGGTTGTAGCATGCTATTACACCCAGGCAACACTCTCGGTACTAAATACTTTGCCGAAACTTGACTTCCGAAATGGTGTCGAGCACAAGACACTGACGGTGGAAGTGAGTACAAAACACAAGTATCGAAGAAAAATCCGAAATACGAAGCTGAAGTAAAAAACCATAATGAAAAAGGCCTAGAGTCGTTGACAAAGGAGTGTGCAATCCATATATAGCATTATACTACCACTAGGGTGCGCAATCAGTAAGTCCCGTGTAGGTGAATCTCACAGTTACCATTTCCAAAATCGATAACAGCACAGGTGTGTACAAGTTATATCCTTAAAATAAGCGTTTTTTACATCGCTGTATACAGTATTATAATAATGTCTAAGGAAATTTGCGGGATAATGTTTCTTGATCGCCTCTTGCATTATTCTTCTGTCATTTGTGGTTTGATCTTTTTTGAAGGTATGGATTCTTTTATTACGTTTTAGATGATTTAAGTCATATATATATATATATATATATATACTCATGTCCAAAAGTTAAGCATAATTCGTAAAATGCGAAAATTCGGAGTTAATATAGATACAATGGTTCACTATGAATTGTGGAGAATCGTGGAACTAAGGCAAATCATTGTAAATATGCAAAATAGTTCAGTCGACGTCGACATGCGCAAAGCACCGGCGCACCTCGAAATGGGTATAAAACGGCTTCCAGCGGCATGGCCATTTGGGACAGAATTTCGCAATTGCTGCGGTACGGAGCGTTGTTAGCAATCAAAAATGACGAAATATGTCAGAAAAATGCCAACTGGACATGTTTTTGAAGGGACGAATATCTGGAATGCTGGAATCCGGTCGATCCCAAACCGAAGCGTTTCGAATTCTGAATGTGCCTCAGTGTGTGATCTCCAGACTGTGGCAGAGGTTCCAAACCACTGGAGATGTTAACCGACGACCAGTTTCAGTTCGGCCAAAGGTACCATCCGCTCGGCAAAACCGATATTTGACGATAACTGCGCGACGTTAGAGGAACCGTTCTGCCAGACAACAGGGTACAGCTCTCCAGATGACCAGCGGTTTTGCATCCCCTGACGTCTGCACAGAAACGCACGTGTTTACAGTGGAGTTCGAAACATCGGCAGTGGAGTGGACAACAGTGGGGACAAAGTAATGTTCAGTGAGGAGTCCAAATTTAGCCTTCAACCTTGTTTTCGTCGTACCACGATCTTTAGAGAACGTGGAACGCGTGTTCACCCGTGAAACATGAAGGAATGATATCGTTTTCTATTTGAGGGAGTCATGGTCTGGGTAAGCATCATGATGGATGGCCGCACAGACCTCCACATCTTTGAAACGGAGTCGGTTACCGGTTGCAGTTACAAAGAAGAGGTTCTTGAGCTTACCGTTCGATTGTTTCGGGGTGCTCTTGGTCTTGATTTCATATTCGTGGATGGTAACGCACCTCTTCACCGCGCGACTTTGGTCGATGACTTCCTTCAAACTGAAGATATCCAGCACGTGCAGTGGCCTTGCAACTCTCCTGATTTGAATCCAATAAAGCATGTGTGGGATATGACTGGGAGACATCTTGCAGCCCACCGCTACCCAACAAGTTCCGTTCCGGGATTAAAATTTGCTCTCCTTGAGGCTTGGAAATCTTTGAGCATGCAATCCATCCAAACCCTTAACGAAAGTATGGGAAATCAATGGTCAGCATGCGTGGCTACCCAATGCAGTTTAATATGGCTTCCCGCACAACGTATTAAACTGCAACATCACATTGTTTGAATCATTCTCTTTCACCGAGTTTGACACTCGTATTGTGACCCCTTTTCTTTCAAACCTTTTCTTTGGATAATAAAAGTCGTTATTATCCTTGGTTTGCATTGTTTTCTTCTTTTTTAACCCTATCACACCCGCATACCTCGTTTCCTTCCATTCTGATGTAAATTTCCAGAAAAAAAGATTTCCGGATGACAACATGTAAAATTATTTCAAAGTACCCAATTAACTTATATTTCGGGCAACTCTAAATAAACAATTATCAATATTGATAGCATTCTCAATAAGCAAAATATTTCATATATTAAAATATTTTAATATTTAATTCATCAATTAGCCGTCATTTTTTACAATTTTGACCATATTTCATTCAATCTGGGATGAAATATCGGCAAATTAACGATACGTCTCTAAATTATTCGCCAAGTTCGCCACATCAGCAAGTGCTACAGATAAACTGAGAGAAAAGCATTTCTCATATAATAGAAGGTGTGCTCATCATATGACGGAAATCAAAATTTGCGAAACATTGCTTTCCATTTTGCGTCACTTTTATCAATTTAGGTACATTTTTATCACTTTGGCAACAATTAAAAAAATCTGATGTGGGCAACACATGACTTTCCTTATATAATGTAATGAATTTACTACTTTTACAGTAAAAAAATAGGTTTTTCTTATAGTAGATACTAATATTATTTCCAAGATATTGAATTTTCGACAATTAGTTGTCATTTTCATTGATTTAGCGTCATTTTTATCCATTTGACGAGATTTACGTTAATTTGGCAACATTTCAAAAAGTCACCAAGTTGGCGACATTTCGCCAAATTCGTCGCCAAAATCTCGCCAAGAGTTATGCACTAAGAAAAAAGTTATTCTTACAGCAGATAAATGACTATTGGCGTTCAAATACAAAAGTATTATTCAAAGTATATTTTTTCATGAATGGAACGAGCTAGATCCACGAGAATGATGTCACTCAATTTATCGCATGGTATTACATATGAAAAGTGAACATGTTTCTCAATAGGAATTTTTTTTTATGTGACTTTTTCATAATTTTTTTGAAAAATGTACAATATCTCGAGAACGGTTCATGTTAGCCTTCTAAAATTTATGCCAATCGTTTTCTAATGAAAAATTACATAAGAAATGTCTATTTGCGTAACTTTATTAGCGGTTTTGATTTTTTGACGATTTTTTCAAAATTTCATTCGAAAATTTAGGGAGGTTCTGAACATTCGATTACGTATAAAAACAATAGGCTTCCAGTGTTTATGGATTGTGATTTTTGTACCAAATTTGGTTCGAATCGGTCCATTCGTTCGTCAGTTATCGTCTCCACAGACTCACTGACACACACACATACACACATACTTTCACACACACACACACACACACACACACACACACAGACATCACTCCAAAAATGTTTGATTCGTGATCAGGGATGCTTGAAACGTGCTCTCCCGTCGAAAACTCGAATTCGAATTTTCGACCCCGTCACAATACTTTCCTTATACATTATGTATATAAGGAAAGTAATAATCGCCAAGTGAGCGAAACACAGCTAAAGTTCTCGCCAAGCGCTATGGGCTGTCGGACGGAAAAACGAGTTATTCTATAGTCTACTATTATGTTCTTTCCAAGATATTGAATTCAATTAGTCGTCATTTCATTGATTTAAAGTCGGATTCATCAATTTGGCAAATTTTTATCATTTGGATGACATCTTCGTCAATTTTGCAACATTTACAAAGTTGAAGACCCAGACCGTCCGACTCGTCAACAAGGACTTGAGCAACCATTTGGACGGCCGGGAAAAACATTTACAAAGTAAGAAAGTTATAGATATTCCGACAAGTCCGTCACCAAAATTTTAACAAACGTTATGGAAGGATAAATAGGTAATTCTTATAGTAGATACTTATATTATGTCCAAGATATGGAATTTTCCTCAATTAGTTGTATTTTCATTGATTTAGCGTAATTTTCATCAATATGGCGACATTTTGGTTCATTTGGAACATTTAACACAGTCGCCAAATTCGACGCCAAAATCTCACCAATCATTATAGATGAAGAAATAAGTTATTCTTATAGCAGATAAATGGCAATTGGCGTTCAAATGCAAAAGTATTACCCAAAGTAATTTTGTGAATGGAACGAGCTAGATCCACGAGAATGATGTCACTACATTTATCGCACGGTATTACATATGAAAAGGAACATATTTCACAATAGTTAATATTGTTTTTTATTTTATATGATTTTTTGGTACATTTATTTGAAAAATGTGCAATATCTTGTCTCATGTTCTAAAACACATTGAAAATAATTATATGTTAATATTTTTCTGAGAAAAAATTACATAAGTGAGGATTATTTCCTTGACTTTATTAGAAGTTTCGATTCTTTGATGATTTTTTTCAAAATGTCACTCTAAAATTTAGGGGGGGGGGGGGTCTGAACATTCGATTATTTAAATACAGCAGGCTTCCAGTATTCACGGATTTTTTTGTTTTATTATTTATTTTTTCTTTCATTATTTTTCTTCATATTTTCTTCATATAAGAGAAATAAGAAGAAAATTGGACAGTAAAAAAATTTTTGTAACAAATTTTGTTCGAATCACTCCATTTGTTCTTATGATATCGTCTCGACAGACTCACTGACACACACTTTCACACACACACACACATACAGACATCACCTCAAAAACGATTGATTCGTATTTATGGGTGCTTGAAACGTGCTCTCCTGTCGAAAACTCCAATTCGAATTTTCAACCCCGTGACAGTACTTTCCTTATAAATTATACACTAGCTTCCAAAAGTAAAGCACGGACGGTAAAATCAACAAAACTGGAAAATTAAAACTTTGATTAACGTAAAATTGTACATGACGGTAGCAAATGTGTATGCATTAAATAAAAGAAGAATTATGTACAAAGATGAAAAAAAATATTTACTTTTCGTAAATTATATGATGACGTCACATTTGAGTAATTAAAAATGATATTTAAAGACAAACAAACCAAACAAAATTTACATTAACATGGTATGTCCCCGGACCAAGGATTTTCCATTGGATGATCCATGGTCTGATTTTACAAGGATTTTCCATGAGGTGAACAACCATCGCAGATGCGAGCACTGGCCATTCCTCCAATAGGGCAGTTTCCAACTCTCTGAGACTGGTTAGAGGAGGTCAACGTGCAGAGATAGCACGCCCGTGGGCATCCCAAAGGTTTTCAATGGGATTATGGTCGGGGGAATACGCTGGCCACTCCATACGAGAAATATCCTCATTTTCCAGGTATTTGTCAACGATGCTAGCTCGATGGGGACTGGCATTATCGTCCACAATAGGGAAATCAGGACCAACTGCTGCAGCGTTGAGTTTCGCAATGAGGTCTAGGACTTTATCCCAATACCGCGCAGCCGTCACAGAGCCACTTTTAAAGATGTGCAGCTCTGTGCAATATCCCATTCAAATTCCAGCCCACATCATGATGCTGCCACCTCTGAATACGTGATGTTCGATGATGTTCTTGACCTGATTGTGTGTGCCTCATTATCTCCAGTCCCATACACGATTATCATCTGACTCCAGGGCAAATCTGGACTCGTCCGTAAACAGGACGTTGCACCAATCTGAGACAGTCCAATTGACATGCTGGCGACACCATTTTAATCTTGCCCCTCTGGCTTGGACGGTTAGTGGAACACCAAAACGTGGTATTCGGGCGTACAGTCCCCTCACATGGAGCATTCTGCTCACAGTACAATCAAATATTGTCTTAGCAAGTGCTGCTGGAACCATGGATGTAGCAGTTGTGGAGGTCGCTCGTCGACTCTGCTTGGCTACTATAGCAAAATACCGATCATCAGAGGAGGTGGTAACCTTTTTACGACAGGGCGCAGGCCTTCGGACAACTACTATTTGATTTGGTTGGTATTGTTTCCATAATCGAAAAATTACCGAATGATCAACACCAAAGTAAACAGCAACATCTTTGATTAATATTCCTGTTTCAAAGCGTCCGATTGTAAGACAGAGCTCACTATCTGGCATTTGTCTTCTTTCAGCCATAGAAACCCGAATATCATCAAAAATAATCTTACAAAAGTTATAAACATTTCATATTAACATTTAAATGCACTTCTGCAAACCCTTCAGAATGCTGGTATCTTCAACGATTGCCTAATTAGCATATATCCAGTCAGTCAATCGTGATTGGCTGTAACATACGATATTTACATACTGTCATCTACAACCGCAGCGATTTTCTGCCACTCAAATTCAAATACACTTTTGGAAAATGAAAATTTGTATTGCTTGCTTAACTTCTGAATGTCAGTGTACTATGTATATAAGGAAAGTAATACATAGATAAAAGAAACGTCCTAGGACAGTTAGGGGCTATGGAAATGAGAATTGCGAAATACATACTTTTAAAAATATAAAAGTGATACACTTTTAGTCATAGAAATTAATACTATGAATTAAAAATGTGTGAAAAATCCTCATAAAGTTTGGTTGGAATCACTTTATGAGTCTAATTATTCATAATACTAATTTAGCATCTTCTGGATGCAATAACGTAATTGTACTAAATCGATTAGAAATGGAATAATTGGGTGTAATGCATTAAATGAATTAAGATAGGATAGTAAATAACTCCATTTAGATAGAAGACATAAGATTATTTACTTTTATTTTATTTTATGTTTTTTTATATTCCTAATTCGATAATTTTCAAATTACTTATATGAAGGAAAGATAAGTAGCTTACACTTACGAGATTCATTAAAAAATATAAAATCAGACGAAGAAAGGCAATGCTAATATTTTCAGCGACCTTAAAAGCATCATTTTAATTTTTTTCAAAGTCGCTTTCATTTCGGAAAAAATGTAATTGACGAAGTTTGATCTTCTTAAGGACGACAGGGGTTTAATATACAT